>OZ004706.1:183245007-183833139 GCA_963924515.1 Vespertilio murinus
AGACTCATGCATAAAAGAAAACTTGATATATGCAGAGTTGACATATAGGTAGGCAAATGGGGAAAGAATTGAAAACACTTTAAAATAGTGATAAGAACTTCAGCTGGAAAAAAATATTGCATTTCTACACCATATAAAACAATGTAATTCTAAATGAATTAAGGATTTAAATGTAATAAACAAAACCTTTTTAAAAAATATATATTTTATTGATTTTTTACAGAGAGGAAGAGAGAGAAATAAAGTTAGAAACATCGATGAGAGAGAATCATCGATCAGCTGCCTCTTGCACACCCCCTACTGGGGATGTGCCCACAACCAAGGTACATGCCCTTGACCGGAATCAAACCTGGGACCTTCCAGTCCATAGGCCAACACTCTATCCACTGAGCCAAACCGGTCTTGGCCAAAGCCTTTTTAAAGTGTTAAAAATGTTAGAAGTATATAGAAGTGAATAACTTTATGACTTTGCAATAAAAAAATAATTTCAGCCCAGATGTTGTGGTTCAGTGGTTGAGCATCAACCTATGAACCAATTCAATTCCTGATCAGTACAGGTGCTTGGGTTATGAGCTCCATTCCCCCTGGGGATCTACAGGAGGCAGTCAATCAATGATTTTCTCTCATCATTGATGTTTCTATATCATTGATGTTTCTACTTCTCCCTTCCTCTCTGAAATCAATAAAAATATATAAAAATTAAAAAATAATTTCAAAGCCCCAAAAGTTCAAAACATAGAGATTGATAAAATTAATTACAAATTCAATTGTATTTGTATTTGTCAAAAAAAAGAAAAGAAAAGAAAATGCAAAGACAATCAGTTCACTAGGAAAAGATATCTCCAACACATAAAAGTAACGTGGGAAATTATTTATATACTAGAGGCCCAGTGCATAAATTCGTGCACCAGTGGGGTCCCTCGGCCTGGCCTGCAGGATCAGGCTGAAACCAGTTCTCCAATCCCCCAAAGGGTCCCAGATTGCAGAAGGGTACATGCCAGGTTAAGGGACCCCACCAGTGCATGATCAGAGCCAGGGAGGGATGTGAGAAGTTAGCCAGCCAGAGAGGGACAGCAGGAGGACTCCAAGGAGTGTCATCCGTCTCACTCAATCCTGATAGACCAGACTCCAGCAGCAAGGTAGCCTGCTGGTTGGAATATCTGCCCCAGCATCTGCCTCCTGGTGGTCAGAGCATGTCATAATAACAGGTCAACTGTCTTCCCCCTGTGGTCAGTGCATGTCATAGCAAGCAGTTGAGCCGCCTTAGCATATCATTAGCATATTACACTTTGATTGGTTGAATGGCTGACCAGTTGACTGGACACAGCATATTAGCTTTTATTGTATAGAATATAAATAACTGCATTTAAAAGCCAAATAATTCTCCCAAATGGAAAAAGACATAAATAGGCATTACAACAAAGATTAAATAGTAATGACCATACCATATGAGAAGATTCGCAATCTCATTAATTGGTAAGTGCCAATTAAAACTTCAAGATACAATTAAGTTTTACTCACTCAACTTCTCTTATACTGTTGGTAAGAGTATTAATTTGTGCAAACTGCCAGGAGGAAATACATATCCTTGTAAAGGGCAAAGAGATTATTTACTATCTTTTCAATGAAATTTTTGGTGTTTGTTAGTACAAAGGTAGAAAAACTTGCTCTGCAAAGAGTCGACAGGTAATCAATGTTTTGCGCTTTGTCCACACATGTTTTCGTGGTTTTGTTTTGTTTTTACCACTATGTAAAAATATTTTTAGAAAAAATCTTAGCTTAAAGGCTCTACAAAAATAGGCTACTAACCACTACTCGATTTGGCCAGCTGGCTGTGGTTTGCTAGGTTGTACCTCTTGGGTTGACTTTCTATGGACCATGCTGTTTTAAACTCTGAAAAGGTAGACATTTTTCTTGACAGTAATGCTATTCAAAAGATAACCCCAGACATTACATTTTATTGGTGTAGGCCAGAGGCCGGCAAACTGGCTTGCAAACCACATGTGGCTCTTTGGCCCCTTAAGTGTGGCTCTTTCACAAAATATCATGGCCTGGGCGAGTCAATTTTGAAGAAGTGGCGTTAGAAGAAGTTTATGTTTTAAAAAATTGGCTCTCAAAAGAGATTTCAGTCATTGCACTGCTGATACTTGGCTCTGTTGACTAATGAGTTTGCCGACCACTGGTCTAGGGCCAATTCGAATTTTGATAGGCCAACTACACCTGAGCCAATGGCTATGGAAAAACAGTTGCATTAACTAGAAAAGTTGAACAAGGACATAAAATTCAATCCACCAATTCTACCTTCAGATATGCTCCCTAGAAGAAAGCCTATACATGTACCCCTGGAGGCTTTAATAACAATTTTTTAAAAACTGTAAAGAAAATAAAAGTTCATTGATAAAATATGAATAAAATATTGTAATAAATTCATAAAATAAAATACTAGAATACTACACAGATTGTAAAATAAACAACTACAGCTAAACAAATCACTATGGTACACTCAAAAATAATGATTTTGAAATGATGAATGAAAAACCAACCAAATCATGTGCAGAATTGAATAGATATGAAGGGGAAAAGGATAGAATGATTATGGATTCAGGGAAGACTTAGCTCAATGGGTAACAGGAATGCAAACAAGCATTTACAATAGAACATATAATTTCCATAACTGAGTTGTAAACAAGGTTCATTTGAAATATGTGACAGGGCAACCATTTTTTCAATTGCAGTTGACATGTAATATTATTCCATATTAGTTTTGGGTATATAGCATAGTGCTTAGACATTTATATAATTTGCAAAGTGATTCCTTCCAGTAAGTCTAGTAATCACCTGGTATCATAGTTATTGCAATACTAGAGGCAAGGTGCATGAATTCGTCCAACACTGGGGTCCCTCCTCCTGGCCTACAGGGATTGGGCCAAAACCGGCATTCCGACATCCCCTGAGGGGTTCCAGATTATAAGAGGGCTATTTTCGGGTGATGCACCCCAGAATCGGGCTCCCTCCTCTCTGGTTCCAGGTATGTCACCCAAGAACTGTAGCTGCCAAGTCACCACAGCTCAACAGCTCTGCATTGAGCATTTACCCCCTGGTGGTCAGTGCACATCATAGCTACAGGTTTAAGCATCTGCTCCCTGGTGGTCATTGCGCATCATAGCTACCAGTCGGATGGTCACTTAGGCTTTTATATATAGAGAGATTATTTACTATATTCCTTTTGCCTTGCTTTACATCCTCATGACTATTTTGTAACTATCAATTGAACTTGTTATTTCCTTAACCATTTTCACTCAAATCCCTATCACCCTTCTATATGGCAACCATCAGTTTGTTTTCCATGTATATGTCTGTGTTTCTATTTGTTTGTTTTGTCTTTTAGATTGCACATAAGTGAAACCATATTATATTTGGCTTTCTCTGTCCAACTTATTTTAACTAGCATAATAACCTCTAGGTGCATCCATGTTGTCCCAAATGATAAGATTATTTTTTTTTATGGCTGAGTAATATTCCATTGTATGTATGTATGTACCACCACTATTTTATCCACTTGACTATTGATTGGCACTTGTGTTAACTCCTTATCTTAACTATTGTAAATTAACATTGCAATGAACATAGAGGCACATATATCTTATTTTATTATTATTTTTACATATATCTTTTTGAATCAGTGTTTTGAGTTTCTTTGACTATATACTCAAAAGTGGTATATAGCTGAAACCAGTTTGGCTCAGTGGATAGAGCATCGGTCTGAAGACTAAAGGGTCCCAGGTTCGATTCTGGTCAAGGGCATGTACATTGGTTGCGGGCACATACCCAGTAGGGGGTGTGCAGGAGGCAGCTGGTCGATGTTTCTCTCTCATTGACATTTCTAGCTCTCTATCCCTCTCCCTTCCTCTCTGTGGAAAATCAATAATATATATATTAAGTGGTATATAAGGCTGTTCCATTTTTAATTTTTTTAGGAACCTCCAGACTGTCTTCTATATTGGCTACATCAATCTGCATTTTCACCTATAGTGCATGAGGGTTCCCTTTTCTCCACATCCTCACCAACACTTGTTTCTAGATTTAGTGATCATAGACATTCTGACAGGTGTGAAGTGATATCTCATTGTGGTTTTAATTTGCATATCTCTGATGATTAGTGATATTGAGCATCTTTTCATATATCTCTTGGCCATCTGTATGTCCTCTTTAGAGAAGTGATCAGGTTTACTGCCCATTTTTTAATTTGATTGGTACTATGTTTTTCATTTGGTTGGTTGGTTTTGTGAGTGTGTGTGTGTGTGTGTGTGTGTGTGTGTGGTAACTTGTATGAGTTCTTCATAAATTTAGTATATTAACTCCCTATCAGATGTATCATTGGTGAATATCTCTTCTCCCAATCAATAGGTTGACTTTGTTTTGTTGATGGTTTCCTTTGCTGTGCAAAAAACATTTTAGTTTGATATAATACCATTTATTTACTTTTTCTTTTGTTTTCCTTGCCCAAGGAGATATGTCAGAAAAAAGAAAGGAAAAAAAACATTTCTAAGAGCAATGTCAGAGAGTTTACAGCCTGTTTTCTTCTGGAGTTTTATGATTTTTGAGTCTTACATTTAGGTCTTTAATCCATTCTGAGTTTAAAACTGAAGAGGGTAGCCTAGTTTTATTTCTTGTGTGTATCTGTTCAATGTTCCCAACATCATTTATTGAATAGCCTGTCTTTATCCCATTGTATATTCTTGTCAAACACATAGAGTTGGGTTTATTTCTGGGCTCTCTATTCTGTTTAATTCACCTATCAGTGTTTACAAAACTTTTGACATATGTATACCCCTTCTATAATTTTAGTAACGCTGAGTACCCCTCGTCAAAAAAAAGGATGTATTTTAATAACAATCAAAATATATGTATTTTTTTATATTTTGGTACATACACAAAATAATAATAAACAAAAAATAAAATTATTCATAATAAAATGTAAATAAAAGTTATATTATAAATAATTTTTATTTGGATCAATGAGAAGGATGAAATTGACTTGACTCATAAGAACGTAGAATTAGGTGCAGCTAAGCATGGTGCAGTGCATATCCCCACCAAACTCAGGTGCAACGCATACCCCCACCAAACTCTTCCCATACCCCTGGGGGTACACGAACCACACTTTGGGAAACACTGACCTATGTGTCTGTTTTAAAGCCAATACCATGATGTTTGGATTACTGTAGCTTTGATATCAGGTAGTATGATGCCTCTAACTTTGTCCTTCCTCAAGATTTCTATAGTTATTCAGGGTCTTTTATGGTTCTATATAAATTTTAGGATTGTTAGTTCTAGTTCTGTCAAAAATGCCATTGATATTTTGATAGGGTCTTCATTAAATATATAGGTTGCTTTGGGTAGTATGGATATTTAAAAGTTTTCATGCTTTTTATCCTTGAGCATGGTATATGCTTCCATTTATTTGTATCTCCTTCAATTTCTTTCTTTGATATCTTATAATTTTCCAAGTACAGGTCTTTTACCTCCCTGGTTAAATTTATTCCTAGGTATATATGTATGTATATATATATATATATATATATATATATATATATATATATAATTGATTTCTTACAGAGAGGAAGGGAGAGAGATAGTTAGAAACATCGATGAGAGAGAAACATCGATCAGCTGCCTCCTGCATACCCCCCATTGGCGATGTGCCCACAACCAAGGTACGTGCCCTTGACCGGAATTGAACCCAGGACCCTTCAGTCCACAGGCTGATGCTCTATCCATTGAGACAAACTGGTTTCAGCCATAGGTATTTTTTTTAATGCAATTGTTAATGGGATTATTTTCTTAGTTTCCCTTTATAATAATAGTTCATTATTGGTGTATAAAAATGCTACCAATTTCTGAATACTAATTTTGTTTCCTGACCCTTTACTGAATTCATTTATAAGTTCTAGTAGGTTTTGTTTGCTTGTTTGTTTGTTGTTTTTGGTGGAATCTTTAGGTTTCTCTACATGTTATCTGCATTATAGGGCAACTTTTAAAATATATTTATAGATATTTTATTGATATTTTACAGAGAGAAAGGGAGAGAGATAGAGAGCTAGAAACGTCGATGTGAGAGAAACATCGACCAGCTGCCTCCTGCACACCCCCCACTGGGGATGTGCCCGCAACCAAGGTACATGCCTTGACCGGAATCGAACCCAGGACCTTTCAGTCCGCAGACTGATGCTCTACCACTGAGCCAAACCGGTCTCAGCTATAGGGCAACTTTTTATCATTGTGTGCATCTTACAACATCATTTCCAACACAGTTTTTATTTGATTTTAATAATTTGCCAGTTATAGGAGAGGATCAGAGCATTCAAGAATGAAAAAACATAGAGAACATTAACTATTGCATGAGATATTTGTAAATTTTGATGACTTTAAGTACTTTGGTATTTCTGAAGCATAAAAAGCATGGGGACAGAGGAGCAATGGCAAGTTGTCTCTTGAGAGGACACTGAAGAGGAAAGGGCCAGGTGACAAAGGAATTTGTATGTGCTGCAAACTGTTTGCATTTCATTGCATGCAACAGAAAGTCATGGTGGAATTTGTGCAAGCGAGTAATGAGGTCAGAGGTTTTCCTGAGGATGCCTGTGCTGCCTTGATGATAATGGGAAGCATGGACAGAAAAGGCAAAAATGGAGATGGAAAAATCTGTTAGGAAACTATTGTGTGAGTCTTAAGTGGCCTCAGAATACCCTCCACACTGGGCTTTTGATGGCTGCAGTCAAGTAGGGCTGGGGCCAGTGATAAACCATGCCAACCAAGCCAAAGTTGAAAGGTGGGTGATCTTAAAAATATGAAATACATATTTTAAGCTGGAAAGTGGTACCCAGCACACTTCTCTATTGTGATTACTTTTCATGGACAAGAGTTAAATTTTTCTAATGATCAGAACAATTTAAAAATAGAGTAGATCGCCTAATGAATTTCCCTTTCCCTTCTAACAGTTGTCAGTAGTGATAATTTATATCCAGTTTAAATGCTTTAATTTTATTATGTACAAATTAAGTAGCCAATAATAAAAAAAGACCATTTGCCTATCATGTGCTTATCACATGAGCAAACTGTTTTGTTTTGGCTTTTTTTTTTAATTAAAAAACTATTACAATAAGAGATATTTTAAAATGAATAAATCATCTAAGGCCATTAAAGTAGGGTATTTTGAGGTAGAATCTTCAAGACTTGTGTTTTGTTTTGCTTTGTTTTGAAGGTAAAGAAGAAGGACTCTGGAACGACTCCTACAATTTAGGGTAGCTAGGTATCTCTTTCTCTTTACCGAGATAGGGAACCCTTGGTGGTGGCGGAGGTGTTGAGTTGTAGATGGGATGTTGGACATCCCATTGAAATTGTAACATTTCGGTCATATAATAAAACATAACAATGAGGTGTTTGTTGCTTCTGACAATTTGGCAAAACCTCTAAATATTTGTTCTGTGCCAAATGCAGTAATTAACTGTGATGATGGGACAACTAAGACTCCGAAACATTGTGACTTCAAGTTTCACTCACCAAGGAGTTTTTTTGATTGAGTAGAACTGAGTGACTGAAAATTAAATTTCGAAACATGGAAGTGAGCCTAGTCTCTGGCTAACAAGTTCCATGTGCTCTGATGCCGCCGGGCAGGAAAGTCCCTGCGGGAACAGGCTGCACTTTCCCCTCACATGAAGACATGACTCAGTCCCAGAGACGTGCTCATCCCCACACGTCCCCAAGATGATCGTGTGCTTCCTCCCAGCAGCCCTCTACAGTCCCTTTATTGGCAACACATGAAGGGAAAGAAGAGGTTGTTGTACAGCATGAGTTGTTGGACACCTGACACTCACAAGACTGGAGCCCGTCCTGGCCCCGGGGGTAGAGCCGCCTGCACCAGGCGCTTTGAGGATGGCTAGCGCTACATACCAACAAACCCATGCATCTGATTCACTTCCGCCTGATCTCTCTGACGCATTTCCTGTGGACATCTGTGACCTTGGATCTGGGGTAGGAGTGGGGCCTTGAGCACTACACAACGGCAGCCACAGGAAGAATCCAGATAGGAACAGCTGTTCAGCCTTGGCACGATTTACCTTTAAATCTCTGGCTCCCTTTGACTACTCCGACCTTGGGCAAGGGTGCTCATGAGAAATAGTCCAAAGTGGGATGAGCAAGTTAAAGAAATGTGCCTTCTAAGCAACCTCTGAGTGAGAGAGTTTGCATCTCACCTTGACATAATCATATTCTGAATGTAGTCTATTCCCAACTCCTCTTGGATCTGCTATGTTTCCAGGAAAAGTGCCAAGTGAAATAGAAGTATCTTTTAGACTCTTGCTTTCTGCTGTATACCATACAAATCCACTTGCAAAGATAAAACTGTAACCCTGTCATTAAAAAAAAAAATTTATATTTCCAATTACATTATATATTCAACATTACTTGTATTAGTTTCAGGTATACAGCCTGAAATCTGTACTTGATTTTCCCCTTGATATTTCACATACCTACTTGGCACCGTACATAGTTATTAGAATGTTGCTGACTGTATTTCCTATGCTTTACTTTACGGTCCCATGACTATTTTGTAACTACCAATTAGTACTTCTTAATTCCTTCACCTTTTCCACCCAGCCCCCCAACTTGCCTCCATTCTGGCAACCATCAGTCTGCTCTTTGTATCTATGAATCTGTTTCTATTTTGTTTGTACATATTATTACATGGGCACCTCTTCCTGGCTCTGGTGCTCTGGGCGAGGAAACCTGGCATGGTGTTGAGGCCTCTCATTCCTCGGGTGGGAAACTTCTTCAGTTGAAATACCCCTCCAGATTCTTAACCGCCATACATAGGTGCAAGGCCAGCATTGTTTTTTTTAACATTTCTGCCCTTCCTACCAGTCTAGACATAGCCTCTTTGGTATATCCTTAGTTATAAGACTTCTGTTCAGCCAGTTTTCAGATAATTATCCAGACTGATTGCTCAGTAGTTTAGTTGTAATTTTGATATGGTTCTAGGACAAGGTGAGAGTAACTTCCACCTATTCTGCTGATGTATTGAATCTCCAAACTGCATCGTTCTTAGACCTTTCCACCAGACTGTCACTCTTACGATGCAGATAATTGCATTCACCAACAGACCGAGTGAAGACAAAAAAAATCTTTAAAATTTAACCTGATCTGTACATACAGATGTATATCCATGTTGGTGTTTAGTATGTATTTTATTAAAATACTAGAGGCCCGGTGCATGAAATTTGTGCACTTGCGAGGGTGTGTCCCTCAGCCCAGCCTGCACCCTCTCCAATCTGGGATCCCTTGAGGGATATCTGACTGCCCATTTACATAGGATCGGGCCTAAACAAGCAGTCAGACATCCCTCTCACAATCCAGGACTATTGTCTCCCAACCGCTTGCCTGCCTGCCTGCCTGATTGCCCCTAACTGCTTCTGCCTGCCAGCTTGATCACCCCCTAACCACTCCCCTGCCAGCCTGATTGATGCATAACTGCTCCCCTGCCAGCCTCTTTACCCCTGACTGCCCTTCCCTGCCAGCCAGGTCACCCCTAACTGTTCTCCCCTACAAGCCTGGTCCCCTTCAATTGCCCTCACTTGCAGGCCTGGGTTCATCCCAACTGCCTTCCCCTGCAGGCTGGACTCCCCCCCCCCCCAAACTGTCCTCCCCTGCTGGCCTTATTTCCTACAACTGCCCTCCCTACAGGCCTGGTCCCCCCTCCAACTGTCCTCCCCTGCAGCCCTGGTCCATACCAACTGTCCTCCCCTGTAGGCCTGGTACCCCCAACTGCACTCCCATGCAGGCCTTCCCCCCCCAACTGCCCTCCCCTGCAGCCCTGGGTCCCTCCCCACAACTGTCCTTCCTTGCAGTCTGATCACCCCCAACTGCCTTCCTGTGCTGGCCCAGTCTCCCCTGCAGGACATCTTGTGGCGGCCATCTTGTGGACACATGGGGGCAGTCATCTTTGAACACATGGGGGTGGCCATCTTGTGTGTTGGAGTGATAGTCAATTTACATATTACTCTTTTATTAGATAGGATTTAAAATGCCAAATCCTAAAGAAAACTAGTCAAAATATGTTTACAAAGTATGTTTTAATGTAAAAATTCTTTTAAGTATAGTGATTTGGTAATGTCATTTGACAATAGTTTGTTCAGTACATATAAGTACATTGTAACTTGCAAAAATAGGCCAGAAAAATTAAAGAAATGAAAGCATTCATAGGATCCATTTTAGTAGGGGGAAATTGTGTGTAATTGAAAGACAGCTCCAAAAATATTAAATAATGTTGCTTGTCTTGTTTTGGCTCTTATCAAATTGATCATATTATTATAGTAGAGTTACTGTCTGTTCTAGTCCACCTGTGATATTTGATCATTTTCAGTAGAGGTGAACTTACTTTCCCAAGGGAAAATAATATCTCCCTGTTTCCTTTGGTTATGTTCATTTTCTGCTGCTTCAGGAACCGGGTCTTTGCATGACATCACAAAAATAAGGGATAGTTTCAGTCACATTCTTGCTAATTGAGCCAGTGTCAGGGTATTCAAATGGCTAAAGGTGGTGGAGCCTGTTCCCAGTCTAACAGTGTTGCTTTTTACTCATTTAATACTCAATGAGTTTCTTTCTGCTAAGAAATTCAGGCTCAGATTAATTTCTTCAGTAAGTTTTTAAGATAGATGTTGTGAACTAAAGGGGCTACATGCTGACCTGACAAGCTCAGGGGAGGCCTGCATGGCAGTCTTACAAACTCAGAGAACTAAAGTAACCACAAAAGATGGTCTTAAATTAAACTTGAATTACAAAAGCAGTTATATTGGGTAGTTACATCTAGGCCAGTATCTTCACTGACAACGTCAACCTTTATCATAAACTGAGCCTATCTGTCTTTTTGCATCTGTAATAGAATACCCTTGAAATGTCTGGGTAACTTGTAACTTCCCTTTTTCTGGACCCCTTGGGGCACAACCTAATGTGCCTGGGCTCCAGGACAGATACCACAAATTCCTTCATTGTTATCCTTAATTGTTCTGGCACTCACCTAAGTATGTGTCTATCATTTTACTTTTTATCCAAATCTCAGAGTTTTCCCTGCTTTGCTTTCTCCCTCCTCCTCTCTAGTCTATCACCAATGGATTTCATGTAACCCACTTACATCCCTTTCTTTAGATTGCAATGTATAAATACAGATGTAATCCACCATTCTCCAGAGCATTATCTCAAATCATTGAGATTCTGCTTCCTGGTATATGTCAACAGTTTGGCTCAAATAAACTCACAGAATTTCTTTATAGGTTTTGATGCTTATTTATATTAACAATGTTAATAAAAGTAAAAGAGGTTTTTTTTTCTACAATGTATAGCTTTTCTTTTCCTGTAATATTCTTAATAAATCACTAAGGCACAATTGCACATTCTGGCAGGGAATCCCATCTAATAAAAGAGTAATATGCAAATTGACTGTACCTCCTCTACACCCACAAGCCACACCCACCAGCTAATCAGGAGCGAATATGCAAATAAACCCAATAAAGGTGGCTGCAGCCAGGGAGAGCAGGAGGGAGGCTTGGGTTTCCCTGGCAATGGAGGAAGCTAAGCTTTCCACCTGCCCTTGCCTGCCTAGGCCTCAACTCAATGCTACAAAGTTTCAATGATAGAAGATAAATAAATCCCAACAGAAATGGCTGCCACTTTGGAGCAAACAGAAAGCTTGGCTCTGCTCCAGGCTACAAAGTTTCAATTATAGAAGATAAATTCATCCCAGATATCAGGGCCTCTGCTTGGGTCTATGGGGGTGTGGCCAGCCTGTAAACCACCACAGGCCCCTCTCCCCGTTCCCCAAGGGAACCCCCACCCTGATCTGGGATACTCTTTCAGGCAAACCAGTTGGCCCCCACCAATGCACCAAGCCTCTATCCTATCACATAAAAGAGTAATATGCAGATTGACCATCACTCAAACACACAATATGGCTGCCCCCATATGGACACAAGATGGCCAACAGAGGAGGGCAGTTGGGAGGGACCAGGCCTGCAAGGGAGGGCAGTTGGGGTGGTTAAGCCTGCAGGGTAGAGAAGTTAGGGGTGACCAGGCCAGCAGAGGATGGAAGTGGGGGGTGACCAGGCCTGCATGAAAAGGCAGTTGGGGAGGACCCAGGCCTGCAGGGGAGATCAGGTAGAGGCAAAGAGGCTGGCAAAGGAGCAGTTAGGCATCAATCAGGCTGGCAGAGGAGTGGTTAGAGGGTAATCAGGCTGGCAGGCAGAAGCAGTTAGGGGCAATCAGGCAGGCAGTCAGATGAGCAGTTGGGAGCCAATTGTCCTTGGAGAGGGTGTAGGCTGGGCTGAGGGACACCCAACCCCCCCTTGCATGAATTTCATGCACCAGGCCTCTAGAGATTAATATTATTCTAAGGTGTCTCAAAGACAAAGGGTCAGGTTGGTACTGTTCAATGATAGGAATGCTCACCTTTTCTCCACATCAGTCACTTGTGGGCTCAGACTACCTTGAACCTGGCTAGACAAACCTCCCTTCAATCTGAGTTGTCCCACTCTGTCTAATCCTCTCATCCTTCTCACCGAAAACCCACTTTAATGATTTTTCCATTGCTTCTAGCCATGTGACCTTTTAAAATCTTTAACATAAATATCTCTTGAACTTTCAGTTCTCAGCTTCCACAACACAGTTATCACTGTGCTAATACTGTCCTCTGCTGTCCTCTTTTTTCATCTTGTGTCTAGTACCTGTGGACAAAAAAGGGCTTCTATCAAAAGTAGCCTCACAAGGATATTTGAGCAAAAATACCTAAGTGGGAAGCTGATGGTGCCTCATCATGCCCTGGCTTAGAAATTCTTTTGCAAAAGGTTTTATCTTTTGCTTAAGCATGCCCTGTTCATTGTTTCTGTGTGTCTAGGGTTATCACACCTTTGAAATGCCTCCTTTCAGATTCCTCCTTCTAGAGTGGACCGCCCTCTTAATCTGATTCCTGCCTTGCTTTTTCCTGCCTTCATGCAACCTTCCTTACATTCCCTTCTTAATCTTAAATGCATAAAAGAAACTGCAAAATATTATTCTCTAAAGCATTTTTCTCAGTTTCTTGAGATCTTGCTTCCAGACAAATCCTCGGTTTGACTCAAATAAAGTTTTATAAAAATTCTCTACAGCTTTGGGAATTCTTACGTTAACATTAATACAGCATCTTTTCTTCTCCTTTCATCTCTCTACCATTGATTGTTTTTATCCAGTCACATTATTTCAGCTACTATATCGTGGCAGACAGCTATCAGACCTATATCAACGAGTCCAATGTATTTCCTGAGTGGTAAACCCACTTTTCCTTTGCTAATGTAAGAAATATTTAAATCTGTAAAGAATTTTTGTGAATTTATTTGGGCCAAATTGTAGACAATTGTCAGGAAATAGAATCTCAAAGTATTAAGATAATGCTCTGAAGAATTTTTTAAAACTTATTTTTATAAATTACCATCAAAAGAGGAGACATAAGTAGGTTACATGAAACCCACTGGTGATAGATTAAGGAGGTGGGAGAAAGCAAACTGGGAAAACCTCTGGGATTGGATAAAAATTAGTGATAGACACATGCTTCTTTTACATAGGTGGGTACAAGATAGTTAACAGTCACCAATTAGCTCAATAACAATAACAATAACAATGAAGGAATTTGTGGTCTCCACCCTGGCCCTCTGGTACATTAGTTGTGCCCTGAGGTGTCTGGAAAAAGGGAGGTTACAAGTTACCCTGTTTCCCCGAAAATAAGACAGTGTCTTATATTAATTTTTGCTCCCAAAGATGCGCTAGGTCTTATTTTCAGGGGATGTCTTATAATTCCATGAAGAAGAATACGGTACACATTTATTGTTAAATGAAAATAAAGAAAATTTATTACCTGCGTACGGTATGGTAGTACTGTAGTTGTCAACACAAACCAGACAAACTGTGAATCTTACAGTATCAAGAATTTACTCATTTATTCAATGACAATCATGTCATCATCTTCTGGAACATCATCATAACAATCCAATTCCTGAATTTCCTGGTGAATTTCTTGTGACTCCATTTCTTTCAGAATCAGTGGACCAAATCTCTCATGTTTAGCAATAGCACTGTCTTTAAATGAGTACTTCTTGTCAAGGTAGCCTGCTTGCAGTGCATTTGCAATGCAACTGTCAGTGATTTTCTCCCATGAATTCTTCACCCAAGTCACAACTTCTTGCAGTTTAGGTTTCACAAAGTTTCCATGCTGATTTCTCTCCATTCACACAGCAGTGACGTCAGGACTCAGCGTAACATCACTGGTTGCTAGAGGCCAGTAGGGGCAGCCCTAGAGACCAGTTTAGGGTAAATTAATTTTCATTTTGTGACAGAGACTGGGGGCCTTATTTTCGGGGGGGGGGGAAGCTTATATTTCACTCAGAAGGAAACCTGTAAGTAGGTCTTATTTTCGGAGGATGTCTTATTTTCGGGGAAACACGATACATTGACATTCTACAGGTATGTTATCTAGAAGCAAAAAGACAATAAATAGACTCAGTTAAGGTCAAAGTTGATCTTTGTCAGAAAAGATTCCAGCCTAGGACATGACTATCCACTATAAACTACTTTTCAATTTAAAAAGTTTCATTTCAGACCATCATATGTGGTTACTTTAGGTCTCTGAGTTTGGAAAGCTGCCATGCAGGCCTTCCCTGAGTTAGTCAGGTTATGATGTGGCTCCTTTTTATTCACACCTCTCATTTGCAGGACACTTCATATATTCGTGCTCTTGTGAACCCATAAACTTTATGAAATCAACATTGTTCTGGTTCATATAGGCTTGACATATGTGAGTGGTCCTTAAGAACTCATTTTTAAAATATATTTTTATTGATTTCATAGAGAAAGGGAGAGGGAAAGAGAAAGATAGAAACACCAATAATGAGAGAGCATCATTGAGCACTGCCTTTTGCACGCCCCTTCCTGTGGACCCAACCCACAACCCGGACATGAGGCCTGACTGGGAATGGAACTGTGACCTCTTGGTGCCTAGGTTGATGCTCAACCACTGAACCACCTGGGCTGGGCTAAAGATTTCTTTATTACTCCCCATTCAGTAGTAGATTCCCAGGTCCTAAAGTTTTTATCTGCACCCGATCTCCTGAATCCTTCCCCTGCATTCCTAAAGCCAACATTAGCCAATATGAACACTCTTTTCCTGGATTACTATACTAACATTTTTTAAATAACTATCCTTACAAAAGCATAATTTCATCTTTTCTTTATCCCACGCCTCAGATTTATAGCCAGGTGGTTACAAACACACATAATAACCTGGACTTGCTATCGGCATCTGAGGTGGAGGGCAGACTGATGGGCCTGCGCCCTCAACCTGTAGAATCTGATGCTGTCTCCAGGTGGGCAGTGTCAGAATTGAGTTGAATTATAGAACAACTACTGGTAGCTGGTGTTGGGGAATTGTTTGGCGTAGGGGGAAAGGCCACACGTCAGAATTGGTGTCAGGATCTTAGCACTAAATGGTTGGTAATAGTATTAGAGTCCCCTTCGAGACCATATCCCAGAACAAAAGTGAATGAAGAATGCCTGATAGTTTTTATGTGTACAGCTGTTTTTAACTTGGCACATCTGTCTTACATATCTACATGCAAAATTATCGTTTTATAAGTCGTACCTTAGACATAGTTCTGAAGGATTTGGAATTTGTCTTTGGCCCCCATTTTGTTCCTTCTTGTTGTCATCTTGAATTTCATTACAACCATTGTGCCTGCTGCTTGCTGGGAAGGATCTGAGGACTCCAGAAACATGGACTATCAGAGCTGGAAAAGTCTTAGGTTATCTTGCCCTAACCCCCTCATTTTACAAATGAGTAAACAAAGGACCTGAGAGGCCAACACCCTTGCCCTAAATGACCTGCACTTTGGAAGAAATGCCTGTTGAAAGTTTGTAAGCCATTAGTTTGAAAAACCATAAGTATTTCACTTAACACATTAAGGAAGCTTCCAGCTAAGGAGAAGTATCTTTAACAATGGGGTTTTAGCTGTCAGCCAGCCCGAAGGGACATTTGCAGATTAAAGAGGCGGTCTTACATACAATAAATTATATAATTTTGCTACAACCTCTCAGAACATCATTCTTATGCCTAAAGGACAAGTATGAAGGTTTATTTTTGGAGTCAGTAACCCATGACCTAATATCCAAAGTAATGTTAGGTGGTACGCGTTTGTGGCCACCTTCTACTCTTATTTTTATTGCATAGGAGAATCATCAACTGATTAACAACTTCTGCTTTGAGGTTCTGATAGTCTAATCACCCTCTGCCCAGATCTATTCAGCAACTTCCTTTCTGACTTCTCATATTATTAACATTTAGTTTTATTTTTTGTGTGCTTACTATATTATCTGTTAATGATGATGATTTTTGCCCTATATATATAGATATACATATAAATAATTTACTTTGTTCCCTTTTCTGATTTAAGTGAGTACATAAAATTTTAATTTACCAAGAATTTAAAAATTATATAAATAGCTTTTATACTATTTATCTTTGATTTTCTTGAATAAACACTATTTTTGTCAAGATATTCCCCCCCCCCCACTTCATTTATCATTTAATATACATTTGAGTTAAACTTGCTGGTAACTTACCTCAGATGCTGGCATCTTCATTTATAAATGAGTTAGGATTATAGTTTCTCTCTCTATGTGAGACAGGCAGTATAATGGTTAATTGCTTGTTTTCTAGAACCACATTGCCTGGGTTCTATTCCAACTTCACTATTTACTAATTGTGAGGTCTTGGAGAAGTTACTTAACTTCTTTGTGTCTTAAGTTTATTTATATGTAAAGGGTGGTATCAATAATATCTATCACATAGGTATTTTGTGAGAATTAAATGGATTTTTAGTCCCAGCCCACCTACAATAGTGCTTGTTATACAAGAAGTTCTTTTTTAAGTATCAGCTATTTTAATGTCATTCTGGCCAGGTATTGGTATCAATATGCTAACCTCATAAAATAAACTTGGAAGTGATGTTTCTTTATCTATAATCTTGAAACACTCAAAAGGCAAAATAATTATTTATTCCTTGAGGAGTTTATTTCATTTTTTTTCGCTCTTCACATTTTTTATTTTATTTTAAAATTATTTTTAATTTTATTTTTAATGAATCTTTATTGCTCAGATTATTACAATTGTTTCTCCTTTTTCTCCCCAAAGCTCCCTACCACCCAGTTCCCATCCCACCCTCTGGACCCTTACCCCCTCTCCCTTCCATTGTCCTGATCCATTGGTTATACGATTTTAATCCAGTCCCTTACTGCATCCCCACTCTCTTATCCCCCTGATAATTATCAGTCCACTCCCTTTCTTTGCCCCTAATTCTATTATATTTACCAGTTTATTCTGTTCCTCAAATTTTTTTCTTCTTCTTTTTCTTTCTTTCTCCCTCCCTCCTCCCCCTGTATTTGAATTTCAAGTGGGAGACTCTCTCCCATTTGTTTTTGTAGGGAAATACAACAAAGTGTTCTGTAGCAAATGGCTGCAGACTGTCCAAATTTCTCAGGACCATACGAATAGAATCTGCTCCTCCTCCGGTTCACACCGCCCCTCCGGGTCACACCGCCCCTTCAGGACACACAACTCCTCCCGGTCACCCCACTCCTCCGGGTCACATGGCTCCCCCAGGTCCCACCGCTCCCTCAGGTCACACGACTCCTCCAGGTCACACCGCTCCCCAGGGGCACACAGCTTCCCCAGGTCCCACCATTCCCCCGGGGAACATGGCTCCCCTGGGTCACACTGCTCCTCCGGGTCCCACTACTCCCCCGGGGCACACGGCTCCCCTGAGTCACACAGCTCCTCTGGGTCACATGGCTCCTCTGAGTCCCTTGATCGATGTTTTCATATCCTGGGGCCCAGGCCCACTGCTGCAGGTGAGCAGGAGGACAATGAAGGGGAAGAATGGGGAGGCTCCAGCCAACTCTGCCATAGTAACTTCCGCCACTCTCATTTCACACGTTCAGGCTTTCAGAGTCCCCCGGGTTTAGGTGTTTAGAGTCCCAGGCCGCAAAGAGTGTTCTGGGTACAACCTCTCGGTCCTCCATCACACTCCATGAGTAGGTCTGTTTCACCTTGGCGCTGGCTCTCGGGGGCTCGGCGGAGGCTCTGGCCAGGCCCAGCAGCGGCCCACTCCCCGAACTGTATTTTATTTTATTTTTAATAAATCTTTATTGTTCAGATTATTACAAATGTGTTCCTCCTCTTCCTCCTCCCCCCCTCAATTGCTCCCCTCCACTAGGTTCCCACCCCACCCTCTGCCCTTTACCCACCCCCAATTGTCCTCATCCATAGGTGCACAGTTTTTGTTCAGCCTCTTCCCTCACCCCCCTCCCCTTTTCCCTGAGAATCGTCCGTTCACTCCCCTTCCATACCTCTGATTCTATTATATTCACCAGTTAATATTGTTCATCAGATTTTTTTAATTCCCTTGTTTTTTTTTTTTTGTTTCACTTGTTGATAGTTACGTACTATTTGTTGTTCATAATTTTTATCTTTATCTTCTTCCTCTTCCTAAATAACCCTCTTCAGCAATTCATGTAATTCTGGTTTGGTGGTGATGAACTCCTTTAGTTTTTTTTTTTTTTTTTTTTTTTTTTTAATTTTTATTTGTGAAGCTCTTTATCTAGCCTTCTATTCTGAGTGATAGCTTTGCTGGGTAGAGTATTTTTGGCTGTAGGTTCTTGTTATTCATCACCTTGAGTATTTCTTGCCATTCCCGTCTGGCCTGCATGTTCTCTGTTGAGAAATCAGCTGACAATTATATGGGTGCTCCTTTATAGGTAACTAACTACCTGCTTTGTCTTGCTGCTTTTAATATTCTCTTTGTCTTTTGCTTTTGGGATTTTAATTATGATGTATCTTGGTGTGGTCCTCTTTGGATTCCTTTTGTTTGGGGTTCTGCGGGCTTCTTGGACTTGTAAGTCTATTTCTTTCCCCAGGTGGGGGAAGTTTTCTGTCACTATTTCTTCCAGTATTCTTTCGGTATTTTGCTCTCCCTCTTCTTCTGGAACTCCCATAATTGTGATGCTGGTTCGCTTGAAATTGTCCCAGAGGTTTCTTACACTATCTTCAACTTTCTGGATTCTCTTCTCTTCTTGCTTCTGCAGAGGAGTGTCCTCTGGCTCTCTGTGTTCTAAATATTTGTCTGTTTTTAGGACTCTGTGTAATATTTTTTATTTCAGAGAATGCTTTCTTTATTTCTAGTTGATCCTTTTTTATTTCTAGTTGATCCCTTTTCATATCCTCAGAGGTCTCGTTTATTTTATCGGCCCTTTTAAGAAAATTCTTGAAAAACCTTATAACTGTAGTTTTGAACTCGATGTCCATTCTATTTTCTTTCATCTTCTTCCTTTGCGTCCTGCCTCTTCTCTGCATTTTAGCTGTTCCCCTGATTTGATGGAATAGTTTTGTGTGCTAGGTGTTCTGGTAGAGCCCAGTAGCACAGCCTTCCCAGTTACCTGAGGTGCACAGTCTTGGTGTAGCCCTTTGTGGGCTGTGTGTGCAGTCTTGTTGTTAAGGCTTGCTTATTGTTGGTGTCACCAGGAAACGTTGATCTCCAACCCAATTGGCTGTGAGGATCAGCAGTGTCTCAGCTAGGAGGGCTTCTGTACTCTGCTGGGATGGGGCGGAGTCTCGGGGTGGCGCAGACAAGCTTTGGTTCCCTGTCAGTCTTGCCTTTGGAAAGTCCTATTAGCAGTGAGTCCAGGAAGATTGGTTGCAGGCGTGTGCACCTCTTTGGTAAAGGTGCAGTCCCTCCTTAGAAAAGTCCTATTCACAGCAAAAGAGAAAGCCAGCCTCCGGGAGAGCTTCTATGCTCAGCTTGGATGGGGCAGAGTCTTGGGGTGGTGCAGACAAGCTTTGGTTTCCTGTCGGCCCCTCCGTGAGTCCCACAGTAATGGCCACTGGCTTCACACACCTCTGAGAGATCTCTGCCCACTGCCTGATCAGAGCAATAGGGTGATTCTGTTTTCCTCCTGAACAAGAAAGCCAGCTGCATGTTAGCTGTCCATCCTTTCCACACGCCGTGAGAAAGCCAGCAGCAAACTCTGCGGCTGCCTTTTCTTGCGCACAGTTCTCCGCACCTTCACAGTTTCTGAGGCTCAACATGCCTTCTCTCTCCTTCCCAGGTGGTAGAGCCTCCTCTCAGCCAGCTGTCTGGTGCTTCAGAGCAATGTTTACCCTGTTTTCCAGTTCTAAATTCAAAATTGTTGTGGTAGGCTGCATTTGGGTGTCTACCCTATGTCGCCATCTTGGTTTCCTCTCTCCTTGAGGATTTTAAATAAGTGATTTATGAAATCATCTGGAACCCGTATGCTTTAATTGGGGGGAAGGGGAAGTGCATTGATATCTTCACATTTTCTTCCTCTTCTTGAAGTAGTTTTGGAAATAGGTGTCTTACTAGAAAATTATACTTTCTATTTGCAAAATATTAAGATTTTTTTAATGCATCAATATGAAGTTATTTTTAATTGTGTGGTGTTTTTTTTTTTCCTAATGAGCATTAAAAAATATTTGTTCATGTTGTGGCATTTTCAGAGTGAAGTTATGATTTGGCTTATCAGCTTTTTCTTTATCTTTAATTCAATTCTGGCCTCATTTTAAATATTACTTTCTCTTCTTGGGTTTTAATTTTTCTAACTTATTAAGTTAAATGCTTAGTTTGCTCTTTGGTGCAATGCTGGCTCTTTGCTTTAAATAAAGAGGAAATATTATTTCTAAGGAAATAACTGAGAGATGATTCTTCTCTCTCTTTTTTTAACATTAGCATGCTATATTTATATTTTATTTGTTATGACTGCATTCCCATTCATAAACTTATATATGTATATTCACAAATATTTATTTAGAACTAGACATTGTCCAGGGAGCTGGTGATGGGGGTAGGGCCTTGAACAGTAAATGGAGCCCTGTTACTGCCTTCAAGAAGAAAAACTGCTGCAGTTACATGTCTTTGTGGAGAAGGATCTAGTATAAAGGATGTCAAGTGAGAAAATAAGGTAAAATCACCTGAGAGAAGAGGCACTTGGAGAACTGTAGGTGAAATCGAAACAATTTTCTTTTTTACCAACTAATGTTTTATAGTTTAAAACAAACAAACAAATAACAACAACAACAAAACAATCTGAGTGGGAAGGAATTGAAATGGCAGCCAGTGGAAGATAGTTATGGAATTGAAGATCTGGAGCTCTATTAGAAGTCTTTGAATTAGGGAGAATGAGCTATATCCCATGAGAAGCTTCAGGTTAAGAAAAACTATGGCTTGACTAGAAGGGGTGAACTAAGAGCATAGGCTTTAAAAAAACAACAACAACCCAACTTTTTGTACAACGTACCTTTAGAAAAGTGCACAAATCACAAGTAATTTTCACAAAGTTAAGACATCCATGCAATTACATCAAGAAACAAACAGGATGCTTTCTAGTGTCTCAGAGGTCTTCCTGTGCTTTATTCTAGTCATTGTCTACTTCTATCATAACTCTAATTCCATAAGTTAATATAGCCTGTTTTGAACTGTGTATCAATGGAGGAGTCATGCAATAGATTAGTATTAGTCTGCTTTGGCTACCAAAAAAACCCACAGTCTCATAGAGGAGGTGTCTTTAACAACATAAGTTCATTTTCTCACAGTAGTGGAGGCTAGAAATCCAAGATCAAGGTTCCAGCTAACTCCATCTCTGGTAGGAGATGCTGTTGCTATGCCAGAGAGAGGGGCTGAGGGATTAGGTGGTAGAAAGAGAAAAGGAAAAAGGGAGAGAGAGAGAAAGAACTACTCTGGTATCTTTTCTCATAAGGACACTTATCCTATTGGATTGTGGCCCCACACTTATGACCTCATGTAACCATAATTATCTCCAAATATAATCACAATAGTTTCAACATGTGAATTTGGGGTGGACATAGGCATTCTCTCACTTTTTTTTTTTTGGCCAACATTATATTTGTGAGAATCATCCATATTATTATGTGTAGTTTTCATCTTGATGAAATGCTTACTATGGTATGGTATTCTGTTGTGTGAACATATCACATATTTTTTTCTTCATTTGGTTGTTGAGGTTTTTGAGCAGTTTCCAGTTTGTAAATACTGTGAACATATTTTATATATCTTTTGGTGAACACATGGATACATTTCTAGCAGGTATATATTTAGAAGTGGAATTGCTGGGTCATGGAGTATGGTTTTAGTAGAAAGATGCTGCCAAACAATTTTGCAAAATGATTGAACTAATTTACATCAGCAATCTGGTTTCTTTTGTTTAATGAGATTTCTAATTATTCCAGAGCCTCACCAACTCACTTCTTTTTATTTTAGCCATATGTTTATGGAATATTTAGTGAGCTATTCATTGAAGTCATTAGCCCTTTTTTTTTTAATATATAGTGAATTTCTAACAAAATGATATGAAAGAGCATATAGCAAAGTGTTCTACCTGCGAGTGTCTCCAGCTGGACTTAGCTCTTCTTATTCCTGCATAAACAGAGAAAGAAGAGTATTCATACTCAAGCTCTGAGGAATAAAAATTAGGAAACATGGAAGAAAAATAAGAAGAATGTACCAAAATTATTTAGGATAAAAAAAATGGTTTTGATAGAATAATTCAAATGAATAATAGTAAGACCCCCCACCCCCAAATGGCATGAAAGCTACTTAAAAAGCACTGTAATAAAATCATTGAAGAAAGGATCTAGTATATTAAAAAAAAAAAAACTCCAACAGATAAAATCTATCATATAAAAGAACAAAAGTAAATTCCACACTGTATTAGTGTCCTAGGGCTACCATGACAAATTACCACAAACCGGGTGACCTAAAACAACAGACATTTATTCTCTCACAGTTCTAGAGGAGAGCTTCCGGTGGTTTCTGGAAATCTTTGGCAATCTTTCCTCTCCATGGACATGTGAGACTAGAAAAAAAGTTATCTGCTTCAAAAAATACAACAGCAGAATAGACACAGCATAGACATTCTCATTCTCATAGGAAGAAATGAGAAGAAATAAAGAAGTCCAAGCAAGTCTAAAACCCAGCAGGACAAGTTCCATCAGGCTCAAGGTCTGGGAATAATCCTCTGAGGTTTGATGCTTTGCCCCCTGGGCCTGTGACAAGGGTCTCACCTCTTAGCCTGTGACAATGGCCTTGCCCTCTCTGGCCTCTGCCTTTGCATCTGTGGCTGTGCTCTTAGGGTGGTTCTTCTTTTTTCTTAAAGGTTTGCACATTTTGTAGCCAAGTAGACTTATTAGCCACACACACACACACACACACACACACACACACACACACATCCTTATTTTATTTTATTTTATTTTATTTTATTTTATTTTTGCTTGTTGAACCTCAAAAGTCTGACAGCCTTTCTTTATTTTTGTCCTTCTCTGCCCCTTTCAGTCCAGGCTGGCAGTGGTTCTGTTGGTATAACATTCTCAAAAGCCTTGTTGGTGTCCCATGCAATCCATGGCACTTTATGCCATTAGACATGAAAGTCTGCTGTAGATCATTCCTTAATTACTCAACTTTTGTTGCTGGCTTCTGGTGTGATGGTGGATTTGATCCATGAGTTACAAACCCAAGCCCTTCATCACATGGTGATGCAGAATCCATGGCCCTCTCTCTAGAGAAGGCTGAGAATTTTTCAAATCATCAGGTTCTGGTTTCTTTTTGTTTAATATTTCCCTCCTCAATTTATTTCTTTCCTCTCTGATTTTGCTATAATTACCAAGAAGATACCAGAATGAACCCTTTTCACTTTGTTTGGAAGTATCCTCAGCTGAATATCCAAGTTTACCACTTATAAGTTCTGCCCACGTGCATGCGTGCGTGCGTACGTGTGTGTAATAAGACTTTTCTGGGAAAAAAGGAGGGGTGCAAACCAATGATTATAAACAGGAATGTGGACTTGTAGCAAAACAAACAAACAAAAAATAGAACAAAAATGGTCAGAGGAGGATTATCAGAAGGATGGAAGGGGTGATGAGAACCAGAAAAGGGGAGGATAAAAAATTTGTCTTCTTTTTCCCATTTCTTTTAAAAACCAGCATGAGACGAAAACAGATCCAGAGACAGAGAAGCATTAATCAGACCGTCAAGCCTCAGAGAGAAGGTAGGGGAGGGTTTGGGTAAGGGGGAGAGATCAACCAAAGGACTTATATGCATGCATATAAGCCTAACCAATGGACACAGACACAAGGAGGGTGAGGGCATGAGTGTGGGGGGGGGTGGGGGGACAATAGGTGGATAAGGATACATATGTAATACCTTAATCAATAAAGAAAAGGGGGGAAAATCAAGAATACCATAAACATATTTGTAAAGTGCACAAAGTGCTATTTCCTAGCTCAAGGGCTTTTGTAATATTGTGAGGTTTACAATAGATAATATATGTAAACCTTAAAAAAACCACAAGGAAACACACACACACACACACACACACACACACACACACACACACACACACAATGTTTGTTCTCCAGTAGAAATATAAATAGGGCAGAGTTGCTCATTCTGTTCTTTTCTCTTCCGAAGGCAAATATAAACAAAGAAGCAGAGAAATAAATATTTCCCCGTTCTTCACCAGAGCATCTTTGATCTTCATATTTCTACCAACATTCTGTTCATGATGATGCATGTGTTCTCTGCAATGACAGACGCTTTCTCCACCAGGCTCCTCGCTTCCCTCTGAGCCCGCACCAGAACTGCTTTTAACATTCATATTTCTTCAAACTATCTCTTTATTTCTTATGAAGTGCCCCCAAATTCTTTCAGCCTCCATTCACTTCCCAGCTCCAAAGCCACCTCCACAATTTTGGATATTTGTTATAGCAGGCACCCCACTTTCTAGCACCAAAGTCAGTATTAGTTTCCTCGTGCTGCCATGACAAAGTACCACAAGCTGAGCAGCTTTAACAAAATAAAGTTATTCTCTCTTTTTTAAAAAAAATATATTTTATTGATTTTTTACAGAGAGGAAGGGAGAGAGATAGAGAATCAGAAACGTCGGTGAGAGAGAATCATAGACCAGCTGCCTCCGCACGCCCCTCACTGGGAATGTGCCCGCAACCAATGTACATGCCCTTGACCAGAATCGAACCTGGGACCCTTCAGTCCGAAGACCGATGCTCTATCCACTGAGCCAAACCAGTGTCAGCTAAAGTTATTCTCTTATAGACCAGTATCAGCAAGGTTGGAGTTCAAAGGAGAATTCTGGAGTTCAAAGGAGAATTCTCCCATGCCTGTCTTCTGGCTTTTGGTGGTTGCCGTAAATCCTTGGCATTCCTTGGCTTATAAACACATTAGTCCAGCCTCCACATCCATCTTTACACGCCTTCTTTTGGTCTCTGTCCTTTCTGTCTCACATGAGGGCAGTCTCATGGGATTTGGGGCAAACTCTAATCCAGCATAAATTCATCTCAATTCTTAGCTTAATCACACCAGCAAAAACTCCATTTCCAAATAAGATTATATTCTGAGGTTGCAGGTGAGTCTCCTATAGATTTATATGGGAGACTCTTCAACCTATTATACACATCTTGAAAGATCTGAATACAGCCTTTGCCAATTTGGCTCGGTGGAGAGATTCCAGCTGTGTTCTGAAGAGTCCCAGGTTCAGTTCCAATCAAGGAATCAAGGGCACGTACCTCGGTTGCTGGCTCAATCCCTAGCCCTGTTCCGGGCAGGTGTGTGAGGCAACCAATTGTGTCTCTGTCATCTCTCTCTCTCTCTCTCTCTCTCTCTCTCTCTCTCTCTCTCTCTCTTTCTCTCCTCCCCACCTTGCTTCCACACACTCTAAAAATCAATGGAAAATTATCCTCAGGTAAGGATTAACAAAAGAAAAAAAAAAGAAAAGAAATATTTGAACACAGAAGAATTAAGAAGAAGATTAATTGATTTTAAAAGATTAAAAAATAATAAAGCAGCAGAAAGAACTGAAATGGGAGATTTCAGGTCTATGGGGGAAAAAAGAGAAGGCGCTTAATACAGAACTATTGAATAAATTAGAATTCATAGAAATAGTTTTAAAAACAGAGTTTATGAAACAGGAAATGTTTGGAATAATCACAATGATTTGATATGAAAGAGACAAAAAATATGAAAGCTATGAGAGGGCATGTAATAGATATGGAGAACAAAAAACAATTTCACAAAGAGATCTTCAGTATCTGTGAATAAGACAAACTAAACACTGAAATAGAAAAAAAAGTATTAAAAAACAGAATAATGAGCATTTTTGTCAGAAGAAGGTAGAACTGAAACTGCAGATTAAAAGGTCCACCATGTTCTAGGAAAAATGGAAGCAGGGTGTTCATTATCAGGGGATATTCTGAAGAATTTACTGAATTTCAAGGACAAAGAACTCTGCAAGGATATAAGTATGAAAAGACTTATTATTAGTAAAATTCAGACTTCCTCTCCAGGAGGCAATTCCGATTGGGCTCCAAGGAGAGAGTTAATAAAACATTTTATCCACGCCTTGCTGTCATGAAAAAGGTATCTTTATTTTTTTTAAATTTCTTGTTATTATACATAGTAGTTTATTTCTTAAAGGTCCCCTGTGCTACATTTTTTCATTCCTCTTTCTCCTCTAACCCCTGATATTTTTAATGCCTCCGTAGATTTGCCTTTACCAAAATTTTATATGGTTGGAATCATACACTATGTACCCTTTTCAGATTGACTTTTTTTTTGCACAGTAATATAGATTTAAGATTTTTTTCATAGCTTGATAGACAATTTCTTTATTGCTGAAAATATTACATGGTCTGGATGTACCACAGTTTATTGATTCATTCACCTACTGAAAAGAATATTGGTTTTTCAATGTTTTGGGAATTATAAATAAAGTTGCTATAAACATCCATATGCAGATTTTTATGGGGACATGAGTTTTCCACTTCTTTAGATAATTACCAAGCAGCATTATTGCTGGATCGTATGATAAGGATACATTTAGTTTTCTAAGAAACTGCCTGTTTTTGCAAGTGGCTATACAACTCTGCACCCCACCAGCATTGAATGGATTTCCTGTTGGGCTCCATATCCTCACAGGTGCTGTTGGTGTTTTGGATTTTAGCCATTGGAATAGGTGTACAGAGGTATCTCATTGTTGTTTTAATTTGCAATTCTCTCTTGACATATAAATATCTTTTCATGTCATTTGCATGTCTTCTTTGGTGAGGTGTCTGTTCAGGTTTTTGATAATTTTGTTTTGGGTTCGTTCATTTAATATTTTTTATTGCCTTTTACATTTTTTTTCAGTTTAGTTTACATTCAATATTATTTTGTGTTAGTTTCAGGTGTACAACATAGTTGTTATACAAAAATACTAGGGGCCTGGTGCACAAAATTCGTGCATGGGGGGGGCAGTGTGTGTGTGTGTATCCCTCAGCCCAGCCTGCACCCTCTCCTATCTGGGAACCCTTGCAGGATGTCCAACTGTCTGTTTAGGCCTGATCCTCTCACAAAACAGGACTGCTGGCTTCCAACCACTTGCCTGCCAGCCTGATCACTCCTAACCACTCCCCTGCCAGCCTGATCAACAGTCAACAGCTCTCTTGTCAGCCCGATTGCCCCTAACTGCTCTTCCCTGCCAGCCTGGTCACCCCTAACTGCCCTCCCCTGCAGGCCTTGTCCCTCCCAACTTCCCTTCCCTGCAGGCCTGAGTCCCTTCCAACTGTTCTCCCTACAGGCCTGGTCCCTCCCAACTGCCCTCCCCTGCTGGCCATCTTGTGGTGGCCATCTTGTGTCCACATGGGGGAGGCCATCTTTGACCACATGGGGGCTGCTGTCTTGTGGTGGCCATTTTGTGTGTTGGAGTGATGGTCAATTTGCATATTACCTCTTTATTATACAGGATACTTGACAAAGTGTGCCCTCCATTATATTTCCAGAACCCAAATGGTACCCTACATAGTTATTACAATATTATTTTTTAAAAATATATATTTTATTGATATTTTACAGAGAAGAAGAGAGAGAGATAGAGAGCTAGAAATGTCGATGAGCGAGAAACACCGACCAGCTGCCTCTAGCACATCCCCTACCGGGGATGTGCCTGCAACCAATGTACATACCCCTGACTGGAATCGAACCCGGGACCTTTCAGTCAGCAGACCGATGCTCTACCACTGAGCCAAACCAGTTTTGGCTACAATATTATTGATTATATTTCCTATGCTGCACTTTACATTCCCATAACTATTTTGTAATTACCAATCTGTACTCCTCAATCCCTTCATTTTTTCACCCAGTCCTCCAAGCTCCATGCTCATTAGCAACCATCAGTCTGATCTCTGTATGTATGTCTGTTTCTGTCTTATTTGTTCATTTACATTGTTCTTTAGATTCCACATACAAGTGAAATCGAATAGTATTTGTCTTTGATTGACTTATTTCACTTAACATGATACACTCTAGGTTTATGGTAAAAGGGCATCTTTAAACAAATGCAAAATTCTCAGGAAATAATCTAACTTCAGCCCATCTCTTTTACTGATTACATTGAAATAAGCTCTGAACAACAAACCAAACAATCAACAAAATGTTCTGAATTACTCAAGGACTCTAAATGGTAACAAAAACAGATTTGATCATAGGTAGGAAAGCAAAAAGTGAGTGAAATGCTTACATGGGGTAAGTTTCCCATTTATTTATGAATTTCGAGTGTACTCTAAGAATAGACCCCACAGAAACAGGAAAAAGAGGTTTCACAGCTGAAGATTGTGTGTTAAGAGGTAATCCTGGAAAGGAGAAAACCAGAGAAGAGGACTTCTAATTCTATATATGATCCTGTACAGGTCTCAGCCTAACTCCTACTCTATGCATGCACAGTTATGACCATAAGAAACTTTTCATTGATTAACCATGATGGTGGTGGTGATGGTGGTAATGATGATGTGTGTGTTTGCAGGGGGCAGGAGTGTGTGTGTGTGTGTGTGTGTGTGTGTGTGTGTGTGTGTGTGTGTTTGTGTGCATGGAGGAATGAAGTGGGAAGAGACAGAGTTTCTTTTCATTATCTATCTATCTATATAAAAGCTTATATAGAGGGGGGCCAATGCTCAATGCAGGAGCTGCCGAACAACAGCAACTTTGCAGAGTGCCCTCTAGTACTCAGGGACCCCTTGGTGGGTGTCAGACTGCGGTTTCGGCCTGATCCCCACAGGCCAGGCAAAGGGACCCCACCTGCCAGAGTGATCCCACTCACTCTGCAGACACCTTGGAGCCCCAGTGCCACCCTTGGTGTGACTGGCTGGGGAGGGACTGCAGGAGGTTGGCTCCAGGGCATGTCTGGCCTGTCTCACCCAGTCCTGCCCTGCCAGCCACCTTCTAATTGATTTCCCTTCAATGTACATGAATCCATGCACTGGGCCTCTAGTGTTTGTGTGTGTGTGTGTGTGTGTGTGTGTGTGTGTGTGTGTTTTCTGTTTACTTTTTAAAATTTAACTATAGGTCTGTATCATTTACAATGAAAAGTAATTGTGGGGGGCAAGGAGGAAAGATAAGAGACCAGGCTGGTAGAAGGAGTTCCATTATATAAATTCTCAGCAACTAGTTTGCATAAAATATTCTGAACTCATCTGACAGGAGAATTTGAAAGAGGGGTTAGGAAATCTCTCTGCCTGAGTGTTTGTGTACATTATTTCAGTGGAGATGGAAGCCAGCATGGTCATTAAGACAGCCAACTCAATTTGGCTAATTTTTCTACCCCCTGCATTAAAATACTCTTTTGTTAAAAATAATCTTTCAGAGCTAAGTAGAGTCTTTGTAAAACTACCAAGTCCAATTTCTGAAAAATTAGGAGAAGTGGTTCAACTAAAATTTAGAAATATTTAGAGTTTTTATTTATTTCTTCATCTTAGATTTGAGACAGTAATGCTCCATTTGACAATCTCTTCTCCTCTCTGACAGGAAATGATTATAATTTCAGTAACTTAAGTTGATTCTCTAGCTTTGGGACTTTGGCATTTAAGGGGTGGTCATTGTGAATTTAAACTTCTCATGTTGTTTCCTATTCTCTTCACCTCTAGATCGGTGTCTTCTATTAAAATTAAACTCCCTCTCATTTATCTAAGATACTGTACTATGTATTTCTATTTAAATAGAGACCCTGGAGTTTGGAGACAATTTTCAAAAAAGTTTTGGGTAAATTAATATGCCCAAAATGCCTGTAAGATTAACTGAACTACCATTTCAAAGCTAAAAGTGACAATTGCTTGTCTTGGTTTCTTTTTATTAGCTTCATTTTTCATATGGCAAAAATCTTTTTTCTCTCTCAAAACTAAATTTATAGATTTTAAAGATATAAAACACTGCTATATTAAAAAAATATGTTTTTATTGTGTGTTTTTTGGAGGGGGGTGAGAGGAATAGAACATCAATAATGAGAGAGAATCATTAATTGGCTGCCTCTTGCATACCCTCTACTGGGGATGGAGCCCAAAACCCAGGCATGTGCCCGGACAGGAATCCAATGATGACTTCCTGGTTCGTGGGTCAATGCTCAACCACTGAACCACCCAGTTGGGCAAAACAGCTTTGTATTTTAATAAATGCTACATAGCCTTTGGTTATCCTTCCTTGAAATCCCTCTTTAAAATGTGTTGCAATAGAAATAACTTGTGACCTTTAAGGGTTTGTGGCTTTGTATGATCTTTACTCTGGAAACAAGTTTAAGATCTTCACTTCTCTGATATTAATTACTACATGCCCATGCACTCTGTAACACATTGGCTACTTTTTTTTTTAAGTATATATTTTATTGATATTTCACAGAGAGGAAGGAAGAGAGATAGAGAGCCAGAAATGTCGATGAGAGAGAAACATCGACCAGCTGCCTCTTGCACACCTCCTATAGGGGATGTGTCCGCAACCAATGTACATGCCCTTGACCGGAATCGAACCCGGGACCTTTCAGTCCGCAGACCGATGCTCTACCACTGAGCCAAACCGGTTTTGGCACATTGGCTACTTTTATATCTTTATAGTATTTATCACTCTAAAAATATTTTATGGCATCTTTGTATATTATCAGTCTTGTTCACAAAATTGGAGACAAATTTCCCATGAAGCCAATGAAGTTTAAGCTTCAGAGCCCCTCTCTTGCTAGGGGCCCCTATGGTTGCTGGAATTTTCTGGAAGCTATGGTGTGTTCAGGCTGTATTCAGGAAGCCTAAGCATGTAGGCATGGTTGGTAACTTGCCTAAGGATATCTCAGAAGAAAGGCCCAAAAAGTAGTTGAAATTTCTTCTCTGACTCTGAATAACTATTCACTTTTGTATCTAATTTTGTGTTCATAATTGTGTAGGTTTCCAAATTAGGTTAACTTTAAGATGTACAAGTCCAGAATATGTCACTGGTTAGATCATAAGCTCTGTGAAAAGGCTGTGTGTACCACTTTCGCTACTGCAACCATAAAGCCTACAATAGCACCAGCACTAGGAGATGCTTCATCAATCTCTGCTAAGTAAATGTTAAGATGTGGGAGATCAGGGAGAAGGGCATTCCAGCCAAGACTCTGTATGCGAATAGGTCTGGCTGTTCCAGGAAACAGAAAATTCAGTGTGGTTGGAACATGTGAAATGATCGGGAGAGAAGAAAGATACTTGGAGATATGGGCAGGGCCCAGAAAATTCTAAGTGCATTGGAACATACAAAGCATTTAACCATGACTGACTTTAGAGGATTATGGTTGCTATGTAGAAAATGGATTGGAGGAGGGGCAATAGTGAAAGTAGGTCTGCAGAGGAATGACGGTGGTGATGAGGCCAAGAGTGATGATCATAGAGATGGAATGAGGTGAGGGATTTAGAATGGGTTAGAGAGATGAAATCAATAGCATTTTCTAATGCTTCGGATGTAGAAAGGGAGTAAGAGGAATCAATAATGGATCTTGGGCCCTAGCTGGTTTGGCTCAGTGGATAGAGCGTCGGCCTGCTGACTTAAGGGTCACAGGTTCCATTCTGGCCAAGGGCACATGCCTGGGTTGCAGACTCAATCCCCAGTAGGGGCCATGCAGGAGACATCCCACCAATGATTCTCTCTCATCATTGATGTTTCTTTCTCTCTCTTTCTCTCTCTCTCTCTCTCTCTCTCTCTCTCTCTCTCTCTCTCTCTCTCAAATCAATAAAGAAATATATTTAAAAAACAAAACACACACACACACACACACAAATACAACAACAATGGATTTTGGAATTCTGTGCTGAGTATGATGTTCTGCATTATACTGCACATTCTTGGAGAAAATGCAAGTATAGACAAGGTCTACGTAACATCCTATATAACCATATTCCTTCTCCATAATGGAAATTTATACCTCAGCGACAGATTTCCCCTAATGCTATGAGACACAGATTAAAAATAAACCAGCATTAATCTTGCCTTGATGTTTTTCTAGAGCATAAATTATAAATAAATAGTTACTTAAAATTTCTGAATTATGACATTTTAAGACTAGGTGGAGTAATCAAGATAAAATATAAGATTTTAATAATTTTTCAAATGTGCTTTATTTCAAAGATAGGTCTGAAAATATTAGCCAGTCCTTTTTTTCCCCATGTAATTTTGTACTTACAAAAAAAGTTTCAAGAATAATATAAACAAATCCTGGATACTTATACTCAGGTTCCTCAAATATTAACATTTACTACATTTGCCCTATCTTTTCTGTCTCTCTGTCTGACTTGCTCTTGTTTTCTGCATTTGTCTATTTCTCTCTATATATGCATAGACACATAAACATACACACACACATATATATATGCATAGACACATAAATATATACACACACACATATATATACATGATATACATATATATCATGTATATATATATATATGTGTGTGTGTATTTGTATATATATTTGCATATTCAATTTTATACTCACACATTATTTTTTTCTGAACCATTTAAGAGTAAGTTCAGACATTTGTCCCTTCCTCCCTAATACTTCATTATGTATTCTGTAAAAACAAGCAGTTCTCCACATAACCACAGTAAAATGATTAAAAAATCAGAAAATTACCTCCAATATAATATTATAACTTAATTGGCAAGTTTTATAGAGATTTCTTTGGCAAGTTTTTTTTTTTAATTCAAATATCTAGCTTATTATCTTTTCCCAATAATGTTATTAGGATGAAAGTGGATACTTAAAAAAAAGAGAGAGAGAAATGCTTATTCGGTATCAATCTCATTTTAAATTTATGACCATTAACCTCAAGCAGGTCCCTGGTGCTACCACCCGGCAATTCTACCTTATTTCCCTGATCTATTTACTTCCCACCCTTTAAATTGATACTTTTTCCAATTTTGTCAAAACACTACAACTAGCTTATTATTTCACTAAGAAAATAGAAGCTCTCAGAAGATTTCCACACATTTTCCTACAAAGTCTGTCAAGCCACCTTGGACCTCTGCTTATTCTCCTGCTACTAAGAAGGAGTTATTTTTCCTTGTACCCACAGTTGAACCTTCTTATTGACAGTGGGACTGGCCCATCCTCATTGATTCCTCTAGGATTTGGCTTCTGTGATTTTCTCTCCCTATGTTTGTAATATCAATATTTTCTTCTTCATTAGATCATCCACTTCATCATACAAACCCGACTTCATCTCTTCCCACCCCACCCCCCTGTGCCTGCTACCACCCATTCCCCCAACAATAAACACAGCCAAAGAGCTGTGTATACTCACTACCTCCATTTCCTCTCCTCACATTCCCCCTTGAGCCCACTCTAATTGGGCTAGTTCTACTCTACAATCCCATCACAACTGTTCTTACGAAGATCATCAATGACCTATGCTGCCAAATTGGATGATCCCTTCTCAATGGTCAGCTCACTTATCTACCAGCAGCATTTGAGACAGTTGATCACTCCCTTTACCTTGGAAACACTTTCTTCACTAGGCTTCTAGGATATTCCCTGCTCCTGGTTTTCCTCTCTCATTGCTTCTTTTCAGTCTCCTTTTGTTGGTTCTTCTTCATCTTTTTGACCTCTGAACCTTGCATTTCTCCTGGTTCATGCCTCTGAGCCCCTTTCTTCCTACTCCAATCTGTATGATTTCATTCAGAATGAAGGTTTGAATATCATCTACAATGATGTGTGTCAGCAGCAGAGCAGAGTGCTAAAGGCACAAGCTCTGGAGCTTGATTACTTGGCTTTGAAACTTGCCTTCACCACTTACTAGCTCTTTAAAACATGGGTAAATTACCTAACTTCTCTGTACATTAACTTCCTTATCTGCAGACTGGGGATAATTACAGTACCTACCTGCCAATTTTGTGAGAATTTATGTTGGTCAAATTTAACTTGGAAAACATAAACTAAGTATTTACTACAAAGGAGCTTAATGAATTTGAACACAAGCGATTAGTAGAGCGAGAAGCCAACCAAAGGATGATGAGAAAATCCAGGTAGCAGTAGCAGCAGCAATAAGCCACTACCACTACCTGGAGAGACAAAGCAAGTTTTAGTACTTAATTATATGATACTCTTATAATTAAGACAATGTGGAACTGCTATGAGAATATGCATAGAGATCAATTCAATAGAACAGAGAGTCTTAAAAAAATAGTCTCTCCTTATGGTCAATTGAATTTTGAAAAAGATGCCAACATAATTCAATGGAGAAAGAAAATTATTTTCATCAAATAATGTTGGAAAAGTTGTATACCCATTTGGAAAAAAAAAGTAAAGTGCACATCATATATTAAAACTAACTTGAAAAAAATCACAGAGCTAAACTTGAAAGCTAAAACCATAGAACTTGAAGAAAACAAGATGAAATTTTTGCAATCTCAGGGTAGGCAAGATTCTTTGGACATAAAATACACAAGCCATACAAAAATTTGATGAATTAGACTTCAACAAACTTAAAAGCTCTGGTCTACAATATACATTGTTCTCCAGAAGAAAAGGTAAGCCACAGACTAGGAGAAAATTTTTGCTATATATGTATCTGACAAGAAACAATATCCAGACTATAGTAAGAACTCACACAATAATGAAAGGCAAATAATATGCAGTAATAAAAAGAAATGAACTACTGATTCACACAATATGGACGAAATCGCAACTATATTACTCTGAGTGAAAGAAGTAAGACAAAAACATGATATACTATATTACCACAAGTATGTAAAGTTCCAGAAGAGACAAATCTAAACTCCAGGAACAATGGCTAGGGAATTGACCAGGACAGGACATAGGGAAATTTAAGAGTGATGGAAATATTCTATATCTTGATTGCAATGGTATTTATACAATTGTATATATTTGTCAAAAGTCATCAAACTGCTCAGCCAGCATACTATGAACCAGAAGGTCACAGTTTCATTCCGAAACAGGCACATGCCCAGGTTGTGAGCTCAAAATTCCCAGTAAGAGACATGCAAGAGGCAGATAATCAATGATTCTCTCATCATTGATGTTTCTCTCTCTCTCTTTCTCTCTCTCTCCCTCCCTCCCTTCCTTCCTCCCTCCCTCCCTCCCTGAAATCAATTTTTAAATTTTTTAAAAAAAGTCATCAAACTGGACACTTTAGGTATATTTTATTTTTTGTACTATTACACAATGTAGATGATTTTTTAAATTAAAAAAAATATAAGTCCAAACATGAACTATTGATTTTTCATGAAAACCTGCTGCTCTCACAATCCTGCTCATCTCAGTATATGACAAATTTATTTCTCCAGTTGATCAGGCCATAAATATTGGAGTCTTTCTTGACATCTCTTTTATTCAATTTCACTCCAACCCATTAGTAAATTCCATCTGCTTTACCTCCAAAATACATCCTGCTGGTGGGAATGTAAATTGGTAGAACTACAGTGGAAAACAGTATGGCGTTCCTCAAAAATTAAAAATAAAACTACTATATGATCTAGCAATTCCACTTCTGAGTATTTATCTGAAGAAAACAAAAACAGTAGTTGGAAAAGATAGTAGTCTGCATTCCCACATTCATTGCAGCATTTACATTTACAATAGCAAAGATATGGAAAAACCTAAGTATCTATTAATGAATGAATGAATAAAGAAATTGTGATACACACACACACACACACACACACACACACACACACACACATGTTTGTAGCCATACATGCATATAATGAAATATACATACACACATACATAATGGAATATTATTCAACCATTAAACAGAATGAAACCTTTCCATTTGTGACAACATGAATGAATCTCAAGAGCATTATGCTAAGTAAAATAAGACACAGAGAGAAAGACAAATACCATATGATCTCTCTCATATTTGCAAACTAAAAATGAACAAAACCACCTAAGCTCATAGATACAGAGAACAGATTGGTGGTTGCAAGAGGCGAGGGGTGGGAAATGAGAGAGATGGATACCTTTTTTTTGTTGTTGTTTAAGTAAATTGAATAAAAAAATGCTAATGTAAAAAGAACATCCTGATTATGATCACTCTTGACATCTCCACCACAACTAAACTGGTTCAAGCTGCCATCATTTCCCCTGGATTATCACAGCAGCCTCCTGAGTGGTCTGATTTTTCCCATTTTTGCCCCCTTCCCTTCCCTGTCACAGTTTTTCTCTGCAACCAGGTCATTCGTGGCACTGGTCTGCTGAAAACTCTTCACTGATAAATTGTCTCATTCCGAATAAGAGATGTCTTTCTTACACTGGCCAACTCAGCTTGGCTCTCATCATCAGCACCCTATTACCTCTCGCCTCATCCCCTGCTCTCTCCCTGATGCTCCCTACAGACAGCAACACACCTTGTTGGTCCTCAAACACACCAAGGACACGTCCACATCGGGTCTCTGCCCAGCTCCTCCCTGAACAGGACGGATCACTGATGTGTGCCCAGCTCTGTGACTCACTTCCCCAGGTTCTCCTCACAGACTACCTTCTCAGAGGAGCCTTCACCAGCCACCCCCTATGAAATAGTACCCCAATAATCTCTCTTCCCTGTTCTTGCTTTATTTTTATTCTTAGCCCGTATAATTCCCAGACATAACATTTATTTGTTCATTACTTCTTTGGAGATTTTTTTACTCACATGGAATAAGAGATTTGGAAATTTGTTTCCTATTGTATCTCTAGCAGGTGGATTGGTGCCCTCAACAAATATGTATTATTTTATCATTCATATATAGCACGGTTTATGTTTTTTTTTACATTTATACTGTATTTAATGTATAAATTATAATATTAAATAAGCACTCAGAAACATTTATCGAATGAATGAATGAATGAGTGAATGATTTTACTTTGCAAGCATTGCACACACACACACATACACACACATACACACTCTACATTTTCTCCCCTTTTGGAGGGGAAGTTTTATGTTTGCTCCATCATGATTCCCCGGAACAATCATCTGTGTCCATTGTTTCTTTGAATGACTTCATCAGAGTCAGCAGATGTATGGTCTGAGTGCTGTCACATCCCTCCCTGCACCCACGGTGAACATACATAATCCAGTCTTTCTTTCCCACTGAGCCACAGTATTTTGTCATTCGGTTCAACGTGGAACTTCAGGCTGTCACCTCTAATTGATTGGATTCGGCAGGAAATATGAAACCTGTGTGCTCTCCTGGATGGAAACTCCAACTGTCTTCGGTGGTTGTTTTAGGCTTAATTTCCAAACTGACCAAGAACGTGGACCCATGGAGTAAAATGGAAATTACAAGCTCTTTAGAGCTCTTCCAGCTTTGTTAGGAAGGACTGAAGAGGCAGAGATATGTGAAGTAATGACTATTGCATATTTTACTAAAACCAACCTAGGGGCTGGTTTAAAAAGAAAACTCCCAGTTGCCCTTCATCTGTGTCTTAACAAAATCTCAACACAACTGAGTCATATCCATCCGTAGCCTCTTAAAGTCTAATCAATCAAAGATCTTAAAGGCACATACAGAAAACCCCCCAAATCGTTTGCTTTCTTGTTAATAACAAAGGGATACCTTTAAAGGAATAAGCAAGACTCTGGACCCCTCTCTGGAGTGAGACCGACAACGCAAGGCCAGAGAAACATCGCTTCCAATCACTTCCTCCTTAAATCAAATGGATACATTGGTTATTTCGAATGACGTTCTGGGTGTAAAGTAGGATATATATTTTTACAGGGAAATCACCACTGGAATAGAAAAAACAAACAAACAAACAAACAAAAACATACCTGGGGGAAACAAAGGTCTCAGAAAGCAGCCCGTGCAGATTCTGCCAGGTGTCGAGGACAAGGGAGCTTACTGGTGATAAGTTCTCTGAAGTTTGGGCAAAACACAGGCCAAATCCTCTTTATCTTCCTCTCTATGAGATGTGCTGGCAGTTGCTAGATAAGGAAAGAGTTTCTATATGAACTCTTCTCCAAAGACTCCATTCCTCAAAACGTGAATCTTACTGTTAAGTTGAAAGCATGTTTCTTTGACAGGATTTTGAGGTTGTCTTTTTCCTGGTGTACATTTAAGAAAATCTGCATGTTTTTTTGAATCTGTTGGTATCTGTGGTTTAAGGAATGTATTCATTGTCAAATTAATTAAATTCCATATCACCTCAAGTTTATTCTAACCCCAAGGGAAAAAGTTACATGGGATTAAAATTTCATTAACATTTAAATTCTTTAAGCTTTTGGTGGTTACTGACCCCTGATGGATTAGTTCTTTTTAATAGAACAACGGTAAATCTGTTCGTTGTAGTCACTACAAGTCGAATGCTCTTTTAAAGTTCCCACAGTTATTTATGACTAGAGGCCCAGTGCGTGAAATTGTGCATGGGTGGAGTTGGGCCAGGCCTGTTGGGAGGAGGAGAGGAGATGGTGGGAGGTTGGCCCAAACAGGACCATGCTAGATGGGGGAGGGGCCTAGAGCGATTGTCTGGTGGTCCATCCCCAATTGGGGTGGGAGGCTGATTGGGGGTGGGGCTGGCCATGGGGCAGGGCTGTGGACAATATGCTGGCTGGCCTGCCCCTGAATGAGGCCAGGAGATGTCGGCCAGCCAGCCTCACCCCTGAATAGGGTGGGTCTCCCCCCCCCAATCTGGGGCCAGTGGCCTATGGGAGGAGCCAGGGATAATTGGCTGGCCGGCCCTGCCCCTGATTAGAGTAGGGGGGCCGATTGGGGACAAAGCTGGTTAGAGGGAGGGGCCCCAGACAGATCAGGTGGGGACCCATCAGGGGTGGGACTGGCTGGGGGGAGGGGCTGCAGCTGGTTGGCCAGCCAGCCCTACCCCTGATTGGGCTGGTTCCCTGGCTGCAATGGGCATCATAGTGACCAGTTGTTCTGGTCGTTACAGTGTTCAGTATATATATATATATATATATATATATATATATATATATATATATTGCATCTTCTTACTTGTTTAATTTGGTCTTTCAGCCTTGAAGACTTGTTAGGATTTTTAACACTAATAGGAAGCAATGCTTAGTAGTTATTGTCTTTTAACATTGAAGTATCCCTGTTTTATCTTTTAAAAGAATATATATATATATATATATATATATATATATATATATATATTTTTTTTTTACAGAGAGGAGGGAGAGAGATAGAGAGTTAGAAACATGGATGAGAGAGCAACATCAATCAGCTGCCTCCCGCACACCCCCTACTGGGGATGTGCCCTCAACCAAGGTACATGCCCTTGACCGGAATCGAACCTGGAACCCTTCAGTCTGCAGGCCAACACTCTATCCACTGAGCCAAATCAGTTTTGGCCCCCTTGTTTTATCTTTAAATGTTTAAACTTTGTTCAAATAGTTTATATTTTGATCTAACTATACATTTTAATTTTATTGGTATTTATATCAATAGGCATTTTAATTTTCCCTACTAGAATTATTATATATATTATAATATATAGCTTGTTGTAGCATAGTTTCTACCATAGTTTTGAATGGATAAAAATAACTTTTAAGCCCTAGCTGGTTTGATTCAATATATAGAGCATTGGCTTGCAGACCAAAGGGTCCTGGGTTTGATTCCAATCAGGGGCTTGTTGTACCTTGGTTGCAGACTCCCTCTCTGGCCCAGCCTGTATGCAGGAAGCAACCAATCAATGTGTTACTCTCACATCGATGTTTTTCTCTGTCTTTTCCTCTCTCTTCCATCCTCTCTAAAATCAATGGAAAAAACCATCAGATAAGGATTAAAAAAATAAAACTTTAAAAATATATAACTTGCAAATAAGGAAATATGATTGACTTCCCCTTGAAGGTGGGCAATATTGTCTTTTTTAAAAAAACAACAACAACAACAACATTTTATTGATTTTTTATAGAGAGGAAGGGAGAGGGATAGAGAGAAACATTGATGAGAGAGAAACATCGATCAGCTGCCTCCTGCACACCCCCTACTGGGTACATGCCCTTGACCATAATTAAATCTGGGACTTTTCAGTCAGCAAGCCAAACAGGTTTCTGCAATATTGTGTTTTTTAATGTTAATGTAAGAAACATTCAAACTTGTAAAGAGCTTTTGTGAGTTTATTTGAGCCAAACTGTCAACAATTGCCAGGAAGCAGAATCTCAACAAATTAAGATAATTCTCTGGAAAATGGCGATTTTTCAATTTGTTTTATACATTACAATCAAAGGAGGAGACATACAATGAGTTACATGAAATCCATTGGTGATAGTTTAGGGAGGAGGGAAGAAAGCAAAGTGGAGAAACCTCTGGGATTGGGTAAAAAGTAAAATGATAGTGACATGCTTCTTTTACATAGGTGGCTACAGGATAGCTAATAGCTGGCAATTAACCCCATAACAATAACAATAAAGGAACTTGTGGTTTCTGCCCTAGTGCCATTTGTTGTGCCTGGAGGTGTCTGGGAAAAGGGAAGTTACAAGTTACCCTGGTATTCCACAGGTATGTTATCTTAGGTGCAAAAAGACAATAGGCTCAGTTAAAACAGAAGTTGATCTTTGTCAGGGAAGATAACAGCCTAGGAAATGACTATCCACCCAAACAGCTTTTAGTTAAAGTTTTAATTTCAGATCATACTTTGTGGGTACTATAAGGTTCTCTCTCCTCCCAACTGGTGGGCAGAGTTATGACATTACTGGCATCTGTCAGAGACATCCCCGAGTCATTGATCCACCAACCAGAGCGTGCCAAAGTGTCCCGGAGCCCACCCCTTCCTGTTCTGCCCTGGGTCCAACCCTCTCCTGCTCCTCCCCTTGAAAAGACCCCCAGACCAGCCATGTGTTGCTGCTCCTCCATTTCCAGGCGTCAGCCTGCTGGGTCCATCTCCATCTCCCCTGTCTCCTCCCCACTCCTTCAATTCTGATTTCTCTACCTCCGTAATGAGTCCCGCTCATTACTGGGGAATAAACTTTACTTTAAAATTCCTTGGTGGTCAGATTCCTGGGCCTTCGAACCTTACAGTTACTTTAGGTCTTTGAGTTTGCAAGACTGCCACATAGGCCTTCCCTGAGTAAGTCAGGTTAGCACTGGCCCCTTTTGGTCCACACTAATACCAGCAATACATTAAGGGATCTCATGTATTTTCTTCTTATCACAATTACAGTGGTTTATCAGTAAGCAATAAAGAAACAATCATATCTAAAATTGTTTTACTTAAGCCTAACTTTTGAGGCAGTCAGAATTAGGATAATTGTTCCTTCCTGGACAGCTGGCACGGCTCAGTGGTTGAGTGTTGACCTCTGAGCAGGAGGTCACAGTTCGATTCCCAGTTAGGACACATGCCCAGGTTACAGGCTTGATTCCCAGGAGACAGCCTATCAAAGCTTCTCTCTCACCATTGATGTTTATCTCTCTCTCTCTCTCCTCCTTCCTCTCTGAAATCAATTAAAATGTATTTTAAAAAATAGTTCCTTCTACAACCAACATATAAAACTTGGATAAGATTATTTCACTGCTCTGACACTATTTTCCCTTCTATAAAATGTGGATAGCCTTCTTCTGAGTAGGTAATTTACCTAATAAAAGAGTAACATGTTAAGTGACTGTACCATTGTGACACCCACCAGCCAATAAGGAGTGAATATTCAAATTATCCCAACAAAGATGGTGGGTTAATTTTCATATGTGGGTCCCCAGCTGTTCCAGGCCTCTGAGCAGTGTAGGAAGGTGGAAAGGTGGGTCCGGCCAGAGCGAAGATTGTGTTGGCAGCCAGGGAAAGGAAGGCCCATTCTGGCACAGTCAAATATAAAGGCAGAAGATACATGGAAAGCAGATTGTATAGTATCTGCTACACTGTATGCCCCCTTGCTAATGACCTTCCAGCCATATTTGTTTCCTATCTTTACCTGAATCCTGTATTTAGACATTGCCCTGGCTATCCTCTCCACCCTCAGATCTTAAATGACTGCTCCTTTCAACATTCAGATCTCACCTCATTAGATAGGTAACCACTCACTCTGACCCCATCCCTATATATAATTAGTTACTATACCACATCACTCAACAGTATGGCCCTCTTAGCTCTTATCTCTAACACTACCACCTTGTTTTTCTGTTCATTTGTTTTCTGTCTTTTTTTTTATACAATTGAAGCTTTTGGAAATTAAGGGCATTGTCTATTTTTCTTTGCATTGAATTTTTTTGAGCCTAGTATAAGGTTCTCCCTCCTCCCAACTGGTGGGCAGAGTTATGACATTGCTGGCATCTGTCACAGAGACATCCCCAAGACATTGAACCACCAATCAGCACGTGCTAACGTGTCCTGGAGCCCACCCCTTTCTGTTCTGCCCTGGGTCCAACCCTCTCCTGTTCCTCCCCTTAAAAAGACCCCCAGGCCAGCCACGTGCTGCTGATCCTCCATTTTCCTGGCAGCAGCCTGGCTGGGTCCATCTCCATCTCCCCTGCCCCCTCCCCACTCCTCCAATTCTGGTTTCTCTACCTCCGTAATGAGTCCCGCTCATTACTGGGGAATAAACTTTACTTTAAAATTCCTTGGTGGTCAGTTTTCTTCGCCTCAAACCTTACACCTAGAACAGGGCCTGACACATAATAAGCAATCAAATGAATGAATAAATAGTGGTCATTAGCCCTTTCCTTTAGCTGAGTCCATTGCCATTCCAAAAGCAAAGCAGAATTCTCTCTCCAGTGTGGCACTTACCCATGCATAAATAGATGGCTAGAAATTAGAGAACAGCTAACTGAAAACAAGGCAAGAAGGTGTATCTTCCTCTAATTGATTGTGCTGATGAAGAGTGAAAATATACCAAGATAAAATACTTATTTTATTCATTCACTCAATAAACCTTTTGAGCACCTATTATGTACGAAAGATTGGGTTAGCTGCTGATCACAGCTAACTTTAATAAGATGCATAAGAAGAGAGAGTTCATATATTTGAAAAATACCTAGCTTAATCATCCCAGGAAGCTATTTATGAATTTAATCTGTTGTCTTTAAAGCAGCTATGACATTAGTGCTGCTAAAATGCAATATAAATGCAGTGTCAAGAGATTCTGTGGAAGGAAACCTAAGTCAAAGAATCCTTTGTAGTAGAGATATTTGAGTTGGACCTTAAAGACTGAAAGGAGGTTTTCAGGGTAGAGAAAGGACATTCAGGAACACAACTAGTATGAGTAAAGGCCCAGAAGGGTCCTGGTCCTCTGAGTCTGTTGGGACAGGGTAGGTGGTGGGAAGGAATCAGCCAAAGGTCTTCAAGGCTAAACTAGCACAGGTGGGAGTGGCAGGACCAGAAAGATCCACTGGAACCATGAAGAATCATAAAGCCTTCAGACTTTAAATTGCAGCGGTTGGGGAGTGTACATGTTATCAGATCTGTATTTTAGAAAGTTCATCTTGATGACCGTGTAGAAGAGAGAAGTGTTGTAGAAGGAGGTGGGGGGGGGAGATCTTTGAAAGGCAAGAACAGAAATCCTTTCTAGTAGTTGAAGCACCAAAGCAAGGGGGCCTGAATAAGGGAAGTCTAGTAGTAAGATTCAAAGAGAGGTGGATTTATGGGAAATTCTCTCACAATCCTGGACCGCTGGCTCCTCATCGCTCACCTGCTTACCTGCCTGGTCACCTTTCAAAGTCCCCCTCCTGGACACCCCATGAAGTCTTCTGTTCAGTCATTTGGTCATCCCTCACTAACCCCCCTGCTGGCCTCGTCCTAGTCAGCCATCTCGTGAAGGTGTGAGAGTTAATTTGCATATTACCTCTTTATTATATAGGATTTCAGAAAGGAAGGGAGAAGGAGAGAGAGCTAGAAATGAGAGAGATGAGAGAGAATCATTGATTGGCTGCCTCCTGCATAGCCCACACTAGGAATCTAGCCTACAACTTGGGGATGTGCCCTGACTGGGAATTGAACCATGACCTCCTTGTTCATAGGTCAGCACTCAACCAGTAAGCTATGCCAGCTGGGCCATCTTATAGCCTATTTCTGATGTTAATTAGACACTACGGTATCAGGCATGCCCCTGTACCCCTATGTGCAGTATATTTTGGGGTGACATGTTCTTAGCTTTTTTAGTTTTTTTAACCACTGAGTCTTCTGACAGATGGGCTGCAAGGACCCCCATGAGCAGATACAAAGCTGGGATAGTGTCTTTTTTAAAGTCAAACAAACAAACACCTGGGGCACGCCCACAGTAGACAAAATCAATGTGGGTGCTGCTAAAATGTCCATGGCTGCACTGGCCAGAGGGGCAGAATCGGCACTTCCTTTCACCTGGGCTTTTCTCTGGGATTGCCGCTATCTCTATGGTTTATAGAAATCTGATAGCTAGTGTCTGCTAACTTCCACCAATTTCTGACACGGCTTGGAATCTACTTCCTCTCTACTTTTCCCTACCGGTTTCCCCCAATCCCTCATTTTACTGCACCCTGGGGCCAGACTTCAGAAGAACAAATCACAAAACCATCACATCTCTGCCACCTTGCAGGCACAGCCAGCCAAGCGCACTTTCTGTTACTACCTCCCCGTGGTGTTTGTCCTCCATTGGCTGGCAGGTGGCTGCAGTGGCTGGCTGCAGACTCAGTAGCTCTTTCTTCTCAGAACCGGGAACTGAGAAAAGCCTGTCACAGACACTCTGCTCCATTGTTCAGAAGCTGCATCTCTCATCATCTGCCCCTCAGGCCATACCTAACAAGGCCAATCTTCTCTCTGCCAGACTGGCTTCAAATACCGGGAGACAGCTATTCTATTCAATGGGTCTAGTGAGAGTTGGGAAGTCCCACCTTTTCAGCGATGTCTCCTGTAGCTTGGTTTGGAGTGAATTGATAGCCCTTCCTGAGTTTCCAAAGATACTTGCTGCAATTCCCCTTTATTACTCCTACCACAGGTAGGACTATTTTTAAAGGTATCATTATATAACGTTTTCTGCATTTATGGTTTATAGACAGATCAATATACATCTTTGCAGGAAATTTATGCTGTTGACAAATATTCTGGCTTCGATGTTGCATTCAAATTCTTTTAAAAAATATATTTTATTGATATTTTACAGAAAGGAAGGAAGAGAGATAGAGAGCTAGAAACGTCAATGGGAGAGAAACATCGACCAGCCGCCTCCTGCACACCCCCTGCTGGGGATGTGCCCGCAACCAAGGCACATGCCCTTGACTGGAATCGAACCCGGGACCTTTCAGTCCGCAGGCTGACGCTCTATCCACTGAGCCAAACCGGTTTTGGCGCATTCAAATTCTTAAACTCCTTAACCCATGTCATCAAATCAGGGCAATATCAGTGCATCGAGCGGCAACAAAGCAACCACATGCTAATCATATCCGTTATAACAGGAAAAAGTAAGATGATGTCAATATGTAAGACTAAGGTTGAATGACATTCATGTTACAGGGAAATGAGACCTCGGTTCTCGTCCTCTTGAGGGAAAGATTTCAATCAAAAGACAAAGTGTAGAAAAGCAAGCAAGAATTTATTGACCGCAGCAAAACATATACTTAGGAGAGTGAAACGAGGAAGGGTATAGATTAAATAACAGGAGCGCCTGTGCTGGGCTGCCTTGGCTCACTGGGAAGTAAGAGAAAAGGGTCTTTGGAGACAGGTTCATGGGGTGAGCTCAGGACAAGCTGCCACTGCCCATTGCTCCTCTGATTGCAAATATCATGGGTCCCTTAGAGCAGTGTTTCCCAAAATGTGGTATGCGAACCCCCAGGGGTATGGGAAGAGTTTGGTGGGGGTATGCATTCCACCGGAGTTCGGTGGGGATATGCACTGCACTGTGCTTAGCTGCGCCTAATTCTACCTTCTTATGAGTCAAGTCAAGACAGTCTTGTGAGGCGTGAGATGGTCCGGTGTGCAAATAAATGTTATTTATAATATAACTTTTATTTATATTTTATTATGAATAATTTTATTTTTCATTTATTATTATTTTTGTATGTACCAAAAAAATAAAAAAATATATATTTTGATTGTTATTAAAATACATCCTTTTTTTTAACGAAGGGTACTCAGCATTATGAAATTATAGAAGGGGTACACATATGTCAGAAGTTTTGGAAACACTGCCTTAGAGGATGGGGGCACGTGTCTGTGGGGGATGGGTAGGGGAGAGGGAATGGTATGGGTGTATTCCCTGGAGGGAGAGCATGCTGGGACTTACCGTATTTGCCGGCGTATAAGACGATTTTTTGGCCCTGAAAAATATGCCTCCAAGTGGGGGGTAGTCTTATACGGCGAGTATATAACAAACTCTGTATTTTGAGTGGAAATGTTAGGGGGTCGTCTTATACGCCCAGTCTCTTATACGCCGGCAAATACGGTATTTTTCAGGGCCAAAAAATCGTCTTATACGCCGGCAAATACGGTACATTTTCAGGGGTTTTAAAGTCTGGACATTTAAGGGAGGTCTTAGGGGTGGATCAATAGAATATTCATCAGCTTTATAGTGATGTTGCTATGCCCAGACTTTGTGATCCCCAAGGACCACCAGGGAGCCAAGTCCGATGCAATAAACAAAAGAGCCTCTTCCATGCCAGCATGGGCTCTGTCCCACTCACGCCGACAGCATGGCGGAAGAGAGGTAGAACTTCGACAAGTCCAGGGGTTTTTCTTGGGGAGTAGCTTCCACATTGGATCTCCACATGTCTCCCCTCCTCCACCTCCTGCCTGCTCTGGGGGAGTCAACAAATTACAAACAAGAGCAAACTGAAAGCCTTACTTATACAAACATACAAAGAACACAGAAACAGACAGAGGGCTCCTGAGAACAGTCTTCCAACTCTGTGGAAGCAAAACCAAATAACCAGTGGCTCTTGACATTGAAAGCTGGCCACTCACTAGAACAACAAGTCTGCCATTGGCCCTTCCGAACCTCCACAACACAGAAAATCATAACAACCAACAAGAGGGCGCCCAACATCAACATTTCAACTTAAAACCAAACCTAGGAGAGGTCTACTTCTCTTCCGCCTATGAGACGTTGGCTCACACCACTCGCCTCATCCTGAGAGAGGTTTACATCCCTCTCCCGCATGTGAGGGGCCCTCTAGGAGAGGATTCCACGTCTCTCCTGCCTGTGAGGGGCCCTTCTGGGAGGTTGGAACGTCTTCTGAATCCTCCGGCTCATGGTCTTCCAGCGATGCATCTATCTAGACCTCTTCGAGCACTACCAACACGAGGGGTTTCCTCATCCCTCCACTCCGCTAACACAAGCACACAGACACACACATACTTACCGAGGCCAGTGAGGCTCTCCAGATTGGAGTCCCTCAGGGTCTTGGGGATCCTGGATGAGCCCCCAAATGTTATGCCCAGACTTCGTGATCCCCAAGGACCACCAGGGAGTCGAGTCTGATACAATAAACAAAAGAGCCTCTTCCATGCTAGCATGGGCTCTGTCCCACTCATGCCGACAGCATGGCTAAAGAGAGGCCGAACTTCGACAAGTCCAGGGGTTTTATAAGGGTGGTGATGTCACTGCTTTGGCTGACCCTGATCGGTTGGGTGAAGGCTAGGGGTCGTTACACAAAATGGAGGATAGCTCTACCCTGTTCTGCCCTGCCCCACAATACAAAATGGAGTCAGGAGTTAGCCTTGCCCTGCCCTGCCCTCTCAATGTACCAAAATGAGATTTATTCTCTTAATTTTTCTGTTCTTGGGTGTTGCGGGGGGGGGGGGGCGAGGGGGGGGCTATTTCTCTGTTTTCCGTGTCCATCTCCATCATGGAAAGGGAAACAGTCAGGTTCCCGTGTGGAGGAGCTGGGGATTAAGACATTAAAGAGCCGAAACCGGTTTGGCTCAGTGGTAGAGCGTCGGTCTGTGGACTGTAAGGTCCTGGGTTCAATTCCGGTTAGGGGCATGTACATTGGTTGCGGGCACATCCCCGGTGGGGGGTGTGCAGGAGGCAGCTGCTCGATGTTTCTCTCTCATCGACGTTTCTAGCTCTCTATCTCTCTCCCTTTCTCTCTGTTAAAATATCAATAAAATATATTTTTTTAAAAAGAAATTAAAGAAAGAGACCAAGAGGCAGAAATCAATTAATCAAGCTGGGACCTGGGTCTCTCTCTGATGGAGGGACAGCCAACCACCTGCCACAGACAACACAGGGCATTTATTTATTTCCAAAGGGTGGTTTAAGGTCAAAGAAGTTTTTGGTGTGCCCGGGTCCTATTCATTCCCTCCTCATTCCTGGGATTTAGCATATCAAGACCTGGGTAAGTCAAAGTCCTATTCATTCCTTACTCCAAGTACATGGATAAAGATAAGAAATCAGTACTGATAACAGTCTCGGACATTTTGGGGAAACCCGTTCCCAGGGTGTGGCTCTGCCTACACCTTGAGTTCAGCTGATGATAATTAAAGGTCATCCATGTGCATTCCCAAGGGGCCTTCTACAGGGTGTGTTTGGCAAATGGCACTTAATTGGGTTTCTGTTATCCCGTGAGTAGGTAACAAGTGCAAACCATTTACTCTTAAGTGTCTTTGGGTTAAGAAAGATAGGATTTGCTAGGTGGCTGCAAACTCAGTTTCCCTATTTGCTTGTGCTAGAATTTTCCTAGCTTCTTGGTTTTCTGTAACAATTAACATTGTCTTTTCTTTACAACCTTATTGTCTTCTCCTCAAACTACCAGCCTTCTTTGTCACTCTTGTGCAAACAGGACGAATTATTACATATACTAAATTAAACCTAGAAGGGTAGGGGTGGGTCAGTTAGGAATAGCATAAAGTGATATGCCAGCAGCATAGGATATATCAGAGGAGGGAAGATTCCAAGGCTCCAAGCAAAGTTAAACAGGTAATCATAATTTTAAAAAAAATAGAACTTATTTTTCCAAGAATGCCTTTGTGTTCTTAGCTCAGCGTCCTCTGACGCCGTAAGTTCCCTGCCCAGCACACTTACTCCCCAGATGAACAGAAACAGAGAGACTGCCTTTGGAGGAGAGTTTTACTTTCTTGGAGCTCCGTCCTGCATGTTATCTGGCTGCCGCCCCTCTCAGTTCACTTGGGCGGTTCCCTGAAGACCGGCGCGTTCTTTCTCTTCCCTGGAGCGCTGCTCTCTTGCCCACGCATCTTCACAACCTGCAGCCTGGCTGCAGAGAGGTTCTCCATAGCCACCTGCTGTGATTCTGACCTTGCCATCAGCAGTCTTAAGCGAATATTTATCAAAACTCGCCCAGTAGTTTTGCTCTTTTATTATCATTTTTTAATCTGAGGCATTTTTTTTAAAACAAAAATCTTTTTTTAAAAAAAATATTTTTATTGATTTCAGAGAGGAAGGGAGAGGGAGAGAGAGATGGAAACATCAATGAAGAGAGAGAATCATTGATCAGCTGCTTCCTGCACACCCACTACTTGGGGCTGAGCTTGCAACCCAGGCATGTGCCCTTGACAGGAACAGAACCAGGGACCCTTCAGTCCGCAGGCTGCCACGCTATCCACTGAGCAAAACCAGCCAGGGCACACAGCATAAATCTTATGGAGAGACTCAAAATATTAAAGATATAAAATTGAGGGGCAGATTTGAATGTTAGGGGCTCAAGTCCTTGTTTGACTCGGTCCCTGACCAATAGCACTCCATGGACGAGACCTTGACGACATTTCTTGAAGAGGAAGGTCTTATCAAGGTGTTGTCTGCTTTCCTTTCATCTTCTTTCTTCTTTTTTACCTTCATTCCCCTCCCCCCTTTTCTTTCCTTTTTTTTTTTTGTCCATAAAGCTCCACTTTTACATTAGAACTAAAACTTACTCTCCATCTTATTCTGAAAACATTTTTTTTCTCGTCTTTCTCTTTGCTAATGGACACCTTCACTTTCTCTTTGACATTCTACCAAAACACCGGTTTTGCTGAATTCAAAACATTTTTCTATACTATTCTAATTTTTCAAGAAGTGTTTACTGAACAGTTATTATGTTCCTGGTACTGGAGACTCAAACAAAAATCCCTGCCCTCGTGGAGTTCCCATTTGGGTGGGGCCAAGTAGAAAGTGAGCAGAATAAATAGGTAAGTGATTGATTAGAAGTTTATAGCTAGTAGAAAGAAAAGTAAATTGGGGGGTGACAATGGAGTGGGGGGACTCCGTGTTTTCAAATTGTGCACGCTAAAGGATTTGAGCAGTGGCAAAATGCGGGGGAGCAGCATTCCAGGTGGGGAGGTGCTCAGGGGCAGAGGCCCCGGATGGCAGCACATTTGCCAAGCTGGAGGAGAAACAAAGAAGGCAGAGTGGATGGAGACGTGTGAACAAAGCTGAAAGCAGGAGATGAATTCCGAGATGGAGAAAAACCAGTCTGGCAGGGCCCCATAAACCATGACAAGGACCATGGCTCTTGCTGAGTGAGAACGGGAGTCACTGGGAATTTATGGTGATGACACACTCTGGTTTATGCTTCTCAGGGATCACTTGGCAGCTGGATGGAAAGAGACTGCAGTAGCCCTGGCTGGTTTGGCTCAGTGGATAGAGCGCCTGCTGCAGATTGAGAGGTCCCAGGTTCGATTCCAGTCAAGGGCACATGCCTAGTTGCAGGCTCCATCCCCACTGGGGGGCATGCAGGAAGCATCCAGTCAATGATTAGCTGTCATCACTGATGTTTCTATCTCTCTCTCCCTCCCTCATCCTTCTTCTCTGAAATCAATAAAAATATATTTGAGAGAGAGAGACAGAGAGAGAGAGAGAGAGAGAGAGAGAGAGAGAGAGAGAGAGACTGCAACAGGGCAATGGTGGAAGCAGGGAGCCAGGTGAGAGACTATTGCATGAGAAAATCCTGCCTCTTCAGTTTATCTCAACTGAGGATGGCTTCTCGGTGTTTCCCAGGCCCTGGGTTCAGTGCTAGGGAGATAATGGTTGACAAGTCTGAAAATATTTTTTTTTATTAGCCTCTTTCTGCGCAGAGACGTTCTACTAAGTTCTAGACCTGTATACAGTACATTCATCAAGTCTCTAACTCATTTATTCTGTGTTCCTACTTCGTTTTTTAAAAAGTATAATTTTATTGATTTCAAAGAGGAAAGAAGAGGGAGAGAGAGAAACATCAATGATGAGGGAGATCATTGGTCAACTGCCTCTTGCACACCCCCTCCTAGGGATCAAGCCCGCAACCCCTGCATGTGCCCTGACCTGGAATAAAACTGTGACCTCCTGGTTCATAGGCTGATACTCAACTACTGAGCCATGCCAGCCGTACACTTACATTTTTTTCTGTCCTTATTTTAATTAAGAAATCTTCAAATATACTCAATTAAAAAAAATTTCCCCACCTCATTTGGGCAATCCAATTTCCTGATATCTGACTATGGTGGCTTAATGAGATTGCCCAAGATTATCCGCTCTAGCAGTTTAGATAATATTGTTCCAGTAAAAAGCAAGACAACCAGTTGCTTAGCACGTGATTTGTAAGGTGAGTAATTTTATCGAGTCAGAAAAGTGCATCAACTTTCTACTTTGGAAGGAGGTGTGGTGTAGTGGAACTATTGCAAGAGATAAAGTCATTGGACTGAGGTTTGCAGCTTTGCCAATTACTCATTTTATGATATAATGTACATACATAATCCTTAACCTCCGATACCCTGAGTGTTAGCCTCTGCCGAATGGATGTGGGAAGAGCTCTCCCCCTGTCTTTCTTTGGAAGCTGAGCTGTGGAAGGAAGTGAGCTGGAACAGTCAGTGTGAGCTGTGCTCTGGTAAACGTGCTCTGTGCAAGAATGCTTCCCCGCACCCCCCTCCTCCCCTCCCCCCCAGCCAGATGTGGCCAAACTTCTGAGTGCAATCATTTTTGGAAACTCCCAACTTCTCCAGGATTCTGTGTCCAAGATAACTTTTTGTAAACACTTATTACGTGTCGGACTCCAGAGAGTTCCCCAATTTGATTGTGACCCCAAGAAGTGGGCTTGCCTAGGTTTTGATTCTTGCTAGCAATGAGGTTGAATGGATCCCTGAAGAGGTGGGCCAGCTTGTGCTGGCCACGCTCCCAAGGTCTCTGAAAGTCCAGGAAAACCCCCGGGAGAGACTGAAACTGTTAACAGATTCTTCAGAGATCCTAAAACTGCCTTCACAGTCCCATCCTCATAACCACCATTCGCCTTGAAGGGGAATACGAATACTGTATGTGCAGGCGACAGGGCTGCACCAAGAAGGTGAGGTGGTTAACTGTGCATCAGCACCAAGAAAATAAGCTTTACCATCCAGGCCATGGATTTTTAACAATAGTTACTCTGTGTTATATAGCAAACAGCAGTTTGATTCATAATTCCTTATCTCTGTTTTTATTGGCCTTTAGGTTCCTACAAGTAAAAACTCCCCCCCAAAACCCTAATTAATAATCTAACAAATGTTTACTAGGCACCTCTGGTGAACCTAGAATTATGCGATATCAATGGTGATACCAGGATTTCTGTGATGCTGGTCTATGAGTGATTCACTGATAATAAAGCTCTTTGTCAGGTACAAGAATGAAGGAAGAACAAACTATGAAAATATTGCACTATACCATTTTATAAAAAAACAAATGTATTTGTTAGCAAGATTCATAACATCTTATAAGTACCGATTCATGTAATTAAAACTATAGTGCCTATTAAAAGTCTGCTCAGAGGAAGTTGTAGGTCATTAAACTGAAAGTGTGTTTTAAAATAACACCAAATAATATATTCATGTAAGGAAGGCTCAGAATATATTCCTTATGGGCTTAATTGTATCCCTCCTCAAATTCATATGTCAAAATCCTAACCCCAAGTACTTCTGACTGTATTTGGCAATAGAGCCTTTAGAAAGTGATTGCATTAAAATGAGGCTGTTTGGGTGGGCCTGCTTCAGTTTGACTGGAGTCCTTGTAAAACAATAAAATTTGTCCACATGGAAAGGCATGGGGTGTGTGTGTGTGTGTGTGTGTGTGTGTGTGTGTGTGCGCGCGCAGATGGATGACGTGTGAGGAGGCATCATGAAGGCAGCCATCTGGAAGCCAAGGAGAGAGACCTCAGGAGAAACCCAACCTGCTGGCACCTTGATCTTGGGCTTCCATCCTCCAGAACTGTGTGTAAATGGATTTCTGTCATTTAAGTAACCAGACTATGGTATTCTGTTATAGCATGACTTGCGAATTAATACAACCTATTGTATTTTATTTAACTATTTTTAATTTTAAAGGATGTTCATTAAAGCTGGAGATGATGAAGGATGGGCTTAGGAAATGAGCCTAGGCTGGTCTGCTCCAACTCGCTAAGAAGTCAGAGAGAAAAAGGGGGCTTTGGGGGAAAGTTCCGGGGGTTTACCTGTTGGGGTGAGTTGCCACTGCCCAGTGCTGGCCTGTTCACAAGTCTCTTAGGGTCCCTTAGAATTTAGGAGATCCATGCTGTGGGGAAAGTATGTGTGTGTGTGTGTGTGTGTTGGAGCCAAGGTGTAAGCTGACAAGGTCCTTGCACCTGAGGGGGCTAGCAGGGCTGGCCCCCTACCCACACAGTTTTCCCAGACTTGTTTGGATGGCTACTATCAGTAGAATGAGAGCAACCTTTCTAGGCTTGCCAAGAAGTCTGTATTTATCTACTGAGATTTATTGTACTAAGAAGTTGTCCTTCGGCTCTATCTCTCCTTTAGAGATTAAGAGGAACAAAGAATACACTCCTCTTAGCAGACCTCCTAATTAGTGTTTTGTGCATAAAAAGCATTGCGCAGTTAATAAATTTGCTACAGGCTGTCAGTGACTACAGTCGGTCAATGGCTACAGTTCCTTGAGGACTAGTAGTCCTCCCGATCCCGCTTTCCTATCTCTCTTTCTTTTCTCAATTCCCACCTCCCTACCTCAGCCCGGTTCAACCTGCCAGGCTGGCCCTGGCATGTGTGTGTGTGTGTGTGTGTGTGTGTGTGTGTGTGTGTGTGTGCAGGCATGCTCCAGGAGGAGAGAGCATGTGTTGAGACCTTTATTTTGAGGGATTTTTCAATCTATCACAATATAAATATTTCTCTCTTCTCTGCATCCAGCATGATTAGAGAGAGCAGTCCAGTTCCTGAGTAGGGGTGGCTAGGGATTAAGAACGTGAAAGAAAGAGATAGACACAGAGATAGAAGGAAAAAGCTGGGGGGGGGGGTAGGGGGGAGAGAAATAGCTGTCCTCTAATGGAAAGACAGTGACCCTGAGCCAATACAGTGCATTTATTTTATACAGCAAAACCCAGGTAGTTTTACTAAAGGCCAAGACAAAAGAGATGGTGTGCATTCTTGGGTGGGCCCGAGTCATGTTCATTCCTGGTGCTTGGCTGGATTTAGAAAACGAAACCCACCCCCTGGTGCTTGGGCTGAAGGTCAGGCTGACAACACTCCTGCCTCTGGCAAGGTGTGTTTCCAGAGCGTGGCTCTGCCAATGCCACTGGATTCAGCTGGCAACAATTTTTTAAAATGCTCATGTGCCTTTCAGGCACTCTCTATATCATATTTTATTTTAAAATGTATTTTTATTGATTTAAGAGAGGAAAGGAGAGGGGGAGAGAGATAGAAACATCCATGATGAGAGAGAATCATGGCTTGGCTGCTTCCTGAATGCCCCACATTGGAGATCTATCCCGCAACCTGGGCATGTTGGAATAATGACTTCCTGGTTCATAGGTTGACATTCAACCACTGAGCTATGCAGGCTGGGCAATCTATCACATTTTAGAGGATATCTATGCTTATTATGCTCATTAAAAACATACCTATGTTGAAGCCCAGTGGCCAGGAATATATCAATAGGTAGAGAGAAAATGTAATTAAAACAATGTCTTGATTACTTATTTAAAAAATAGCTACCTGGAACGGTCAAGATTATTATTTTTTCAAATATATTTTATTAATTTTTTACAGAAAGGAAGAGAGAGGGACAGAGAGTTAGAAATATCAATGAGAGAGAAACATTGATTAGCTGCCTCTTTGCACACCGCCTACTGAGGATGTGCCCACAACCAAGGTACATGCCCTTGACCAGAATCGAACCCAGGACCTTTCAGCTTGCAGGCTGATGCTCTATCCACTGAGCCAAACCGGTTTCGGCGGTAAAGATTATTAACTACAACCCTCCGAGTTCACAACGAGCTTTTCTCAGCAAGAGCTGAGCATGCAAATGGCACTTGAGGTTCAGCGCTGCTTCTCTGCTCCTCTAAACTACCCTGCAGCTTTGTTCCCATTTGCATTAGGGTACACTCTGATTACTTCAGAGTTATGTTTATGTTATGCCCATCTTTTGGAATAATTTTCACTGAAACAACAACAAAATAAGCAGGCTTTCAGAAGGGCTTTATTTATTTGTACTGCAAGGAAGTGCTGCACAAAAGTCCGATAATAGGATGAATTTTCACCTAAAAATTTTTGCTTACATTATTCAAATTATGGGACTTTTTTTTACTTGTTGCAGAAGCAAACAAGCTAAACCCACTTTCCTTGTACCCTCTGCCTTCCTTTCTTACAAAGTGAAGACTGTGAACCTTTGTTTGAAACAATTACTTAAATATATGTGTGTGTGGGTGGAGGATCTGCAAATCAAATCACATAGTTCAGCTAAATATAGCCTTTGTCAGGAGGAATAATTTTTGAGCAAGTAAAAATTAAATAGAATCCACTGTGGACCATAACATGGAAATAATGTCCATTGTATAGCAATCCAGACTGGCCCAATGATTTTTTAAATTATAAAAAATTTGATCTTTTTCTTTCCATTTACACTTGATATTCAATATTATATTAGTTTCAGAGGTGCAGAATACTGGTTAGATGTTTTTATAATTAACAAAGTGATCCCTGGATAAATTTAGTACCTACCTGGTACCACACATAGTTATTATAATATTATTGACCATATTTTCTATGTTGTACTTTACATCCCTATGACTGTTTCATAGCAGCCAATCTTCTAAATCCCTTCACCTTTTTCACCTAGTTCCTCGATTGGCAACCATTTGTCCCTTATTTGTATCTATAAGTCTGTTTCTGTTTAATTTGGTCATTTATCTTGTTTTGTAGATTCCACATATAAGTGAAATAATATGGTATTTGATTTCTCTATCTGACTTCTCTTAGCATAATACCCTCTTGGTCCATCCATGTTGTCATAAATGGTAAGATTTCATTCTTTTTATGGACAATTAATATCCCATTGTATATATGCATTACTGCTTTTTTTATCCACTTGTCTATTGATGGGTATTTGGGTTGCTTTCATATCTTGGCTATCTATAACAATAAAAGTGTAATATGCCAATTAGACTGGATGTCCTTCCAGATGACCTTCTGGGCAAAGTTGGGGCTGCGAGGGAAGCCAGAGGGAAGTGCTGGAAGCCAGGGGAAGGAAGGCCAACTCGTGCACAAATTTCGTGCAGCAGACCTCTAGTTGTAAATAATGCTGCAATGAACATAGGATGCATATGTCTTTTGGAATTAGTGTTTTGAGGTTTTTAAAATATATTCCCAGAAGTGCAATTGCTAGATCATAAGGCAGTTCCATTCTTAAGTTTTTGAGGAACCTTCACTCTATTTTCCATAGTGGCTGCACAAATCTACATTTTCACCAATAGTGCACAAGGGTTCCTTTTTCCCCACATCCTCACCTGAACATCTATTCAAGTCCTCTGCTCAATGGACTAAAGACATATGAAAAGATGCTCAAGGTCACTAATCATCAGAGAAATGCAAATTAAAACCACAATGAGTATCACCTCACACGTGTCCAAAAGACTATCATCAATATATCAACAAACAAGTGTCAGGAAGGATGTTCTCTATATCTATGAGTCTGTTTCTATTTTATTCATTAGATTCCACATTTAAGTGAAATCATATGGAACTTGTCTTATTTTACTTAAAGTAATACTCTCCAGGTCCATCCATGCTGTCGCAAAAGATACGATTTTTCTTCTCTTTTATGGGCAAGTAGTATTGATTCCATTGTGCAAATGTACCACAGCTTTTTTTTTTTTTAATCTACTCATCTACTGGGGGCACAACTGTCAGAGGGGAGGGGAGCTGGTAGGCTGGGTGAAAAAGGTATAGGGATTAAGGAAAGAAAAATAAAGCTTACAAACACAGATAAGGGTATGGTGATCACCAGAGGGAAAGTGGGGTGGGGGAAGGAGAAGAGGGGAGGGGAAAGGCACCATTAAGAGGACAAGGAGAGCTGAAACCGGTTTGGCTCAGTGGATAGAGTGTCAGCCTGTGGACTGAAAGGCCCTGGGTTCAATTCCGGTCAAGGGCATGTACCTGGGTTGCAGGCACATCCCCAGTAGGAGGTGTGCAGGAGGCAGCTGATCGATGATTCTCTCTCATCAATGTTTCTAACTCTATCCCTCTACTTTCCTCTCTGTGAAAAATCAATAATATATATATATTTTTAAAAAGTGGACTAGGAGAGAAGGGTGGACAAATCATTTGAAATATATAGTCAGGTGGTAAAGAGCAAAACCTGCAGATATCTGGGGTGAAGATTAGCTCTTGGCAGAGGGAAGAGGCAGGAGATTCCTGGCGCTTTCAGAGGACAGGGAGGCCTTTGTTCTGAGCCAGCCTGGCTCAGGAGCCAAGGAAATGGGATCAAAATCATATTTTGTTATGACCACAGTCATATTTGTATTGACAACAAGGACATCCAAAATGACTGCAGCCAGGTCCAGTGAGGTAGTGGGTGTGCAAACAGATTGAAGGAAGTAAGAAGAGACTGGAGGAGGTAAGAAGAGACTGAAAGAGGTGAGAATGAGGGGAAAAGTTCAGCTATGAAGGACAGCAGAGAAATGAGGTGAGGGTCATAGTGCCTCTCATTTCTTATCAGCATTTGAGAGCGAGGGGAGAGCAGGAACGAAGAGTATGAAGTTAGAACTGGGAGAGCATACCGCTGTGTGTGTGTGTGTGTGTGTGTGTGTGTGTGTGTGTGTGTGTTATTCTTTAATGAGAGATACTGAAGCGTGTTCCCTGCTAATGAAAAGAAGCTGGCAGAAAGGGGGAGGCTTGTGATAAGAGGAGAGATGGACCATGGAGGAAGCAGAATCCTTGGAAGTGGAGGGAATGGAATCCAAGCACAAGCGGAGGGGCTGGCCTTCCACAGGAGGCAGGAGGCAGGAGGGGAGGGAAGAGGAGAAGCTGGGTCCATGCAGGGGAGTGAAAGTGAGGTGCTGGAAAGAGTGGGAACATCTATCCCAGAAAGCATCTATGCATGATGTATGAGGAGTTAGCAGCAGCTGACAATGAGGGGAGGATGCAGAGGAGGGTTTGAAGAGAAAGGGAGATCTAAAAGTTTTTTTCTTTGGGAGGTGGGAGACAACAGTATAGTGTAATATGGAAGAACCTGCAGGGTACTATTGCAATTCTGAGGTTTCAGATCATGAGTTTAAAATGAAACAAGTCAACGTAGTATTCTTTACCTTTTCCTTTGACCTCCCAAGCCAGTTGTAGCAGCAGTTTTCATGTGTCATCAAAAGAAATCATAAAGGGGGGAAATCAAAATCTTATGTAATAAGAAAAATGAAACAAAATCAAATAAACTTTAAAATAGAAAAAAAAAACATACCAAAGACTCTTTTTAATTGTTAATTTTGTTCTCATAGAATGTGGTACACAGGTCATTTATCCATAACCTCTCTAGGGGTCTCAAACAAGCCACCCAAAGATGTGTCTCAGTGGTATGCGAACCTTTTGACCTAAAGGCAACCGCTTAAATATGTAGAAAATTTTGAATTAGGGGTCCTGCCCATAATAAGAATTATCAGAGATAACCCTTTAAAAAGATCTACTTAAAGGGCAGGACAACATTGTAATTATTGAATGTCTGCTCTTCCTATCTTCCTGCAAAGACCCTTTGACATCCCTAAGGCATCTTACCTCACCCCTCGCTTAAAATGTCATGTATCCCCCATTCTCCCTTTCTGTCTTTGAACCTGTCATGAATGCTGTGTCTCCGGCTCTGTCATATATGTGGGGTTCCCATACATATGTATGTAGTTAAATTTGATTATTTCACCTTATTAATCTGTGTCATGTCTCTTTGACCATTAGGCCAGCCAAAAGAACCCTGAGGGAAGAGATACGTTTTTTCTTCCATAAACATTAATTCAAAGAAGCTTTGGTATTATGTACTATGAAGAAAGATACGTACTATGAAGGGCTCCTGGAGGTTAATTGGGATAAAATTAAACAGCAACAACAGCAACTAAGACCAGAGCCTAGCAGCCATTTCTACACAGGGCCCTTAGATGCAAATTGCATTTCAGGGAGAAGCCTGCACGGAACTGTCTGCCTCTGGCACTGAACTGCCTGCCTTTACTGTGTTCCTGTCATCTAAGCTAGCCCTTAGAAAGGTGGTCCTGGAATTGTATTACAAACAACAGAACTGTGACTTTCCCTGCCCAACTGGAGCCACAAAATTATATCCTCCTCATCATCATCTTCACTGACCAATCAGAATGGGTCCATTATGACCAATCAAAGTAGTGCATTTTGGACCAACCAGACTGAAGATTTGGATTTGCCTCATTTGCATGAGGACACACCAATTAGGTACCAGGGACAGGGACTTCTCTCTTCAGAAGCCAGCTCCCCTCTGGTTTAAGGAGCACCCTTTCCTTTTTCATGAAAAACTAAAGACTGCGTTTCCCCAGCTGTCATTTCTCCAACCCAGAGCAGAGTGAAGCAGACAGGTAGGGAGTGGAGCAGGTGGAGCAGACTGGAGCTGAGCCACTTTACCCCAGGGCTGCCTCACAGCCCTGCTGTCCCACAGCGATGCGGTTTCATAATTGAGCTGCTCGCACTGAATAGTTTCCTTCTTCACCACACCCCAAATTGGGGATTCCTATTGGCCATGAGTTGGCACCAATAACTATCCGTTGACAGGCTTTGTTCTTTTCAGTAACCTCAGGAATATCACTATGTGTTGTGTAAATAATGATATTCTCCTTTTCTAAAAAGCATACACCAAACCACAATATAGCTGTTGTTTCTTGGCATTTCAGCAATGAGAACTCCAGTGATAATGGAGATATTTAATACCAGTTGTGTAACTTTGAGAGATTTTTTTTAGGGCTGTTAGGATCAGAGTAAGTACAAGGTTTTAAAAAAAAATTTTTTTAAATAAATCTTTATTGCTCAAATTATTATAATTGTTTCTCCTTTTCTCCCCCATAGCTCCCTTCCACCCGTTCCCACCCCACCCTCTGCCCTTACCTTCCCCCAACACTCCCCCCCCCCGCTATTGTCCTCATCCATAGGTGTACGATTTTAATCCAGTTTCTTTCTGCACCCCCACAACCTTTTCCCCCTGATAATTATCAATCCACTCCCTTTCTTTGTCCCTAATTCTATTATATTCACCAGTTTATTCTGTTCCTCAGATTTTTAATTCTCTTGATCTTCTTTCTCTTCTTAAATAATACCTTTCAGCATTTCATATAATTCTGGTTTGGTGGTGATGAACTCCTTTAACTTTTTCTTATCTGTGAAGCTCTTTATCTGCCCTTCAATTCTGAATGACAACTTTGCTGGATACAGTAATCTTGGTTGTAGGTTCTCACTATTCATCACTTTGAATATTTCTTGCCACTCCCTTCTAGTTTGCATAGTTTCTGTTGAGAAATCAGCTGATAGTCATATGGGTGCTCCCTTATAGGTAACCAACTGCTTTTCTCTTGCTGCTTGTAAGATCCTCTTTTTTTTTTTTTTGCCCTTAGCATTTTAATTATGATGTGTTTTGGTGTGTTCCTCTTTGGATTCCTTTTGTTTGGGGTTCTGTATGCTTCCTGCACTTGTAAGTCTATTTCTTTCACCAGGTGGGGGAAGTTTTCTGATATTATTTATTCAAATATGTTTTCAGTATCTTGCACTCTCTCTTCTTCTGACACCCCCATAATTCTGATGTTGGAACTCTTAAAGTTGTCCCAGAGGCTCCTTACACTGTCTTCAACTTTCTGGATTCTCTTTTCCTCTTGCTTCTTCAGCAGAGTGTCTTTTGGCTCTTTGACCTGATTCTTGTGTTCCTCCATTCTGCTGTTGGATCTCTGCATAATATTATCCATTTCAGTCAGTTTATGTATACTTTTTAGTTGGGTCTCATGACATTTATCAGCCTTTTCTAGGAAATTCTTGCATAACCTTATAACTGTGGTTTTGAACTCTATATCCTCCATCTCTTTCGTTTGAGATCTATTTCCTTATCTCGGCATTTTTGCTGTTTCCCAGAGTTAGTAGGATGGCTTTGTGTGTTTGGTTTCCTATATGGCCCAGTGGGTCAGCCTCCTCACTTACCAGAGGTAGACACTTGGTGCTCCCCTTTGTGGACTGTGTGTACAGCCTTGTTGCAGCTAAGTCTTTATTGTTGTTGGTATCCCTGGGAGGAATTGACCTTCAGGCCTATTGGATGTGGGTATCAGCTGTGTCTACTCTGGGATACCTTCTGTATTGGAGACAGTCTTATAGGATCAGACTTGCAAAATTGCAGAAGCCTATGTGCTCAGCTTGGATGGGGCGAAGTTTCAGGGCTGAACTGACAGTCTTGGCTTCCTGTCCACCCTGCCCTTGTGCACTTGCGTGAGTTTTCGTCTGACCTCTACCTTCTGAGGCTCCCCTGAGTTTCTGCCTGACCATCCCAGCTTCCCCGTGCAAGAGTGTGGGTGCCCCAGGGGCTTGCCTGAAATTTGCTGTTCCTCTTCAAAGGAGACACAGGAGAATCATGTTGGGATGGGAAAACTTCAAAATATGTTGAGACTTCTTCTCCTGGCTGAAGAGTGAAAGGACATTGAACTCATAAATTATCAACAATCACACTTTTGTACTATGTCACTGGATTCCATTAGATGTGTATCTCTGTTATTTCCTTACAAGCCCGTTCCTCACCACTGGTAAATTTATTAGACATATTATACAGAGTTATACAGGAAAGCACTTTTTTTTCATTGCTATGCTCCAGGAGTGAAAATTCTCTTTTTTAACCTTGGGCCACATGGAGCAAATCCAAGTCACCTAACTTGTTCCAAGGATGGTTTGAGCACAGTTCAGAACTGAGGAGCAAAAATAAAGATGAGAAATAGGTCTACATGTTGCTTATTGATTCAACATAAGCTATCTTAGTTGCCTTCCCTAAAAATCCTAAACAACCCTCCTATTGCTTTCATTGTTATTATGCTTCACACAGTCCATCACAGTGTATGCATTTTTACCTCAACTCTACAAACGTTGAAATAAATATAGTCCGTTTTCTGGTTACATATTCTGGATCTTCATTTTAAAGACTGGTTACTGATTTTATAGAGAGGGAAGGTGGGCTAGGCATGGCCTCAGGATAACAGAACTGGTACCAGACATAAGGGTAAGGTAAAGCCTGGCAGTCTGAGGGTGTGGCTAACTTATCTGTGATTGAAGCCACATTTGCTCCTGGGGGTTTCCACCGGGAGGTTGAAGTCCAGTGGAGATTCCAGGCTGTTGTCATGTTACTTGGTTGTCATGTTACTTGGACATTTTTTCTGTGTAAATGGAATGATGAGGCCCTCAGAGGACAAGGGAAAGTGGGATAGTAGCTCCCCTGTCATTTAGGGTGACCGTAGGGGCTGAAATCAGGAGTCCACATCAGAAAAAAATTAAGTAAAGCAACTAAAGCAGAAGACAAGCTCCAGGGACTACTCACGATGGGGGGGGAGGGGAGAAAGACTGTGACTCAGTGGCCAAAGGTTAGCTCTTTCAGCCCAAGTCCTTGTCTGATTGGCACTGAAGGAAACAGGAGCAAAACAAGAGCCTGGGAACTTTCAAAATTATTTTATGGCTCTAATATCAAATCACAAATATTGTAAAGTTTTATCAGAGTGTTTATTGCCATGCCTTACATTTGTGGAGCGATATTAACATTTATTAAGGGCCTATTATGGTCCAGAAACTTTATTTATTTATTTTTAAATATATTTTATTGATATTTTACAGAGAGGAAAGGAGAGAGATAGAGAGCTAGAAACGTCGATGAGAGAGAAATACCGACCAGCTGCCTCTTGCACAATCCCTACCGGGGATGTGCCCACAACCAATGAACATGCCCTTGACCGGAATCGAACCCGGGACCTTTCAGTCCGCAGACCGACGCTCTACCACTGAGCCAAACCGGTTTTGGCTGGTCCAGAAACTTTAAATAGCATGGTGCTCTACATTATGTGCACTACTTACCACTTATAGAAGGAGACACCGAGGTTCCTAGTTAAATGAGTTACCTAAGGTGACATTCAATTATCAAACCAAGATTTCGAACCATGCCGTGTGGACAATTTTATTTGGTAGCTTTTGCTGGTCTAATTTTTTTTTTTATACATCCAGGGTATCTATTAGTCCACTTCATTTAATTTGTAAGAATGGTAGACACATTTTGATATTCTGTGAAATTCAATGACAACTAGAACATCCGTGAGGCAGAAGTGTCCTTTTGTGTGTTCAATTTCATGGAAACCAGTACCCAACCCACGACCTAGGAGTTGACTCTGCCACACTTCGGAGCAGTTGACAAATTGCTCCTGGTTGTTCATGGTTAAAGAAGTTATCTCTGAGAAGTGACATTTCTCATTCCCCCTTTGAAGAGAGAAGCATGCCTCCTTCTCTTCTCCACTTCCAGTGATTACTTTGTCTTATATAAAAAATATATATATATTTTATTGATTTCAGAGAGGAAGGGAGAAAAAGAGGGAGAGATAGAAGCATCAATGATGAGAGAGAATCATTGATTGGTTGCCTCCTGCGTGCTCCACCCTGGGGATCAAGCCTGCAACCCAGGCATGTGCTCAGACAGGGAACTAAATCTTGAACTCCTGCTCCATAGGTCAGTGCTCAATCACTGAGTCATGCCAGCTGGGCAATTGCTCTACTTTGAAATGGTCCCTGCACTTGCTGTTTTTCTCACTGGCATCTCCTCTTGCATTCTTCTCAGACTAAACTTTCATTTTTAATGGCAACAAAATACCTTCTCATCTTATCTAAATTTTTTTCAGATAACAGGAAAGAAGAGATATCATTGCACTTTTATGGGAACAATATTACCATTTAGAAATGCATCTTTATTATTACATTTAATTGAAACGAGAGGCCTGTTAGCACTGATGGCAGAAGAAAATGACTTCTGCATTCAACATGAAAATGTATTGTGAACTCCTTACATGTGACTTATCTAATGATCCAGGTTAACTGATATCAGTGGTTTTCAGATTGCTGATATAAGCAATAAAAAGGAAACTAACTTATATATGAAAATATATTTAATAAATAGGTAAAAGTGAGATTTGAAGGCTGTCAGCTCTAATGAACAAATAGACATGATCCTAATTTTATCTCACTTAAATTCTTGCACCAACTTTGAAATGCCACTCATGTGGATATCATTTTACTAAAATAATATTTAAAAGCTTACTAAATAATAATTTTCTATTGTAGCATCATTTTTTTTTAATTTCTCAAAGTTACTGCTTCCACAGAAGCCCAAATTTCTGTTACTTAGAGGGGCATATTATAAAGTATCTACTTTTTAATTGACTCCTGCTGTATAAAGGCCACTAAACAACAAAAATTTATAATTTATTGGTTCACAGCTGAGTACATCTTAAGGAACTCATTGTCAGGAAGCCACATGACAATATTTGGACTCTTCAATGTCACATTGGGAATTTCTAAAATATTCAACAGCTTATTTTAAATAGGTGCTAAAAAAAGAAATACCTTGTTTGGATCACATCAGGCATTTTCATCTCTCTTTCCTCCTCTACCCCACCCTCCTGAGCAAACTTTTAAGATGCCAAAAAAGCAACAGCAACAACAAAACAAAATAGAAGGTCATAGTAGTTGTAACCATGCTAGTATGGTGTAATTCTAGGCAAAATTACTTAACCCACATCTGTGAAGAGGTCATGCTAGCACTGAAAATTGAAAATATAATGCCATTCGCTTAAGAGATTTAAAATCTTGTAGCAGTCTCATTAAAAAAAAAAGGGGGGGGTATATGTGCAATTAATATTTTATTTAGTCCGGTATGTCAAAAATATTACCATTTCACTATGTAATCGATAAAATATTTTACTTGTACATATACTGAAATTTTGAAATTCAGTGAATATTTTATACTTACAGACATTCTCAATTTGACCATACTTCAAGGACTAAATACCCATATGTTACTAGTGGCTACTCTATTGGACAGCCCAGGGTATTCTAATAGTGAAGGCAATCTTTTTTTTTTTTCATTGGATTTATTGGGGTAACTTTGATTAATAAAATTATATAGGCTTCAAGTGTACAATTCTATAAAATACATCATCTGTATATGCATCGTGTGTTCACCAACCCAAGTCAAGTCTCCTTTCATCACAATTTATCCTCTCTTTACCATCTTCTACCTCCCCCTCTGTTAATCACCTTCCTGTTATCTGAGTCTATGAGTTTTGTTTTTTTGTTTGTTTTGTTTTGCTTAATACCTTCACATTTTTTTCACCTAGCTCCCCAAACCCCCTCCCCTCTGACAGCTTTCAGTTGGTTCTCTATATCTGAGTCCATTTCTATTTTGTTTGTTAATTTTGTTCATTAGATTCCACATATAAGTGAAACCATATGGCATTTGTCTTTCTCTGACTTGCCAAACTTCACTTAGCATAATACTCTCCAGGTCCATCCATGTTGTTGCAAAAGGTAAGATTTCCTTCTTTTTTATAGCTGAGTACTATTCCATTTTTTAAATGTGTCACAGCTTTGTCATGCACTCATCTACTGGTGAGTACTTGGCCTGTTTCCAGTTCTTGACTATTAAAAATAACACTGCAATGCACATAGGGGTTCATATAATTTCTTTTGAATTAATGTTTCAGGTTTCTTTGGATATATTCCCAGAATTGGAATTGCTGGGTCATAAGACAGTCCCATTTTTAGCTTTTTGAGAAAACTCCATACTGTTTTCCACAGTGGAAGCACAAATCTGTTGCATACCCACCACCAGTGCACGGGGTTCCCTTTTCTCCACATCCTCCAGCACTTGCTGTTTGTTGATTTATTGATGATAGCCATTCTCAGCTCATTGATGAGGGGGCATCTCATTGTGGTTTTAATTTGTATTTCTTTGATGATTAATGATCTTGAGCATCTTTTCAGAAGGCAATCTGCTAAAAGGAAGTGAGAACAGTTATTCAGGGTCATCCTAAATTAAACAACATTTCCAAGTACTTCAGTTTTGTTTTATTCTCTCCTATAAATATTTTTTTGAACAATTGCTAAATTCAAGACCACATTCTGGGGCTGTGACAACCAATTATATTGAGAAAAAAGAATTCAGTTTCTGCCTTCAAAAAATCTGCTTTTTAATGATTTGGAGAATAACTCTAAACTACACTAATACTTGCTATGTAGTGGACATGTGCAAGGAATACTGATGGGTTATTTGAATTTAATTCTTCCCTTATTGTGAAAAATGTCATTGAGAATATTTACTTGTAAAACTTCTGTATAATGCAGAACAAAATTAATATTTCTGAGCCATATGTTTGTTCATATGTATAGCAGAAATTATGATAAATTTGAAATTTCTTTTGGAAAGATCTTAAAGTTTGGGTTATTATATTATGATATGCAGTTTTTCAACAGCTTTTAATTTCATATTTTTATAAATGTATGTTATCGTTATCATTTTTATTTATAAGCTCATTTATTAATTCATTAGGAAATTCTAATCAAGCAGTGGTGGCCTAACTTATGGCAGGCACTGCATCATAATATATTGGATAAATGAAAGATTACATTCTGGAAAATACTATGTTAATTACTATGAGGAATGAAATAACCAAATGCAGATCTCAATCAGAAGACACTTCCATTTTTAATTAAAAAAAAATGAAACATGTAGACAATTAAATATTGCCAGGTAAGAGGTGATGAGTGTTAGGAGAAAGACAAGAAACAGGTCTGTAATTTCATCACAGGGAAAGAAAGAAGATGAGAAATAAGTGCTATGCTTTGAATTTCCAAAACGTATCCTGGTCTTCATGTGAAAAAAAATGCAAAAAATACATTGTTTGGACTACTTCAGACATCAACCATCTCTTCTTTCTATGTCAAATGAGCCTTTTCCTCTCCTGTTCTTCCCCCACCTGCCAAGAAAATGTCTAAATATAGGGAGAGAAAGGAGCTTATTTGTATGCTGGGGGATAATTCCAGCAGGTCATAAATACAAGAAGTTTATCCAAAGGTTGGTGGGCCTTGAGGCTTCAGCAGGGCTGAAGATACATATTATTGGCTGCTGGAATAGCTGAAAGTATTTCCCAAACCTAAAGATTTGCATATATTATTGCCTGCTCCCTGACAGCCAAGGCAGTTCCCCCAATCTGACAATGCCTACTGTATATCAAACCTTACCTTTTAATATGTATATCTGCTTTGCTTTAGGGCAATTTGTGTTAATAAAAAGCTAGGGGTCCAGAGATTCAAAGAACTTGGTTACTATAGCTAAGTCCCCTCTGACTCCCCATAATGCCTTCCAAATTTATATTTCTAGTCTCATTTTTTTTATATATATATATTTTTTTTTTCGGAGAGGAAGGGAGATAGAGAGCTAGAAACATCGATGAGAGAGAAACATAGACCAGCTGCCTCTTGCACACCCCCTACTGTGGATGTGCCCACAACCAAGGTACATGCCCTTGACCGGAATCGAACCTGGGACCTTTTGGTCCACAGAACAATGCTCTATCCACTGAGCCAAACCGGGTTAGGCTCTAGTCTCCTTATTAATTTACACGCAGCCCCTTCTCCAGATCCCTGAACCCTTCTAGATGCTGAGAAACACCCCAGCATATGTCCTCATGGAGATGGGAAAAAATTAAAGTTGTATTGGGCAGAATAGTGTGCTCCCTACCTCCACCTTCAAATTCATATGGTGATATCCTAACTTCCAGTATGACTATATTTGGAAAAAGGACTTTAAAGGAAGTAACTAAAGTTAAGCGAGGTCATAAGAGTGGACCCTAATCTGATAGGACTTGTGCCCTTTTAAGAAGAGGAAGAGATATCAGAGAGGTCTCTCTCTCCACATGCTCACGGAGGAAAGGCCATGTGAGAACACAATGAGTAGGCAGTCATACACAAGAAGGAAGAGAGCTCTCACCAGACACTGGATCAATTGGCACCTTGATCTTGGGCTTCTCAGCCTCCAGAGAAAAGAACTTTAAGCCACTGGTCTGTAGTGTTTTGTTATGGTAGTCCTAGAAGATTACTACAAGGCCCTATGGCACCAGCCTTTAATATCGATTGGTAGTAACGTTTGACATAGGCCTATTTTTCTGGAGCGATGGCAGGGTGTGGTGGTGGTGAGGGCAATAATCTTTGATTCATGGAAACTCTGATGAGCAGAGCCTGACACTCATTTTATTTAGACTTCTTTTCTCTGTAGATTTTCTTTCAACAGGAATAGGTGCTGACTTTTTCAAGGAAGGAGAGGGGAAAAAAAGCACAAGCTAGTGAAAGAAAGAGGTGAAGAGAAAGACAGAGAATGCAAGTAAAAGCTTGATTCTTGAAATAAAATTACTTAGACCAGTGTTTCCCAAAGTGTGGTACACGTACCCCCAGGGGTACGGGAAGAGTTTGGTGGAGGTATGCTTTGCACCGGAGTTTGGTGGGGATATGCACTGCACCGTGCTTAGCTGCGCCTAATTCTACGTTCTCATGAGTCAAGTCAAAACAATCTTGTGAAGCATGAGATGGTCCAATGTGCAAATAAATGTTACTTATAATATAACTTTTATTTATATTTTATTATGAATAATTTTATTTTTTATTATTATTTTGTGTATGTACCAAAAAATAAAAATAACAATATTTTGATTGTTATTAAAATACATCTTTTTTTTTGAGAGGGGTACTCAGCATTACGAAAATTATAGAAGGGGTACACATATGTCAAAAATTTGGGAAACACTGATTAGACAAAAGATACACGACAGCACAAATATATGTCTATTACATATAATAGCCATGCTAAATGCTAGATGACTGGAAATCTAGTCTGCCCAGCCAACTCAAACTACCCGTAATGGAAAACATTTACATGTACTACATCTTAGTTTAATAGTGACATTTATTGAGTGTTTACTATATGCCAGACCTTGGGCCAAAGACTTTACATATTTCTGCCTATGAACTCCTGACAAAAAGCTCATAAGTGAGTCACTGTTAGCACTTCATTTTGCAGCTGAAGCTTAAAGATCTATAAAAATTGGTCCAAGGTCACAGTATTTAGGACAGAGCCAGGGCTGTTTCTGATTTGAAGTCTGAAGTGTTAGGCACTGGACTGTGCATTCTCCTAGAAACAAATGCAGAAAGAGAGACTCTATACCTCAATCTAAGGGTTCTCCACACAAGGTGGTGACATTTGGCACCTTCACTGCACAAAGCTGGGCATATTTGATATGTCATCTGGATGAGTGTGAGATTTAGTGGTTAATGTTAAAGGAATGTTAATTAAAGCTTCAAGTAAACATGTTATGTTTTGGGGTCATAAAACAAAGGAAAATAAATAAAACCCAGCACTAAGAAATCTCCTCGTGGGATCCCTTTCAGGTCTTGTTCTTTTATCATCACACGTGAAACATTATTTTAAAACTCCAAAGCAGAGTGAAATAACTGGCGTTTAAATTAATGTCTTGATCAGAAACCATACTCGGAAGAGACAATGTTTCTAAACTTTCATTTTAAAAAAAATTTACTTTAATGTCTGGTCCTAAAAATTTGTTTGGATCCTTTTGAACTCATTTTTTTCCCCTCTCCTCAAAAGGATAGGCAGTTACTAAGTTTTCCATGTACTTTATCTGAGTTTCATTTGAGGATTTCGCTCAATAACTCTGCCAAGATTTATTTTTTCACATCCGGAGAGTCTTATCAAACTAAGAGAGAGCGTGGCCTATCTGCTGATTACCCGGAGAGGAAACATCCAGGTTGTTCTCAGTCCACTTGCAATATGTTGTAAAAGGGAAAGAGGAGGCAGGTTATTAGAAACAGTTTGAGCAGAGCGCTATACATTCTCTCCATGTTCAATGCCAGCCTATGGAACTGGAGAAACTCCTACCCATAAACACACTATATCAGTGAATTTTGGTAGAAGTAAATGGACAAAGGAAATAATGACCCTCAACCCTGCCTTAACTACTGCTTCAGGGTTCCAAATAAATATTGAAGCACTAACTATGGAAACAAATGAACAAACAGAAAACTTGGCCCCTGAAATGGAGATGAGGTATACATCTTTTTATTTTTCTTGACCAGCATTTTCTAAAGAGTGTTTCACGGAACAGAAGAAGCATTTGCTTTCTTTTGAGCCTCCCATACACTGGAGAGATACAACTTACGTCATCCCTCCGGAGGAGATTCCAATCAGTGGTATGACAAGGCCTTTCTTTGGGGCACAGAACTTTTTTGGAATCCTACTAACTATTTCTAGAACATGCCTAGGGGAGTATTACTCTTTCCCACTCTCTTGTAGGAATAGTAGAGCACAACGCTAAAATTTAACAAAGACTCTACTTTTCAATATGGTTGACTTTTGATCAAAAGGGATCCTTTGAGGAGCAGTTGTCAGAATTTGACCTTCTAAAGAAATTTGCTTGATTATAAAATTATCAAATCGGCAAAAGAATGTGTCTGTAGAAACAGTATTTTTATTTTAGCAATACATGGATAGAAACAGAAAGCCGGTAATCTTGCTAGAGGTGAAATTACCCAGAGCTTTATGAATAATCTGACCATTCATCTGAAGCAGGATTACACCCTTTGTTTTGTGTAATTATTAATTTTCACTCTCCAAAATCTCCTGGAATGGATAACAAAATCCCCTTCTGCCTCCCCTCTCCCCACCCCCCATATAATTTTTGCATTAAGGAATGAGGAGGCTTCCCTGGGCCACCATGTGGGGCCCCAAGCGCCACAAGGACCAGAGCTCCTTCGTTTGGGACCTCACCCTATGAATCTCTTCATGGGGCTGTTGAGTCACATCCTTTCACATTTTTTTTTGTAATACATCAGTGATCGAGTAAGTAAGGGGGTTTTTTTGAGTCCTGTGAGCTGTTTTTAACAAAGTAATCAACCCTGAGGAGGGGTTGGTGGTGACATCTGATTCATAGCCCTTAGGTCAGAAGCATAGCTAACAGCTATTTCATACTGCTATTGTCCAGTAGATGAGGAACCATCTCTTCCATAAGTCTGACGTCAAGTCTACGTGAAGGCTTGAGCAAGGGAACACGTACTCCTATTTCTTCTTCCTCTAAGGATTATTTGTTCCAGAATATTTAGAACGTGTCATGTAGTTTGCTATTAAAGTGCTTATTACAGGAATCAATTCTTCTGCCTATCTAATGGTTTTGATAGTTTTCATGAATAATGCTCTTTCATGGACAGAAATATTTCCCACAATAGTTCACCTCCCTTCTCTCTCTGTACATAAAGAGGATTCTAGGTAGTCTGTAATCTTTATCTTGTTTTAACTCTTGAAATATCACAACTAAAGTTAGACAAAAGTAGCATTAAATTAAAACGACCATGACATATAATTTTTGAGCAAATTATGTTTTTTTTAATGAAGCAAAATAATATATATAATACTATGAATGCAATTGTATCTTCTTTTGATTTAAAAAAATTATTCCTGGCAATTTGTACTCATTTGTTGATTACTTATGGTACTAGTTATCTTTTTCAGATACAATGTTATTTCTAGCAGCTCTGAAAACACATTTTTAATAAATCTTGGCAAGAATAAAGGCAGAAATACTTGAACTTGGTTCAGTCAAAACAGCTATGTGCTTCATTTGGAAACTGATGCACCAGAACAACTCTGTTTTTCATACTATTCTTCTGGTTTCGTAGAAGTGATTCTTTAATACAACGGATATACTTAATTTTCAAGACTTAGTGGGTTAGTTTCTGGATATGTAACTGGTCTCGAAAGGAGGTGACTAAACAGCCCGATTAAGAGATACATAGGGTGAGGTCCCTAAAGCAGGAGCTCTGTTCCTTGTGGAGCTTGGGGCTCCGCATGGAGGCCCAAGAAGATACAGAAGCAAGTTACTGAAGTTTTCAGCCAGTTACTCTTTCACATTCATAAAACTGGTTCTTGACTTACCCAAGTGTTCAGCCATTCTACCAAGATACTTTCATATTTTATATTCAATACTAGAGGCTTGGTGCACAAAAATTTGTGCACTTGGGGATCCCCTCAGCCCAGCCTGTGCCCTTTCTCAGTCTGGGATCCCTCAGGGGATGTTCACCTCCTTGGGGTAGCAGGCCTAAGCAGCAGTCAGATATCCTTAGCGCTGCAGGAAGGAGGCAAGAAAGGCTCCCGCCATAGCTGCTGTGCTCATAGCTATCAGCCTGGCTTGTGGCTAAGCAGAGCTCCCCCTGTGGGAGTGCACTAACCACCAGTGGGCAGCTCCTGCATTGAGCATCTTCCCCCTGGTGGTCAGTGCACGTCATAGTGACCGGTCATTCCTGGTCATTCTGCCATTAGGGTCAATTTGCATATTACCTTTTTATTTCATAGGATAGGAAGATCTAAGAATTAATGTTCAGCCCAGCTATTGTGGCTCAGTGGTTGAGCATCAACCTATGAACCAGGAGGTCATGGTTCAATTCTTAGTCAGGACATATACTCAGGTGGCAGGCTTGATCCCCAGTATAGGGTATGTAAGAGGAAGCCAACAAATGATTCTCTCTCATCATTGATGTTTCTATCTCTCCCCCTTTCCCTTCCTCTCTGAAATCAATAAAAATATATTTTAAAAAAAAGAATTACGGTAATGTTCATATTATTTGCAAATATAGTTATTTGTTATTTTTTTTCAAAATAGTTGTATTTATTTGAGGCATATACATTGAGTCAGGATAAATAAGCAATAGTAAAAAAAAATATGCTGGATCATCTGCTTTAATTATCTCAAGGGTAATTAGTGACAGCTAAATCTAAATCAGAAGTGTCTGAAACTATAGTTCATTGTCTCTATAACATACTGAAGTCAGAAAGCCTCTGAAAAACCATCATTAAGATATCTATTTGATGTTGGCTCTCTTGGCCAATGATGGAATGAGGCTCTGCGTGTGGTTAATATGAGACCAAACTGATTAGTTAGCCATAGGTAACAGCCATCACCCAGTTCTGTGTCAGGAAGACCAAGATCACTTCCTTAAGAAAATATTATTTTTTTAATGAATGTTTAAATAAGCAGGATACTTTTGAAGCATATTCCTTATTTATTTCTAACTGATGTGACATTAAAATAGCTGCTTTTCTCTGAGCTTAATAAATATTTGTTGAATTTATTGGTTGGATGTATTTTATTTATCCTTGTAGCCTTATTCAGGTCCTTGGGTTTCTTTCTCTTTTTCCCTTTCTCATTTCCCCTCTTTGCTCATCCCCTCCTCATCTTTTCACACCTTCTTTTTCACCACTCCATTTCTCTTTTTTTTCTAAATAATAATTTTTCTAAAAACTGTGGCTAATTACCATAAAATGTGATTTCTTGTGATCTTTTCCAAAAGTTTCACAAGGTCAGTACATGTCAAGATGGACAATTTTTAAGAAAATGTCAGTCCTTACAAAGTCCAGCTTTATATAAATCTCTTTATAAGTTACAAAGTTGTAACATAGGTATATATATAATTTTATATAAATCAGCAGAGTTAAAATTTTTATTCTGGAACCTTATTAGTGTTATTGATAAAATCAGCTCTCATGGCAAATTTTCAGCTTATCTGGCTACTTTATGCTGCTAAGTAAACAGTCCAGTTGACAAGGCCGGTTACATCTGCTCTCCCTCTACATACCCTGAGGTCCAAGGAGAAGAATGTAGAAAGTTATTTCCTGCCTGGCCAGTAGAGAAATTGGTGGAGGCACTATTCCATATCACATAGCCCTGACTGATGACAGTCAGAGCTGCTAGAAATGCTCTACAGAACTTGTATTGCTCGAGAGAATTAGAGACAGATGACTTGTGGAAATCTCACAAGAGTGAAGCAGAGATTTGCATCTGTACAGACTCTTGGTCAGGATACCAAAAAAAATATCAATAAATAGTTGTGGATTGAGTGACTGAACAGGGATTTAAAAAGCATGCTCACTAGACAATTTAGAAGAAATATAAATATTTTTAGACTACACTCAATGTTTATTATTTGCAACGTGTGTTTTTAATCAATAATGGTCTTGAAGACTCTTCAGACAACCATGTTCACAGGGCATTATACTTTATATATTTTCTTCACATTTTTTCTTTTTTAACCTTTACTAAAACCTAAGAGCATAAAGATATGAGATTTATGTGTCTTACTATAAGCACCCTAGGAATTTTTATCATTTGGTATCATAAGATCTTAAAAATATTAGGGTTACTGTGAGATAAATATAATAAGCACACACAGATAGCCCTTAGAGGTAAAAATAAATAAAAAAAATAAATTAAAAAAATAAAAAGTTCTTATTTGTGAACAAAAATGGCACATTTAAGGCTTGTTCTCCCAAATAGGCAGGGTGATATAGAAGGAAAAGTATGGACTTGGGAACTTTGAATTCTGGTGTGCTATCACATATTATCAACGTGATCTAGGGTTAATCTCACTGGGTCTCATCGAATAACTGTAACAATTATCCTATTCAGTTACTATTAGGACTACATGATTCATATCAGATGGCTGGGATGCAATAGGCACCAGTAGAGTCAATTTCCTGTCAGGATTACTCTGTACCAACGCATCTGGACAATCTTTGCCAAGCTCCTCATTAATGAATGACATCCTTTGAAAGATAACCAGCTACCAATGCTGTCTGTGGCCCTTGGGAAATAGGAAAGTAACTGGTCCATGCCAAAATCAACCTAGAGCTCTGATCTCATAAGCAAACAGCAAAGAAGGCTCATCAGTTGCAGACTTGGGATGGACCCTTGAGGGAAGTCTTGGGACTCATCTATTTTCCTCATGTCTCTGAAAAGCAAGTGCTCGGAGACCCCTTAAATATCCAGATCTATTGTTATTCCAGTGTAATTGTGCTACAGTCCACTCACCTAGTGCAAATAGAACAAACATAAGCCATTAAACAAGTTGAACAACTCTGGAACACACTAGATTCTATCTTGAGTTTTGTCTTGTTGATTAAAAACTCACAGAGGTAGAAGTTTGATTGTAGAAAGAACTGACATAAATTTAAGAAAGTTTAATAGAAAAACAACTTCCCCATAATTTATTGATGGCCATGTGGAGTTATATATGGATACTGCTCCAACCATCAGTGGAAGTGTAACAGTTATATCACTGAGTGAGGGGATTATGAGTCATTTTTCATCTTTGCTTTTTTGTGCTTCTTTGTATTTTCTTCAATGAAAAATCTATGATAAGGTAAGGGAAGTCAATTAATCAGCCTGTCAATCAAGCAATCCACATAGGAAAGAAATACTGTTTTGAGAATTCTTTTGGGATAGAAAGCAAATACTTCTGTTGAACTCCTCGGAATTGCTTTTGATAGAGAGAAAGCACTTTTGTTCATCTATGTCCTAAGGCTTTTCTCCTCAAAAGTTAGGTTTTCTTTTCCAGAAGCAGCTCTTCCTGCCCATACATGGTCTCATCAGCACAATCTGTAGATCTGTATGCAGCTGGCTTTCCCTCTTTTACTTTTGAATAGCTGGCTTATTTCTTCCCAGCAGTTCTTCTTTCTTTCATTCTTCTTCTTTTTTTCTTTTTATCTGATTGACCCAAAATGGGTGCAGATGTGGTGAGCACATGCTGAAAGTTGTTGAATATTATTTTCACCCTGAAGAAAGGCCTGACATAAGCAGTTTCGGTCTGTGTGAATTCTTGACTTTGCAGTGGCCTCCCAACATTGGTTCTGTTGCCAGTGATAACAGAAACCCGGGAGAGACATTGGGGAGTAAACCACAGATTTACTTAGTTTTCAGGAACCGATGACCTCATGTGTTCCTTGGTGTATAATCTTGTGAAACACAGAGGTGTAAAATAATGTTTTGATTTTCAAAATTGGTACTAGAGGTTAAATAATAATGTATGGTATTTCCCCCTATATTTTTCAGTGCACACTTGTTAAAGTCAATTTCTGTTATTTGCTTAATTTATTCCAAAGATGGCTACTTTGTGCCAATTCTAAGTTCTGAATTTTTGTTTGGTTCTTTCTGATACTGTTCTGTTAGTTGCATGTTGATTTAAAGAACCATTCAAGCCGAAACCGGTTTGGCTCAGTGGAGAGAGCATCGGTTTGTGGACTCAAGGGTCCCAGGTTCGATCCCGGTCAAGGGCGTGTACCTTGGTTGCAGGCACATCCCTGGTAGGAAGTGTGCAGGCGGCAGCTGGTCGATGTTTCTCTCTCATCGATGTTTCTAGCTTTCTATCCCTCTCCCTCTCTGTGAAAAATCAATAAAATATATTTAAAAAAAATAAAAAGCCATTCAACTGCCTGTCTGATGTGGCTCAATAGTTGAGTGTCGACCTATGAACCAGGAGCTGGAGGTCCAATTCCTGGTCAGGGCATAAGCTGGAAATAAAAAAAAAATCTATACTTTTCCTATTGTTTTGTGAAAGAAATATATACAGCAAATATATGTATAGTTGCTGAAAAAAAAGATAACGTTTTCTTCTTCCTAACTCTTACCTACAATTTCTAATCATATTACTCATAAATATTTTTAATACTTATGCAAAACATGTTTTTAGATAAAGTTAGCTTATGGCTTGAATATATATATTTTTGTCTGAGGCTGGAAACTATTCATTCCAGAGGTTCTCAGAGGCAAAGTCTTCATGTTCCAATAAATGATTTTTTTTTTACTTGCAGAAAATGTATGACTTCTTTTTTTAAAAAAAAAAATAATACATTTTTATTGATTTCAGAGAGGAAGATAGAAGGAGAGATAGAAACCTCAATGCTGAGAGAGAATCATTGATTGGCTGCCTTCTGCATGCCCCCCACTGGGGACTGAGCCTGCAACCTGGGCATTGCCCTTGACTGGAAGTGAACCTGAGATCTTTCAGTCCATAAGCCAATGCTCTATCCACTGAGCCAAACCGGCCAGGTTGACTTCTTTCTTGATAGAGACTAGTCAAGGAGTTGATTAAATTAGTATATTTCTTTATATCTCTAAACATCCAAGGACTTGATGAATGAACTTACTCATTACTCCTTTAACAAAAATGTATTAAGTGCCCACCACATACCAGATACTTCTCCAGGGTTCAGGAATAGAATAACCAATAAGAGAAACAGTTCCTGCTGTTATTTTGTCTGCAGCTTGTTGTAGAGGCAGACAAATAAGCAATTTCAGTAAGAGCATATTGGAGGAATACCTGAACCTAGATTTGGGAGTCAGGAAAGGGATTCTGAGAAGAAGGAAGATTTGAAAAAGGAGTAGAAATTGTACAATTCTTTCTATGTGTCCAGAAAGAGGAATTACAGTGTGTGCATGTGTGTGTATATGGAGATAGAAGATGATAGATAGATAGATAGATAGATAGATAGATAGATAGATAGATAGATGATAGGTAGAGCTCTCCTAAGCAAGCTAGACAGCTAATGGTTTAAGTCTACATTTGGAATGAATTAAAATAACGATAAAAGCTGGTGGAGACTCACTTCAGGATCATCATTAGGCTCCTGCAAGCTTACTGGCCGGTTCCAAGGTTTGCTTTCTTGGAACACATAATAAATTTCCCCTCAGGGGGAGAGAAAGTTAATAGACCACTATACAGGCCTAATTTGGCTCCCAGGTTTTGATTACTCTGTGTTAAAATAGGACAATTAAGATGCAAATGTCATGTTTAAAAGCTAGAGAGTATACTCAGGGCAATTCTAAAACACTCAAGTCCTCCAGAAAGTATCAGGGTTAGCACTACACTGAAGCTTTACTTTCTCACACCTTGATTTCAGGTAAAAAGAAAAGGACACAAGTCATGCTGCTTCTGTTTTTCATTCTCAGTTACAGTCTTCAATGTATTCGATTGTTTGGTTTTGCTGGTGCAAGGATTAAATTAATGTTGTAAGAGGAAAACCACATGATTTTTTGAAATGCATGTAAAATGTCTTGCCAGCTTCAGATTAATGGTTCATATTGATTTCAGACCAGGGATCCATGTTCTGAGCTAAATTCCTAATCCTTCTTGATTCTTTGGCCTATTTTCCCAGTGTTTCAGTTAGATTGTTATGCAATGTCTTTTTTCATACATCTCGGAGCCCAAGTGGACCTCTGGGGTGGAATTGGTTCTGGATGCCATGATATTCCCTAAATTCAAGATGCTTACATTTAATTAAAGGACTGGTGCTTGCATTCATTTAAATTAATCAAAACACAGAGGATGCCTCCAAGTGGTCCTTCAAACTTGATATTTATTCATTCATTCAAGAGGTAATTACCAAAATCCATTATGCACCAAACAGTATTCAAGCTATTGTGGTGTGGTTGTAAGTCTGGATATACTTGATTCTGAGAAGAATTCAATATCATGAGACCAAGTCCACTGATCTTTCAAACATGATAGAGACCACCTGAATTATGGCTCCGTGACTCAGCTGTGTGATCTTGGATGGATCTCTTCCCGGTGTGCTGTAGTTCTCACATTCATACTGGATCCAACAACATCTACCAGAGCTGTGGTTGGCAAACTGTGGCTCTTGAGCCACATGCAGCTCTTTGGCCCCTTGAGTGTGGCTCTTCCACAAAATACCACAGCCTGGGCGACTCTATTTTGAAGAAGTGGCTTTAGAAGAAGTTTAAGTTTAAAAAAATGTGGCTCTCAAAAGAAATTTCAATCGTTGTACTGTTAATATTTGACTCTGTTGACTAATGAGTGTGCCAACCACTGTACCAGAGGATTGGAAAGGCCTGGATGTGACAAGCTAAGTGGAGCAGGGAGCTGCTTTATGAGCTTTGATCTCTCACTATTCACCTGCCAGGTGTTATCTTCCAGGGTCAGTCAAGCCAGTGGGCAGCCTAGGATATTTCTCCCAGGAATCACTTCACAACTTCTCCTGATAGGGAATATAAGACTTTTTTTGGGGGGTGGGGTGGGGGGTGGGAGGTTGGGGCAGGGGGCTAGCAAACCGAATCTGTGCCAGCAACCTGCCTTCTAAGGCAAGCTCTTGCTAGCTGATAATTAACTCCATTGATGCCTGTCCTGTCTTGCAGAACCTGTTACCCAGAATACTCCCATTTTACAAAGGGACCATAAACAAAGAAAGTAAAAGCTCAGCTAGAGAGGAGGTTGCTGGCACCACCCAGACCAGGCATTTAGCCACAATCTAACTTCCCTATGCTAACTGACTCAGGAGGGGCTGTGGAAGCCCACCACAAAAGCCTGGTAGTTAGGAAACAGATAGAAAACAGACACCAAAGGGTATAAAGGGAAAGCTTCCTCCATATTCACTCACTCAGGATTTGGAAACAGGGTCTCCTGAGCCACTGTACCAGTACATCTGTAAATAAATGGGTTTTCCTGAATCTCTGAGTACTCCCTGTGTATTTTTCTGGTAAATTCTGTCACACTACTTTTACATCAGGCCCGGCCTTCAACATGACTTCCTCTAGAAGCTTTCCTTGACATCTCCTGTGACTAGACATCCCTGATATGTGTTCCCATGGTGCCTTGTACTATCTCTACTATGGCCCTTAATACAATTTATCATGACGTTGAATCTATCATTTATCTCCCTGCTAGAGTCTAAGCTACACGATGGCAGGTTATGTGTCTATTTTACTTTCTGTCATAGCTCCAATGTTTAGCAGAGTCCATTTGTCATGGTATGTCTTTATCCTTACAGGCCTGTCAAGGAGATATTTGCAAAGGAGACAAGAAGGGAGCATACTTACTTTGTCTATATTGGTTGCCATTCACTTGTACACATGTAATTGTATTTAAGTCTTATGGCCACACTGAGTGGCAGAAGTTACAAGTATTTTGACTCCTATCTGCTGATGAAAATGAGATTCAGTTGGGAGGGATCATGCCTACAAGGAAGTGGTCCCTCCCAACTCAATGAGCTCAACCAATACACTCCAACTAGTGTATTGGTTGAGCTCATTCTGGCTGATCGCAGTTGTGGGCGATTAGGCCAGCAGGGGAGGGCAGTTCAGGGTGACCAGGCCTGAATGGGAGGGCAGTTAGGTGCAATCAGACTGTCAGGGGAGAAGTTAGGCATCATCAGGCTGGCAGGGGAGTGGTTAGGGGGTGATCAGGATGGCATGTAGATGAGCAGGTGGGAGCCAGCAGTCCTGGATTGTGAGAGGGATGTCCACCATCCCTTTAGGGGTCCCAGATTGGAGAGGGTGCAGGCTGGGCTGAGGGAAAAACCCCCTCTCCCCCTCCCCCTGTGCACATATTTCATGCACCGGGCCTCTAGTGGTTAATAATCAGCCACTACTCACTGGTATAGCTGTACCAATTTTGGGGAAAAAATAAAAATACTTCTGAATGTTTGGTAAATAACCTTGTAGGAATCTAACTACTTTCTGAAACATGCTGGTTGTTAAGGGCCAATTTGGGTAATTAACAAAAGGTATATGTGAAAATCCCAATCCCCAGAACCTCAGAATGTAAAGTAGATGGAGATAAGATCTTTTAAGAGGGAATTGCATTAAATTGAGGCAGTTCCACTGGGACCCTTAGCCTATCTCACTGAAGTCCTTGTAAGAAGAGGAAGAGATGCCAGAGCTTGTTCTTTCTTCTCAGGACAAGCCATGTCAGGACTCAGAGAAAAACCTGCTATCTACAGGCCAAGGAGAGAAGCCTCAGAAGAAGCCAAATGTCCTCACACCTTGATCTTGTACTTCCAACCTCCAGCATTGTGAGAGAATATGTTTCTGTTGTTTTAGCCATGTGGTCTATGGTATTTTGTTAATGATAGGCTGAATAGACTCATACACTGCTTCTCCTCATTATCTGGAAACCCAAAAGTTAATGCATGGCATGTAACAGAGGTCCTTCCTCAGAGAAGTTGCTCTGTCTGGTCACTCCATGCAACTGTCCTCTATTAATGGACATTTAGTTTGTTTCCAACAAACTATGCTGCAATGGATTTTCTTGTACACCAGAGGCCCAGTGCACAAAATTCATGCACTCAGTATGGAGGGGGGGGTGTCCCCACCAGCCTGGATTGCAAGAGGGCACAGGCCAGGTCAAGGGACCCCACTGGTGCATGATCAGAGCTGGAGAGGGATGCAGGAGGTTGGCTAGCCAGGAAAGAATCCATGGGAGGTCTCCAGGGTGTCTCTGGCCCATCTCACTCAGCTTCAATTGGCCAAACCCCTGTAGCAAGCTAACTAACCAGTAAGAGCATTTTCCCCTGGTCGTAAATGCATGTATAGTGAGCAGTTGAACGGCCTTAGCATATCATTAGCATATTATTCTTTGACTGGCTGAATGGCTGACAGGATGACCAGACACTTAGCATATTAGGCATTTATTATATAGGATATCCCATGTGTTTATCTGAGGATATATTTTAGTATACATTTCTAGAAATGGTTAATTTAGAAAGTCACTAAGTGTATTTTAACTTTCCTTATAAGTTTTTTAATTTACCTGGGCAAAGTTACTTTTATGAAAGATACTAGTGTATTGGCTGAGCTCATTCTGGCTGTTTCTTCTTCTTCTTCTTCTTCTTCTTCTTCTTCTTCTTCTTCTTCTTCTTCAGTTTTCCTTGATTTTTTCTTTTCTTTTCTTTTTTTGTATATATATATATATATATATATATATATATATATAAACATCAATGATGAGAGAGAATTATTGATTGGCTGCCTCCTGCATGCCCAACACTGGGGATGAAGCCCACAACCCAGGCATGTGCCCTGACTGGGAATCGAACCATGACCTGCTGATTCATAGGTTGATGCTAAACCACTAAGCCTGCTGAGACCGGTTTGGCTCAGTGGATAGAGCATTGGCCTGCAGACTGAGAAGTCTCGGGTTTGATTCCAGTCAAGGACATGTGCCTTGGTTGTGGGCAAATCCCCAGTAGGGGGTGTGCAAGAGGCAGCTGATTGATGATTCTCTCTCATCGATGTTTCTAACTCTCTGTTCCTCTCTCTTCCTCTCTGTAAAAAATCAATAAAATACATTTAAAAAAAAAAAGATCAGAGACAAGTTTGAAAAAAATAAAATAAAAAAATAAACCACTAAGCCACACCAGCCAGACTCATTCTGGCTTCTTGCCATTAACAACTACCTTGCTTTTGAAGGGGGGGGGGAAGTTTCAAAGTAGAAAATATTTCAAATGCATTAGGACGAAGTTTGAAATATTCCATCACTTTATAAATGAGGCCCAAAGCCACAAACTGCAGATATGTCTAAGCAGCTCTGACAATGGCTTTGGGTGTGAGCAAGGCCCCAGAGCACCACTGCTGAGAACAGAGGCTTACCATGATGCCATTTCCCTCCGGCATCTTTTGCCCACAAAACTTATCCAAGATGACAGTTTACATTATGTTCATTCCTTCAGGAATAATTACTGTGCCTCCATGTGGAAGTTTTCTCATTCCAAAGAAGCAGGATCATCCATCATATCAATGTGATATGGTTTTGCCAGATGCCAGATGAATTAGCAAATGGTATTCAATATACACATTCGTCAATTCTGACTAGTGCTTAAATAAAACCATAAGGATATATCCCTGGAAAATACTCGGGGAATTAGAACATATTTTTTAAATTGTCCAGACAGATACATGGTTCTCTTAGTTACTCAAAAAAATTTTTAGAATTAAAATAGCATTTGTCCAAAGCTGGCTCTCTTAAATACACATTGAAAAAGGGCCAGAGGCAGAAATTCTTCTACTTGAGCGTACACCAGAATCACCTGAAGGCTTGTGAAATCAAAGATCACTGGGCTGCACCCTAAAACTTTGGACTCAGTAAGTCTAGAATGAGACCATGGTTCTGCATTTCTACCAGGTTTTTAGGTGATGCAGAGGCTCCTGGTCTGGAAAGCACACTTTGAGGGTGACTGCTCTTGACAAGTCTTTTACAACATGTAAGGCACATAGGAAGCCCCCAGGGAATCTTTTTAACATGCAGATGTTGATGCAGGAGGGGCTCAAGTTTCTGCATTTTGACATTCTTAGCATCATTCTTTTTTATTTTTTAAAATATATTTTATTGATATTTTACAGAGAGGAAGGGAGAGAGAGAGAGAGAGCTAGAAACGTCAATGAGAGAGAAACATCGACCAGCTGCCTCTTGCACACCCCCTACCGGGAATGTGCCCACAACTAATGTACATGCCCCTGACCGGAATCGAACCAGGGACCCTTCAACCCACAGACCGACGCTCTACCAATGAGCCAAACCAGTTTTGGCCTTAGCATCATTCTTAGCTAATGCTGATGCTGCTGGCCCATGGACCACATGGGAGCATCAAGGTTTTATACAGTATATTGCACATCTTAGTTGACTAACAAATGGGTGTGTGTGTGTGTGTTTGTGTGTTTGTGTGTGTGTGTGTGTGTGTCCAGATTAAAATATGAAGGTAACTAGAGAAAAGTTTGGACTTCACTCAGTCCCTCCCAGTTTGGCAGTCAGATGTCAATGAATGCTTTCAAACTGATTGCCAAGCCTTTTACTATAACCCAGGAAATTTGATCAATATGGACCATTCTTCCCACCTCCCAATTTCGCTGAAGACTAGTTTAACAGATTTTCAACTACATGCCCACAAATAGAAACTGGGCACAGAACAGGTTTGGGTATTGAGACCACAGGACTCAGAAACTGAAGTTTAGAGTAGATGTGATTTATCTAAGACAGGAAGCCCAGGTCAAGGATGCCACTTCCTCTCCATTGTTTAGAAGAGGCACCTGGGGGGTGGAGGGGGCATTGGGGTGGATTCTAAAGGCTGTGAACAGGTGGGAGGAGATACCTTTATGATCTGGTGGTGGTGACAGTGTTCTAAGAATAGGGTATGGCCTTTCTAGAAGCTGCTGATCCCAAGTAGGGCAATTCCTCAGAGACCTAACTTCTCTAGCTCAGAACTTTGGATTAAATAATTAGAAGTTCTGCTTCAAAGTCTTGAGGAAAGACATCAGCTATCAGATTCCAGGATCCATTCCTCTGACCTGTACTTCCCATACTAGTTCACATCAGATCCTATTGGGGTCATCATGCTTAGGGAAATTGAATCACAGAGTTGAGAACCATAAAAATTATCTAAGGCTTTTTCTCTTAGACTGTGATTCAGCACTAATACAACTCACAAGGGATAGGTTTGTACCTCATCTCTAAAATAACATTTGGTAGATATTAGGACATGTTAACGTAAAAACATTCAAACCCATAAAGCGATTTTTGTGTGTGCATGAGTTTATTTGAGCCAAACTGTCAACAATTGCCGTGAAGCAGTACTTCAACCGATTGAGATAATGCTGCAGACAATGGTGATCTTTCATCTATTTTTATACATTGCAATCAAAGGAGGGGATGTAGGTGGGTTACTTGAAACCCGTTGGTGATAGACTTGAGAGGCGGGAGAAAGCAAAGCAGGGAAACCCCTGGGAATGGATAAAAAGCAAAAATGATAGACACATACTTAGGTGGGTGCAGAATAGTTAACAGTTAACAATTAACATGATAGCAATAACAATGAAGGAATTTGTGGTATCAGTCCTGGCCCCTAAGCACATTAGGTTGTGCCCCAAAGGGTTTGGGAAAAAGAGAAGTTATAAGTTACCCAGACATTTTAAAGGTATGTTACAGTAGATGCAAAAAGACACATAGGCCCAGTTAAGATAGAGGTTTACCTTGTCAGTGAAGATACCAGCCTAGGATGTAACTACCCATCATACCTGCTTTCAGTTCAAGTTTAATTTTCAGACCATCCTTTGTGGTTGCTTTAGGTCTCTGAGTTTGCAAGACTGCCATGCAGGCCTCCCCTGAGTTTGTCAGGTCAGCACGTGAACCCTTTTGTCCACAGACACTTACATCCAGAATGTGAGGATCCTCTGACTAGTATTAAGACATCTCAGAAACTTAGTGAGAAGTTTCATAAACATGGAATCAATTAGAGCTGGGTAAGATGAGTAGTTTTATGAGACATGTCACCCAACTATGAAAGAATCTGGGAACTAACTTGTTCCCCTATTATATTCCCTCTGTTGGCTCTAGATTTTCTGAGCTGGCCTTAGATTCAAGCATTTTATCCATCGTACTCAGGTCTCTGCACAGACTGCATGTCACAAATCTTGATTTGGAAAATGTAGTTGCCACAACCAGAGTTCACCTTCCCCGGAGGAGTAGCATCTTTATTCCTGGAGAGTCTCTGTCCCCTGGCGGCGGCAGAAGGCCTGGCCTGGGCTCTGTGCTGAGGGCCGCACTCTCTTGAGGCCTCAAGCTTTAGCATCAAACACTTGGTAAGTTTTCTGAGCCTCACGCTGTACGTGAGCTGTAATTTTTTTGTGGGCTCAGAAAGAAATTTAGCCCACAGTGTTTCAAAAAATAAAATAGAGACTTTAAAAAAAAAGTATTACTGTTAAACAGCATAGGTAATCCGTTAAACTCTTTTTACTTGAAATTAAATGCAAAAACCAGTAGGTCAGGGCTGCCAGTCACTCCTTGAGCCAATGAAACAGCGACAGGGTTGAAACATATATAAGCGTTTATTCCAATAATGTCATCAGTAGGGGAGACCAGCAGGTCATTGACAATTATCTGCTTTTGTCCCCTCCACCCCCATAAACCAGCAGGTAAATAGGGTAGATGGGCAAAGGTTACATGGGGAAGTAGGCAAAAGGCATAAGAATGGGTATGCAGAATCAAAATGGGAATGCTGGCTTGGGGAAGTAGACAAAAAGAATAGGTATTGCTGAAACCGGTGTGGCTCAGTGGATAGAGCGTCAGCCTGTGGACTGGAAGGTCCCAGGTTCCATTCCGGTCAAGGGCATGTACATTGGTTGCGGGCACATCCCCAGTAGGGGGTGTGCAGGAGGCAGCTGATAGATGATTCTCTCTCATTGATGTTTCTAACTCTCTATCCCTCTCTCTTCCTTTTTGTGAAAAAATCAATAATATATAAAAGAATAGGTATGAAAAACGGGGAAGTAGGCAAAAAGGAATAAGAATGGGTGTAATGGTTACAGATTACAGGCAATGTGGGTTGGGGGGTTGCAAAGTGCAGGGGTGGGTGCCCCTGGGGATTCCACTCTTTTGACAAAGTTGTTAACCTTCCCATGATAATAGACAATTATTAGGTGAGAATGGACGGCATTGCAAGGTTAGCTCCATCCCGCCTACAACTCAGGTTAGAATGTGTTTTCTTTCATCAGAGAAAAACAATCATGGTTAACAAAGCATAAGTAATCTATAATAATAAAAGTGTAATATGCTAATTAGACCGGGCTTCCAGAAAGACATCCTTACAGATGAAGCTGGGGCTGCGAGGGAAGCCTGGTCCCGGTGCCAGAGGGAAGCCAGTGCCGACAGCTGGAGGAAGGAAGACCTAACCTTGCAAGAATTTTGTGCATCAACCAGGGTTGGGCAAACTTTTTGACTCGAGGGCCAAATGGGTTCTTAAACTGGGCCGGAGGGCCAGAACAAAAGCAACCTGACCATGCTGGCACTCTCATCTTGGGCTGCTGGTGAAGGAGCGGAGGGGAGAGCAAGAGAGCCCTCCGCTCTTTCAGAAAGGGCCGCATCCGGCCCTCAGGCCGTAGTTTGCCCATGGCTGATCAAGCCTCTAGTATTTCTTATAATTATAGCTAGTCCCAATAATCTCTTTCTGCCTTTCCAGAAACAGACTATTAAACTTAAAAGACTCAATGCCACTCCTGATATCTCAGAGGCTCTGCAGCCCCTTTGCCTTTGTGATCCTTTCTAAACTGTGTAACCAACTCCAGGCAGATATTTATATGCTGAAGCTTAATATTTCCCTATGTGAATAAGAAAAATATGAATTTTTAAAAATGTATTTTATTGATTTTTTAAAGAGAGGAAGAGAGAGAGATAGAGAGTTAGAAACATCGATGAGAGAGAAACATTGATCAGCTGCCTCATGCATACCCATTACTGGGGATGTGCCCTCAACTAAGGTACTTGCCCTTGACCAGAATTGAACCTGGGACCTTTCAGTCCACAAGACGATACTCTATCCAACTGAGCCAAACCAGTTTTGGCAGGAAAATAATATTTGGCTGCGAGTTGCCAAAAGGCATAAATTTAAGAGGGCTGGGATCAGCCAAAAGGTATACATTCACAGAATAAAGAGAGAGGAAGACACTCACTCACAGAATGAAGGGGAAAGCCACGGGGAGTAGAAAAACAAAAGGGAGAAAAGAAGGGGCTCTCATCTGGGGTTTGAGCTCAGAAGCTGCTCTAGTGACCAATCAGAGGGGACATCAGGACACAAAGAGCCTTTATAAACCTTAGGAATGAGGGACTCAGAGTCTGTGTTTGTCAACAAATTTTCACTGTTTCCTATGCCACCGTTTGTCTGTGGCTTCATCGCATCCACCTGGACAAGGACCAGGGAAATCACTTTTGCATCTTGCCCAGAGGAAAACAATGCTTTTCAGTCTAATTTCCGCATTTCATAGGCAAGATCATACATTGTTTTGGAAGGATAAGCACGTGTAATTACATGAACAGGTAGAGAACGGTGGGGCTCTATCGTGGGGGGTCTTCAAAGAGGAGATATCTTTTGCAAAAGGTAGTGCCCGGCTGGTGTTGCTCAGTGGCTGAGTGTCTACACATGAACCAAGAGGTCTCTGGTTCAATTCCAGGTCAGGACACATGCCCTGGTTGGGACTCGATGTTTCTATCTCTCTCCCTCACGCTCCCTCTCTTCCTAAAATCAACAAAAACATGTACATGTATTTTTAAAAAGAGTAGGAGACTGCAGTGATTCATTGAGGGTGCTTCTAAGACTCTTGCCTACGGACACTGGAGCCCATGAGCGGGGAAGGCTGCTGAGTGGAGGTGGTGGTGGGGGCACTGCTGTCTGAAGGCTTCTTATAACTTTATCTTCTCCCATAGACAATAATGTCCAAAAATAATTTACATGCCTAGAGAGATGACTTTTTAATAAATCCCCACAATTAGAGATACTTTGATTCGGTCCTTTTCTGTGTGATAACAAATTCCAATTTAGTAAAGTCTGCATTAATGAGATTTTCATATAGTCATATCTTTTGTCAAGGAAATTGAGATCCATGCTAAAAGAAGCTTTTTCTTTATCAAGTTCATTTATTCTTTTATGTGTCTTTAAAAATATATTTTTGTGTGTTGTGCATGTTTTCTCTTTTTAAAAAATATATGCTATTAATTTCAGAGATAACTGGAGAGGGAGAGAGAGATAGAAATATCAAGGATGAAAGAGAGTCATTGATTGGTTGCCTCCTGCACACCCCACACTGGGGGATCTAGCCCATGACCCAGGCATGTGCCCTGACCAGGAATCGAACTGTGAATTCCTTGTTCATAGGTTGATGCTCAACCACTGATCAAACTGGCAGGACCATTTTTTTCCTTCTTTTTAATGCAGATGTTAGGGTTAAGAAATAAGCATGAATTTAGTCATTTTTATTGATCCTTCCTGATGAGGACTGTGGGTTCTGTAGAAATGTCACTTGTGGCTAGAAATAATTTAATGATATTAGCACTTAAAAATAAAAATGAATTTAATGTGGGTTTAAAGATGAGAAGTACTCTAATGGAAGTGTGTGTGTGTGTGTGAGAGAGAGAGAGAGAGAGAGAGAGAGAGAGAGAGAGAGAGGCGAGGGAAGGGAAGGGAAGGAAGGGGAGGGGAGGGAAGAGGGGGGAGGGGAGGGGAAGGGAGGGGGAGGGGAGGGGAGGGGAGGGGAGGGGAGGGGAGGGGAGGGGAGGGGAGGAGAGGAGAGGAGAGGAGAGGAGAGAAGAGAAGAGAAGAGAAGAGAAGAGAAGAGAAGAGAAGAGAGAGAAGAGAAGAGAAGAGAAGAGAAGAGAAGAGAAGAGAAGAGAAGAGAAGAGAAGAGAAGAGAAGAGAAGAGAAGAGAAGAGAAGAGAAGAGAAGAGAAGAGAAGAGAAGAGAGATTCTGTTACTTTAAGATAACACATGGTCCAGAGGTGCCATGGGATTGAGCACCACCATTGCCCCAGGATCTTGGTGCCCCTCTTCTTTGGTGTTTAGCTCATCTTGGGCTGATGACTAAAAAAAAAAAGAAAGAAATGTATCACCCTATATCTCATGTATCATTTAGTATCATTTCATGTATCATTTAATATCACCCTAAGCCATCTGACATATTTAAATTTCTCTTTCATATTCTGAGAAAAAATGCGATTCTAGGTTTTATAATCCTGCTCTCAAGGCTGTTCTCACCTTTATAATTGGGACCAACGACAAAGTTAGCTGGCTCTGTAAAACATAGGTGAGGGCACTATGAAATTGGTTTTATAATTACTCAAAAATGCATTTATCTATGCTCCTTTGTATCCCTCGGCAGTCCCCACACCTTGAAGTTTGTTTTTAACTAGGAGGATTTCAAAGCTTGGTATTTTCAAGAACTGTAGTAGTGTCTGTGTTCTTTAAAAATAAATTACATTCATATGCATAAGCTGGGCATATAATATTTTCTCTCGTGTTTTATCTCTTAATAGGAAAATTGGAATAATAACACTTTAAATTGAACTCTGATAACATTTTTAACCAATTTATAAAACACACACACACACACACACACACACACACACACACACACATTCTTGTTCTATCTTTTCTGTACACATTTAAATGACTTTTAAAATTCGAAATGCCCCATGATCCCCAGAGGTTCCCTTCCTGGACGATGGAACCTTTCCCAGTGAACCCTGCTTAGCGGCTGAAATTGTTCAAAGCAATTTGTCCAAGGTGGCACCTGAATTAATGCCACGAGAGGATCATATATTATATTACTTTTCAAAATTCAAGACACAATGCAACCTTTTCAGTTATTCAGGGCCCGCACTGAAGTGTAAGAGGAATAAGTGATGTGACATGTGATTTGAGGAGAGATGCCGAGAAGTGCTCCCTCCCAGTCCCCTTCCCCTTTCTCCCGAGGGCCCCCAAGTTTCCTAAGACTTTGTGTCTAGAAGTGAGAAGACAGAATGCAAATACCTGCGGAAGAGGTGGAACGCAGGGCAATGATTAATCTGTGACTCCTCTGTGGAAAGGTATTCATCAGATTACTTACCCAAAACTTTGGGCTGGGGGGTAATACTGGCAAGTATTTTATTTATGAAAATGGTAGAGGAGGGACAAGCCCTGACTTTCTTATGTGATTAAAAAAAAATAAATACTGAATGTATGTGAGGGATTGGGGGCTATAAAATGGAGAAGGGGTTGTTTAAATAACTGGTAATAGGACGAAGGCATTGGACTTGATTCTTCTTGAGACTCTTTCCACATCGGCACATTTGTTCTCTTTCTCAGAATCCCCGTTCTGACCTCCACTCCAACCTCTTCAGGAGCCGTTTGCTACCTTCAAGTCTAAGGTCAAACGATGCTTGTGTCCAGAATTCTTCTCTGACCTTGATGCTTTCCGTCCCCTCACGTGCTTCCTTCTCTATTTCCGGAGTGCCATGTGCATCTCTATTGCGTTAATGGCCCCTTACAGTGTTTTATTCGCTTCTCTCCCTTGCCCGGTCATGAGCTCTTCAATGGCTGCACCCAAGGGTCCTTTATTCTTTAGAGGATCTGGCATAGTTGTCCATTAAGTGTAGAATAAGTGCATTTCAGTGCTGCTTTTGTATGCTTCCTGACTTGTTCATCTCCTATATTTAAAGATAAACATGGCTAGATCATCTTTTGTTCCAATACCTTTCATTTTAATGGTTACGTTTTAGTCATCACTATATTTTTTTCATTCTGGATTCCTCACAATCTTTATAAAATGGACACTGCAGCCCAGCTGGTGTGGTTCAGTGGGTGAGGGTTGACCTACGAACCAGGAAGTCATGGTTCTATTCCCGATCAGGTACATGCCTGGGTTGCAGGCTGAATTCCCCAGTTGGGGGCATGCTGTAGGTAGCTGATCAATGATTCTCTTTCATCATTGATGTGTCTATCTCTCTTTTCCTTTTCCTTCCCCTCTGAAATCAATAAAACATATAATTAAATACACACATGCATACATACAACAGACACTGAATGTGTAGAATATACCATTACAGTCCTCACTATCCACCACACCCATTTGCCTTCCCTATATCATTCAGAACAGGTAACTGGTGGCTGCTCCCTGCTTGACAGAAAGAAAAGCTACCATCTTGAAAACCCCAACTCCTAACTGCTTTCACTTTTTGGTCCCATTTCCCTCTTCCTTTACAACAGTCCTCTGCGTGTTCTCCTAGATTTTATTTAGTCTGTCTCTCCCGAGAGATTGGTCCATCCGGTTTCTCTTCTTTTCCATATCTTCAACCATTCCAGTGACTCCTTCCCCTCACTCTGCAAATATATCCAAATCTCGTTAAATTAAAAACTCTTGATTACAAGTGTTCCCCTATCTCTGTTCTTCCTCCATCTCTAGTCAGTAAGATAATAATAATTACTAGCAATCTTAATCTCACTTTTCTTTACTTCCAAACTATTGGCTCACTCATGCTCATTTCCAAAGCCAGTGTTCATTTCAGTCTTAAGTCTTACTTTTTCTTCCTGCTGCATTTGACTTTGTTGGTCATAGCCCTAATAGGCTTTGCATATCTCTCCTCAGTTAAGAACCAAGAACTAAAAAAAAAAAATGGTTGTTGCTTTAAGTTTTGGGTGTGTGTTATATATAGCAGCTAATATAATTTCTTTCTTTCTGGCTCCATTGCCACTGGCTTAGCTCACCCTCCTACATCTCTTGTTTTGCCTAAAGTATTGCCAGTTGCCTAATCAGGGTTTCTACTTCCTGTGGTTGTTTCTTTATTCCATCCCACACATTTCCACCAGTGGTTAAACAAATAAACATACAAACACAAATCTGATCTTATCGTATTACACTTAAATAAACTTTACTGGTGTCTCATTGCCTACAAGGTAAAATGTTAAACTCCTGGCATTCAAGGTCCTTCATCATCTAGCATCTCTGTCCCAAATCTGATTTCTCACCTCTCCCAATACACAACTTGTTTTCAACTCACCACGCTATTTGCTGTTACAGAATGGTTTGTTTGTTGTTTTCCTCCCCCCAAGCTTTTGTACTTGAGATTTAAATTTGAGTAATTCAGATCTGGTTTCTACCACTTAAATTATGAAAGATTTATAGTTTAGAAATAATTGCTTCCTGGTAGGCTTTTATTATTATTTTTCAGCAAACCTTGCACTATGCTGAAATATGTGGCACACATGAGTGCACACATACATACATAGAAAGTCTGATGAGGTTAGAACTAATTGCAGTATTTTAAAAGTTTTGAAGAATTTTGTGGGCCCCTCTAAAAAAAGTGTTTTGTTAACTTTAAGGCTCTTAAGAATGTACACAACTATAGCAGATATTTATTTTATTTAGTTTTTATTAAGCTAGTTTGTCTTGATTTGGTAGAAACAACCCAAATTCTTATTTATTATTTTAAAATATATATTTTTTATTGATTTCAGAGAAGATAGGAGTGGGAGAGAGAGAAACAGCAATGACGATAAAGAATCCTTGATTGGCTGCTTCCCATATGCCCCCTACTTCAGATCAAGCCTGAAACGAACTGTAAGCTCCAGGTTCATAGGTAAACACTCAACCAGTGAGCCACACCATCTGGGCAACCCAAACTGTTTTTTAGAAAATTATCTTCCCTCCACTGGATTTAAGATTTAATAAAACAATCAACCAAGGTATCTTAGGGGGTAGACATGTGACTGAAACTAGGCCATTCAGCATCTCCTCTGGATGCTGACCATTGAGCAGAATTGTGCAACACTTGAACTATTGGTTGGAGCTTCTTCATTGTATGGTAGCTGATTTCCTCTGAACCCTGGTCTAGTTCCTGATGCTCTAATTCCTGTTATATTTCAAGCCTCGTGTAGGAGTCCTTTTCTGCTTTCATTTTTTGGAGTTGTTTACTTGCAACCAAACAACCCCATTTGGCATGGCAGACTACCTAATTTATTCTCACAATACCAACAACAATTAAGTCATCAATAAAGCAAGAATGAATAACTTAATGTCAATATGTCTTTTATGACCATAGGTGCATTAACAAAGTTTCCACTGATTTTGAAATAGAACTTTGTTTTTATCTCTTTGAAATATTGTCTAAACACACGTTTATCATAAGACTTCATGCTAAACTTAGTCCTTTCCTGGTCCAAGGAGAAGTTGGATTGCCATGAAACCTATAGTTGATAGTATAGACATTAATAGGCCTAAAAGTTCCTGACTATGACATACCAAATGTGTGTATGTCTGATTAGTTAAGTCAATATATATAGGCTAAATCTTATTATTTGGTGAACTGTATGAAGTATTTTTCCTCAAGTCTTTTGAAATAATGTCAATATTATCATTTTCTTAAGGACTTGGAAAGCTATTTGTTCAGAAGAATAAAGGACTGATATTAGTTTTTCCTTTGACCAAGTTTTTTTTTTTTTTTTTTTTTTTTTTTTTAATACAGTTGACATTTCTTTGACTTTTGGAAAGAGGAAATAACTTACCTTTTTAATGCATTTTTCTCTGTTGGAAGAAGCTCCTTGATTATTTCCAATGACATATAATTGTTCTAACTAGTTCTTATATTTATTTTAAAATAATACTATTGAATTAATTACATATATATATATATATATATATATATATATATATATATATATATGTATATATATACTTTTGACAAAATCAATGTAGATTTCACCCAAACCAGTCAACTTACTGAGAGTTTATTATGTCTTTGCCATGTTTATGTTTTCTAGGTCCCAGAAGTTTGAATGGGGTAGTTTAGAGGTTGTATTGTATGTCACTTCTGTTACATACTCACACATACAAGCAGAAGCAATGTTCTGAGTTATTTTTTCCCCCTTTTGCCTACAGTGGAATTCCGTTAGACTTGCTTAGGTTTTTGAGATTCACAGGATATCCTTTTGAGAGAGTTATCAGTGCTGTTCACTCAATATTTACTCTTATCTCCTGTTCTGGGCCCATGGAATTAAACTTCCCATCCCCATTGTGGCTGAGTAAGTGATTGCTTTTGGCTAATAAGTTGTGAGCAGACATAATGAGTGTTACTTATAGGACTATTACTTAATAGCCACTGTGAGAACTTTCAGAATTCTCTTTCCTCTCTGGCACATTTGAAATGGTAGGTGCTCCCACTGTGAATAGTGTGCGCGTAGTAGGTAGATATGAAGATTGAGCAAAAAGCCAAACTTCATTGCTTTAAACCAGTATTATTTTTTATTAGTGCAGGATAATGTGGCCTTTTCTGACTGAGTGACTACTTTCAGAGGATAATTCTGGAACCTATCTTTTCTGTGTTGAACTGTGAAGGCAGCCTGAACCCCCCCTCCACTCCCTCTCCCACCTGCATTCCGATGCATAAGCTTGCTAGTCCCAACCCCCTTTTTGCTTATGTCCTAGCTAGCCTTGCAAAAACCTGTTTCCCCTAAATACTTCCATTTTACAGAGGCCATAAATCATGAACCGTACACAACCCCCAGAGGGGTTTGGCAGTGCTGGCAGCAGTCAGGCCAGGCCTTTAGGTGTAATCTCACTTTCCCCATTCCAACCCTCGGGGGCTGCAAAGCCAGCGAAAAGTCCCGAAGCCTGGTCCATATTTGGGAGACAAGGAAACTAAGGGGTAAAAGGGAAAGCGCCCCTGCATTTGGTGCTCAGGCTTTGGAGACTGACTGCCCTGAGTCACTGCACTAGTGCATCTGCAAATAAAGGCATTCTTTCTGAATCCTTTGAGTGCTGGCCATTGTTCTCCCATGACACCCGGCAGTTTATCTGCAATAGAACAAGCTAGAAGAAGACTTGGAAGACCCCATTGCCTCTCATGCCAATATCTAGGTTTCCATCTTCGTCTCCCATAGGTGTTCGGAAAGCACATACAACCTTCCTGTCTTTCTTTCTACCCACTTCCACAAGCCCAAACATCTTCCGAAAGCTTGAAAATATCTTTAAAAATTTAATCAGCCCAAACTGTACTTCTAAAAGGTATGAAGAAAAAAAAAGTCTGCTCCTATCCTCCACCAAATTTCTTTTTACTTTAAAATGTTTTTTTTTCCTTTTAACCTAACAAAGTTTTTTACTCTCTCTCTCTCTCTCTCTCTCGAGAGAGAGAGAGAGAGAGAGAGAGAGAGAGAGGAGAATAATATTTGTCATTTTCATTTTTTCTGACCCCAGTCTTCTTTCCTTCAGTTTCCATTTCTCTCTGTCACTGTTGGCTTGATCTTGATGTCTGACATTTTTTCATTCTGGAGAAAATAGAAGAAAAATTGGGATTAATGGGGACACAACTATATGTTTCTCTAACATTTTTTTTTACTTCCAACATAAATCATGCCCTGATTTTTTAAAGAATTGCTCCTAGAATTGGCACTCACACTAACACTGTTCTGATTACATTTATGAGATTTGGAGGGCAATAACCTATAAGGTCTTGTGATTTCAGAGGGGTTATATATCTGCACGCTGACAGTATAGCTAAAGAAAGCATTCTCCTTCTATTCTTTCCATTTAGCTGGAGCTGAGTGGCCCATCAGAGACCAATAAAAATATGGGAGCAAAAGAGAAAAAGAGTAGAATTATGGGTCAAAGGTAGTGAATGAAAAAGAAGAAAAAAAGTACAAAGTATGTAGTTCACTAGTTTTCACTGGCCGAGGTGGCGAAATGTTTTTATTTTGAGAATTCAGGTTGAAGCCTTTAAGAGAGAGAGAAAGAGAAAGAGAAAGAGAGAGAGAAAGGAGAACATACTAGTACTGATTCTGGGAAGAGTAAATTTCCTGAGGATGTAGTATTTTCTCCTTTATAATTAAAAAATTTTTAAAAAATTTATTCCTTTTACAGAGAATCAGTGATCTGAATTTGTTTGTTTGGTTTTTTTTGAAAATGATGGTGTATAAATAAAAAAGAATATTTTATGTATCTATGCCTGACTCGTCATATTTTTCAACTTCTGGGCATGTTCTGTTAAAAAATATTCTAAGACTCTGGTTTGACCTAGTGACTGAATAGCATGAGAGCCAAGAGTCTGGGTGCTTTTAATTTGTCTTTGTTTATCCTAGAAAGGGTCTGAGAAATAATCTCTTATGTTCTTGTACATCAAGAAAGAAAAGGGAACATACAGTCGTCTACTTTTAGCTTGAACAGCTCCAGAGAAAGAGTTAAATTGGACACTTTCATCTCTATAGGTTTTTTTCTTTCTTTCTTCAGTCCAGAACTTTAAAAAAACGAAGCTGGGAGGCAACATCGTGCAGCCAATTGTTTTCAGCCTTTTCAGGAGAGCGTGTTTGTTTTTACTGAAATTGCACACAGACTGAAACCTGTGCGTGAGATTTCACTCTTGTAACTTGTCACAAAACAGTAATAAATGAAACTGTTTTGTTTAAAGAGGAAACAATGATCTAATACCCAAATTCCTTAAACGACACCCCCCCCCCTTGCCTTTTGTACCCTGGAGCATAGGAGTTTTATCTAATACAACTCAAAACTCCAGAAGTGACATTTGAACCAGACAGACTTGCATTTTGGTCTCTTGCTTGCTCCTTAGGGTGTAACTTTGGACAAGTTGTTGGCTTACCTAAACCCTGTCTTCTTTGTTTGTTAAATGGAGACAACAACCCTTAGCTTGCAAAATTATGAGACTGAATTGAGATAGGAGAATATAGTAGATGCTCAACGAAGGCTATTTCTATTTCCTTTTCTGCTTGGAGCTAAATCTAACTATAAAGACAATGAGTAAAAGTAATTTGCCACCATTATTCTTCAAATATTTGCAGTGCCTTTGGAATTTTCTTCAGTTTTTCTTTATTGCCCAAATCAGCCCTGATTTTGTATATTTTTTCTCTTGTTATTCATTTATCTGGTGAAAGAATGGATAAAATATCTCCTTTATTTTATATTTGTCAAATGCTTACTCTTACTAATTTAAATAACCAATCTGACAGTTTCAGAACTATACTGTTGGGTATTATTTAGCTTGTTTATATATTTAACAAAAGATGTTCAATATATATATTTTTAACAATAGCCTACTATGTGTTTTGGTAATTCTTCTCTTTAAAAATGACTTGCGTAGAATTTCTTTTTAAAATATTTATTATCATATGTTTCAAAGATTAAACATTGTTATATGATGTGTGCATATGTTCTTGATGTAAAGAAAGGATCAGTAAAATTATGAAATTATAGCTTAAAGTACTTTTTTCCCTTACAGACAACTAGCCCAATGAATAATAAGGTATTTGCAAAACTTGTCACTTTGCTTTTTCTTCTATACTTAGACTTGACTGTTGCAAGATGCTTCTTCTTTCATCTTTCTTTCTTTTATTTTATCCAAGTCTTGGCCATTTTTGCATAGTTTTTAACTATGGCAAGTTGTTTAATATTGAACATCGTTATGTCTTTGTTGGAGTCCATTCCTAAACCTTGCTTTACAGTGGACTTACCTCCCTCTCTTAATGTTATTGGTTAAATGTTAAGAAATTCAGAATATGATTGAGCGAAGAAAGTTAACTGTTTCTAGACTGACCTAAAAAAAAAAAATCACTTTCCTATTTTTTTGTATGGACTTAACCAAATAGTGATTTTTATGGGACTAACCCTTGAAATTTTTAAAATCTATTTAAAAATAGGAATGGACTGAAACAGAATGTATGCACACAGCTAAACATTTTACAACCCTCTTATTCTGTCGGTACCAGATTACATTAACCTGCCTAATGAAAGCACAATTTTTGATGCTTTTGGTTTGTTACTGTGGGTGAAAATGGGCCACATGCTAACCTGATGAGCTCATGAAAGATCTATGTGGTGGCCTTGAAAACGCAAAGACCTAAAGGAACCACAAAGATGGGTCTGAAATGAAACCTTTAAATAAAAGCCATTATGGTGGGTGGCCATTTCGTAGGCCTGTATCTTCCCTGGCAAAGATCAACTTCTATCTTAACTGAGCCCTTAGTCTTTTTGCATCTAAGATAATATACCTGTGAATATCAGGGTAACTTGTAACTTCCCTTTTTCCAGATGTTTCTGGGCACAATCCATGCACTAGGGCTAAAATTGGAAATTCCCTCATTGTTATTGTTATTGAGTTAATTGTTAACTGTTAACACCTATATATCGTGTACCCAATCCCAAAAGGTCCCCCCCTCCCCCAGCCTTTTCTCTCACCTCCCTAATCTATTACCAATGGATTTCAGGTAAACCACTTTCGTTTCCTCCTTTGATGACAATTTATTAAAATAGGTGACCAGACTGGTGGTTCAGGGGTTGAGTGTTGACCTATAAACCAGGAGGTCACGGTTCGATTCCCAGTGAGGGCACATACCCAGGTTGCAGACGGAGTGGGGCTTTCAGGGAACAGCCAACTGATGAGTCTCTCTCATCATTTGCTGTTTATACCTCTCTCCGGAATAAAAAATCATATTTAAAAAAAAAACAAAACACACACACAAATAAAAATAGGTGAAAAACAGCCATCCCCTGGAGCATAATCATAATTTATCGAGATTCTGCTTCCTGTTCCTGGCAATTGTCGACAGTTTGGCTCAAATAAACTCGCAAACATTATTTTCAGGTTTGAATATTTCTTACTTTAGAGATTTGGAGTGACTTTGTTAGCCTTGGTGATTACAATGTGAAATAAATATCTCCTATGTGTAATGCATAAACAGAAGAAATTTAACAAAAAGTCCAGCTTCTAAAGTGACCAGGAAAAAATAGGATGAGAAGAAAAACTTAGAATGAAATCATGAGATTGGAAAGACCTAAAACGAATAATTTTTAGCAACCAAAATTAAGTTTACATTCCTGTCCCATTAGCCAAATCTGGAAAGGAACTTGATGTTAGACTCTGAGGAGCTGCTTGAAGGGTTTAGACAACTAACCCTTCTTTAAGCAGATATTTAGATAATAGAAAATGAATGAGCATATTTCACCAAAAATTATTTTCCCTGTGACAGAATTTAGTGGAAGAAGTGTATTTTTCTAAAAAAAAAAAAAAGAAAAAAAAGAAAAAAAAGAAAGACTAAAGGAAAACAGCTGAATTCTTACAGTTTATAAATGAAGTGCCTGAAATTTGCCTTAACATGGTTTGCTAAACGTTTCCAAAGTTCCCATTAGGTCTCCATGTCTTTGAGCTAAAACACACCAAGTTTATTAAGGAAATTCAAATAGTCCCAGACTGGCACAGCATTTCCAGGCCATGTGACCCAGTGAATGAAACTTCAGTCATCACTTCCCAAAGAAAGGGGAGCGGAGGCTCTCCTGTGGGCAAAGTCTCTCCCTCTTGACGTCCTGGGCTGCTTTGAAAAGGTCCTGCGAGGGGGCCCGAGGGAGTTTTGATTTGAGAATCACAGGAAATGTTTTTTTTCCATCTTCCAAAATAATTCAAAGTTTTTCTAATATGACCACTCAGGCGTATGCCTGCTTTGCTTTAATAACTTATTTTTGTACAGAAAGGCAAATAACTCACAGTGGAGAATGAAAAGGTGCGTGTGCATTCTTGTGTGTGTGTGTGTAAGTATTTGCAGGAGACTTGTATTAGAAATTGTAGCCTTTTTTAAAAATCCCTGGGCAATGTAGTAGAGTTGAGTCACCTAGATGTGCATTTTGATGTTGCTTAATTAAGGGGCTTGTTATTTCCAACATTATCCTGAAAGGAGAAAGGCCTCCTGGTTGAGGCCTTGCACTTAGCTAAAACACATATTTGTATTTTACTGCCAGATTGGAAAACATCTTGAGAAAGTCTTTCTCTGTGATTTTTAAAGCCATCTCTATTTCGCAGGCAGATGTGGCTTTTGTAATAGTTTTCTCCCTTGTACAAGGATGTCAGTTTTTTCAATAACATTAGGGGCCCAGTGCATGAATTCGTGCACCTTAAAAGAAACTGTGGGCCATGAGGCTGCAGTGGGCACAGGGGTGGGTCTACTCTAAGCTCATCCTCCACACCCTTGTCTGGCCCCTCTCATCATGGCCCCTGGTCCCCTCTCTGCTAGCAGCCCTGCTCCAACCACCACCACCATCACCACCACCACCACCACCATCACCACCACCACCACCACCACCACTGCTCCCATACACTGACAGTGCTGGCCCCGCTCGAACTTGATGATGGCATGGAGTGATTGGGTCCAGTGCCAGCAGCAGATGCTAGTGGGGAAGGTTCCATCAGAGGCTGTGAGTGGCGGCCGCTGGCCTGATCACTCATCAGGAATCAGGGAGAGGTGAAGCCCTAAGGGGCCAGCAGCCGCTGCTCATACCTGCTGACAGTGCCAAGTGATTGGGGCAGGTACAGGGTGCTGGCAGCAGGTGCAAGTGGGGCCAGGGAGGGCCTGCAGCAGGTGCAAATATCCGGCAGGACTGCCGGACGTGCAAGGAAAGAATTTTCAGTACCAGAGGCTCACTCTGATGACAGTGACTGGTGTCCCACTTTGGTCAGGTGCCTCCGCTCACCTGCTTCACCATCCTGCTACAGCTGACACTTGCCATGGTCCACACACGCTCCCTGATGGTTAGCGCACATCATTGTGACCAGTTGTTGAGTTGTTTGGTTGTTCCACTGATTGGTCTATTTGCATATTAGGGAACTGTAACCTCCTGGTTCACAGGTTGACTCTCAACCACTGAGCCATGCCCGCCAGATTGACAAATGCTTTTTGTTTTTTAATTTAGAAGCTCTAAGTTCCACTTGAGAAAGAATCTCTGAAACCAAAGTCCCAACCAGGTGGTCTGTGGGACCATCTTGAGCAGATACAGAAATTAGTACAGAACACTCAGTCATAAATGAACACAAGAATTCTGTAAAGGAAAGCCACCTTCACCTTGCCCATGTTCCTAATGAAACTCCCTTTGAATTAACCTGACCCCTGCCCAGTTGTCTGTTGGCAGATAATAAATGTTTTGGTCCTCTAGTCTCCCCTTCTCTACCCTCACCAATTGCCTTGTTGACAAGTAACACAGTATAGTAAAGGATATACTGTAATATTCTAAATCCCTTAAAATTATGTGGAGTTTCTTAGAAATTATAGAAAATGTAGTTATCAATTTTTAAAAATATATATCTTTATTGATTTCAGAGAGGAAGGGAGAGGGGTAGAGAGGTGGAAACATCAATGTTGAGAAGGAATCATTGATTGGCTGCCTCCTGCATGCCCCCTACTGGGGACTGAGCCTGCAACTGGGAATGTGCCCTTGACCGGGAATAGAATTGGGGACCCTTCAGTCCGCAGGCCAACACTATCAACTGAGCCAAACCAGCTAGGGTTCATTTTTATTTATTTTTATTTATTTTATTTTTAAAAAATATATATTTTATCGATTTTTTACAGAGAGGAAGAGAGAGGGATAGACAGTTAGAAACATCAATGAGAGAGAAACATCGATCAGCTGCCTCCTGCACACCCCTCACCGGGGATGTGCCCGCAACCACAGTACATGCCCTTGACTGGAATAGAACCCAGGACTCTTCAGTCTGCAGGCTGAAGCTCTATCCACTGAGCCAAACTGGTTTCGGCTAGGGTTCATTTTTAATTTAAACAGTAAATATATACTTGTTTTTTCTAAATTTTTATTTGATGTTTCTTCATTGCTCTTCTGACCAAGACATTAAAAACCAAATTATAATGTTAAGCTTTAGGTGTGTTTATATGTACACTTGAATACCTGTTTTATTTCACTTGGCCTTAATTATCACTTGCTACTAATTGCTTGTTTACTTTGAGGATAAGAGAAGTTACTGGTATATGGTAATTTCAGTTCATACACTGGAAGGTTTGGGAATGAAAACATCTTTATTGCAAACAGTGTGAGTAAGATACTAGACATGCTTATTCCATTTTCTTCAAAAGCAATCTGGAACATCGCCCTTAACCCTGAAATCCATTAGGGAAAGGATTCCACACATATTAGCTAAGTTAAAAAGGGTTCATTCTATAGCACAGCCTGTCTCTTTCAAGGTTATAAGATAGAGTAAACACAGGAGGGACTTGAAATGCATCTTAGTTTACATCTTAGCAATTAAAAAAATTCAAAAACAAACCATGAAATATTTATGATTTACATGATTAGTCAAGCACTTATAAATTGAGTTATTTCCTCTTCATCTCTAAATGGGACTTCATCACCGTATTTAAGAGACAGGAAAGTGTTTATTTTATTTTATTTTTCTTCATACTGTGTGACTTTTCACAGAATCTTTTTGAGTGGAGCCTACTTTCTTTCTTTTAAAAAAATATTATTGAAAGTATTACAGGTGCCCCCCCCCCTTTTCATCCCCCTATTGACCTCCTTCCACCCCGCACACCCTGTCCCCCGACCCAGCCTTCACCACACTATTGTCTGTGTCCATGATGCTATAAGTTCTTTGGGTAATCTCTTCCCACCTCACCCCTCCCCGCCTTCCCTCTGGGATTCATCATTCTGTCACATGCTTCTATGTCTCTGGATCTATTTGGTTCATCAGTTTACTTTGTTCATCAGATTCCACATAATGAGTGAGATCATTTCAATTCTGTTTGGCAAGTGTCCTCACAGACCAATTCTGGGGATTGGGGTGAAGGAGGGAAGGATTAAACCAGTTATGACACAGACATACCCAAATAATGGTTGAAATGAATGTGTTTCTAACGATTCAAGCATCAAATCATGCTTAAAAATCTCTCTTCACACAAGAGAGACACTTGCCAGAACTCACTCAGTGCTAGACATTTCCTGATGGAAAACAACGTCTGCATTCTTACGGAGACCGTCCGGCTACAAGTAAAGGAGTCGTTGCAGTATGCAGATGTTTATTTATAGCTCCGTAGTTGGCATGTGTGTCTGGACTCAGGACTCCTGCTGCTTTGGGAAACACTTAGCAATGGCTGTCAGCTGACATTTATAGCTGGATCATTATTAATTCATAGATGTGAAACAAACTCAAGAAATCTTCTGTCAGACCTTTTAACCTGATTGCTTTTAGAATTCAGAAGCTCTAAGCTACCTCCGAGAGAGAGCCCCGGAATCCTCTGTAGGAATCCATGAATTAGGGCATTTATTTAGAAGGCACTTATTGAATACGTTGTATGTCACATACTGCTTTAGGTGTTGGTGATATGACATGATTCATACTCTCAAGACACATAACAATTTGGAAGAAAGAGGGCCACAAAAGCCAGGGTTGACCCAGAGGATGAACATCCCTGTTGAGAAGGGCTCCTGGTGGACAATTTGGCTCAAATGTGTAAACAGAGCCTTTCGGCCATTGTTACAAAGGGGCCTCTCACACAAACCATGCTTTAGGGAGACGCCTGCCCTAAACTGCCTGCCTATACTATGTTCCTGCTGCCTGAGCCACTCTTATAAAGGAGTTCCTAGAATCATGTTTCAACCAACAGGACTGAGACTTCTCCCATTCACTGAAGCTGAGCAGCTATCTACATCCTCATTAGCATCTTCATGGACCAATCAGCGTGGCTCCATTCCAATCTAACAGGACAGTGACTTTTAGACTCATTTGCAAGTGGATGGACCAATCAGGGACCTGGGGTGGGGACTTCTCTGTATGTAATTCATCTCCCCTAGGACTTAGGGTGCCCACTTCCAGTTTCTATTGAAGATTGTTTTACTGGACCGGAGCTGCAATATTGGCTGAGCTGCAACACAGGAGCAGAGCCATCTCACTGGGCTGGAGGTATAACACCAAAGCAGGAACACCTGAGCCTTAACACCGGCCTTCCTCTCCGGAGCCACCTCGCAGGCCCAGCTGTTTCACAACTAAACTTTTCGCCCCGAATAAAATCTCTCTCCCCTCACCGCACTGGAAATTGGGATTCTTATTAGAATTGAATTGGCGGCAATGACCTTCGGTTGACATGAATCAAAGCAATGAAGCTTTGTGGGTGCTATGGTAAAAGTCTGTGTGGAGCAGAACAGGTGCATAAAGGAGGGAGGGACTGAAAATCGGGACAACAGGGATTGGGGATGCTGGTCAACGGAGAAGAGGAGGCCTGAGGCAAGCCTACAGAACGTGCTGGTATTCACCAGGAAGTCGAGGTTGTGCAGGCACTCAATGGGGAGCCATGTGAGTCAGGTACGGAGGTGGGAAACAGCATAGGGGGCGTTAGAAGGACTCGGGGTACATCACTCATCGTGATGTGAGCATAAGCTATAAGAACAGCTGGCTTCGGTGAGCTAGGAAGATAGAGAGAAGAGCATGATCCAGAGCAGAGAGCCTGGTAGATGAGGGTGAGTTAAACAAAAATATATAAACTCAGAAACAGAGTAGAATGGTGATTGTCAGGGTCTGATGAGATGGGGAAGTGTTGGTCAAAGAATACAAACTTCCAGTTATAAAATGAATACATCCTAGGGGAATCTATAGCATGGTGACTATCGTTAACAAAACTGTATTGTATGCTTGAAAGTTGCTAAGAAAGTAAATCTTAATGATACCATCACAAAAAAATTATAATTAGGTGACATGGTGGAGAGGTTAACTAACCTTATTGTGGTAATTATTTTGCAATATTTTATGTATCAAATCATCACACTGCACTCCTCATACTTACACAATGTTACATGTTAATAATATCTCAATAAAGTTGGGGGGGGGGGAAGGCAACCTTTGATCAAGTCTAAAGTATTGGGATGCCATAACATTTGAATTTTACAGCTAAAGGCCAGCTGGCATTGTGAGAACAAACTGGAAGGGAATTAGATGAGGGACAGAGACCACATAGCAAAATCTGAGTGAAAGGTGGTGAAAATCTGAATTAAGGCAGTAATAGTTGGAGTGGAGGAGGTGACCAAGACAAGATATATTAAAAAGACAGAATACAGCCTAAACCAGTTTGGCTCAGTGGATAGTGCATCGGCCTGCGGACTGAAAAGTCCCAGGTTCCATTCCGGTCAAGGGCATGTACCTTGGTTGAGGGTACATCCCCAGTAGGGGGTGTGCAAGAGGCAGCTGATGGATGATTCTCTCTTATCGATGTTTCTAACTCTCTATCCCTCTCTCTTCCTCTCTGTAAAAAACAAAATCAATAAAATATTTTTTTAAAAAGACAGAATACAAAGAACCTGACCACAGATTCAGGGAATCAGTGGATAAATAAATGGATAGATAGGTAAGTCAGTCAACGTTTTTCTGAACTATTCTCTACACCCTATCATTATCAATAATATTAATCCATAAAAACCTGATTTAAAAGTGAACAACTATGAAAAGGGGTAATATTTCTAATATTTAACAACCATAGATTTAATAGCCCAGGCCAACACACTGGTTTTCAACTCAGATACAAGTCCAGGAGTGTCCTTCCTGTGCCAGACATTAAACTCTTTGTAACTGAATCATTGGGGAGTCTAGAGAATTCCAGGGGAAGAATTGTGGTAGCAAGTGATTGTGGTGGCACAGGAACTAGGGCCTTGAGACAGCAACTATTTACTAAATGAGCAGGAGGCCTTCCAGCATTTTAACAACCGATATGGCTAAATATTAGCCCTGGCTGTGGTGAAGAGCCAACTAGCAAAACCCAAGAGAGATTCTCTCCATTTCTAATCAAATCAATAGCCTGGCCAGTGTTGCTCAGTGGTCAAGTGTCAACCTATGAACTAGGATGTAACAGTTTGGTCCCCGGTCCTGACACATGCCCAGTTTGCTGGCTCAGTCCCAAGGTGTGGGGAAGGCAGCCGATCAATGATTTTCTGTCATCATTGGTGTTTCTCTCTCTCTCTCTCTCTCCCTTATTCTCTGAAATATATATATATATAATATATATAAAAATATATAAGTATATATATAATATATATATATATATATATATATATATATATATATATATATATATACACAAACTAATGACTATACAAATTCATAGGAACCCTTGTCTGTGCATCACCAAATACTTTCTGCCAGCTCAGGTATGGTGAAAAAGGAAAAAGCACTGAGAGCACAGACAACTAAGTTGGCATGGCATTCTGGCTCTGCCCTTTAATATTGTATGACTTCCAACAAATATTTAACATAGCTGAACTTCATTGTTTTCCTTTGTAAAAGGGAACCAATAGTACTTACCCTTCTACCTCCCAAGGATGAAGTATGGATCAAGTAACATAATATGCACAAAAGAGCTTTGTACATTGCGAAGCTCTCTGTAAAAGTTGGTTATTGTTGCAACATTAATGCTGTAACCTGAGTTTCCCTAGGCATCCTCAGGCCGTGGAAGACCAAATGACCCAGGAATGACATTAACTGAAGTAGTTACAGAGAGTCCTGGTCCCTGCCTGCTCACTCAGGATCTCAGCCACTGCCCCCCTCCCGCCCCGAGTTATCCTCCTGAGGACTTACCAGAGCTCTTAAGCCAGCCCATCCCTCTTCCTCTGCTGCACAACCTCTGCTGGGCATCGTCTTGGAGGGCATGGCTATTGCTTCTTTGGATGCAAACATCTTTACAGAGACTGCAGTCACATGCAACCTGATATGTTACTGCCTCTACCACGTCCTCTCGGCCTGCCCTGTCCCACCAGCCACCACAGCCACCTTCTGCTGGAACTTCCAAAGCAGCCCACACAAGATTAGGGGAGCTACTTGGGGTCTAGAGTAGCAATTATCATCCTCGGCTGTACACTAACTTCTGGAAAAATTTAAAATATCATTGCCTATGCCCGGTCGGCATGGCTCAGTGGTTGAGCATTGACCTATGAACCAGGAGGTCATGGTTTGATTCCCAGTCAGGATACAGGCCCCGGGTTGTGGGCTCGATTCCCAGTGTGGGGTGTGCAGGAGGCAGCTATCAATGATTCTCGCATCCTTGATGTTTCTCTCTCCCTTTCCCTTCCTCTCTGAAATAAATAAAAATATATAAATAAAATAAAATACCAATGCCCAATCCCTCCTCACCAGACTAATTCAAACCAAAGCTCTGGGTTGGAGTCCCGGCATCAGTGTTTTTTAAAAACATACGAATGACTCTGAAGGGAGTGAGTGTTGATTGCCCTCTTGTGGGTGGGGAGCATCTCTCACTCCCTAACATGTTCACCTGCTGCCTTGGAGAGACTCCTAGAGCTCTGGCAGAAACTGCTGCCTTAAACCTCTTTTGCTTTTCCCATCTGTGGTGATTGCATCTACTCCTGTAGACATAGAAAATGCAATCTATTTATATCATACGTTCACATTATTTTATAATTACACTTTATAATAAGGCATAAGTAAGTACATATTAATTGTGTATGTTCAAAATATTTTACTTATAGAAACGTGGGGGTCAGTGTGTAGTAGAAGACTGTTATCTTTGTGGCATTTATGTCATTCCATAACTTCTAAATGTAATTTTTTTTCTAATTTGAAAAAGTAATTTTTTTCTATTGTATAACCCATTCATTAAGTGGTCTCATGGTAAGAGCTCTGTTAAAACCCGTAAAGGCATTGAAGTTTCTAAATACTAAAAGTGTTCATAAAAGCCACATTAAAAAGTTTTTTTGTTGTTGTTTTGTTTTTGTCAAATTGGTCTCTTGATTCCAAGACCAACGGTATTTTTTAAAAAAATATATTTTATTGATATTTTACAGAGAGGAAGGGAGAGAGATAGAGAGCCAGAAATGTCGATGAGAGAGAAACATCGACCAGCCACCTCCCGCACACCCGCAACCAACGTACATGCCCTGGACCGGAATCGAACCCAGGACCTTTTAGTCCGCAGACCGACGCTCTACCACTGAGCCAAACCGGTTTTGGCACCAACAGTATTTTTAAAATATGTATTTCAATAGTAAATACATTTAGAAAATAAATAAAATTATGATGTCTACTCAGTTTTAATGAAAAAACTTGAATTTTTCAAGTAAAAACAACAACAACAACCTTTTTAGTAACCATTTAAAAAATTCTAAGTATACATCTTAAACTGTCTTTCAGATGCACTGTAGTTTGGGCATAGCACAAGGCTAATAGTCTTGGTTATAATTCTGATGATTTTCTTGACTGCTTCATGACACTAGGTAATCACTCTGAGTCTCCGTTTTCTCATTTGTAAAAATACACACCCCATTTCCCTTTAGGACAATTGAGAGGGTGACCAGAGCGGAGCTCATTAAAGCACTAATAGGTGAGGATATTGAAGTTCCACTCAGCAACCAGCAGGAGGCGTGTTCTAGTGCCTGGTTGTAACATGGTGCCTTTGCACCCAGGCTTCCTCATACAGCTTCTTGTAGTGGTTGAGTCAGAGCCCTTTTTGTCAACCTTTCATGCGCTCAGAGCCTTATTCCAGCCTCTGGCTCTGAGGAACAAGTATTTTTGCTGCCTTCTTGCCTGGGTCCCTTTACTCCCAGTAAAGGGCCTCTACTGAACTCTTGGCCGCTATTGCCTACTTCTGGCTTTGCATTTCTGTCCAATAAAAATGCTGGTCTTGTTTTGGAGATGGACTACGTCTTTTTAAATTTCTCTGTACCTGTGTTGGTGTTTGGTACAGAGAATGTGCATCAAAGCCTGGATTTATGCAGCCAGCTTGACTGCGAGGCTTCATTAGTGCAACTGCTTTAGAAGTTGTGAAGTTCAAGCAAATGCAACAGGTAATATTAATGTGTTAAGAAAGAAAACCCAAGATACATCTTCTTCTGAACTCTGTTTGTCATCCCTGAGAATAGTTGACAGTTCAATGATTAATTCATTTCCAAAGTAACAAAGTTCAATACTGCTTGCAGGGTGGTTCACAGACAGTGCTGGCCCCTGAACCAATTCTGGTTGGGGCAAGATAAGTTTAGAAAGTGAGAGTAAGTACTGAGAATCTTTTTAGAACAATTTGACAAAGTAATTTTACTTTGCTGTATCTAACTTAGATTATATTTTTTGTCTCTCTTTTATTTTTTAACCCGAGGATATTTTTCCATTGATTTTTTTTTTAAGAGACAGTGGAAGAGAGAGGGAAAGACAGAGATAAACATTGATGTGAGAGAAACACATCAGTTGGTTGCCTCCTGCACGTGCCATGCATGACCAATGTCTGGGCTGGTGAGGAGCCTGCAACTGAGTCATGTGTCCTTGACCGGAATCGAACCCAGGACCCTTTGGTCCGCAGGCTGAAGCTCTCTCTATTGAGCAAAACTAGCTAGGGCATATTTTTGTCTTTTTAATTTCATTTCTTATATTTTATAAAATGTCTGTGACAGATTAGAAATTAAAATAACACAAATAGTTTGAGAAACACTGTTATTTATGCTTATTATATTTCTTCAAATACAAGATTGCATTAATTTAATTCATGCTATTATTTAATACTAGAGACCCCGTCCATGAATTCCTGCATGGGTGGGGTCTGACTGGCCAGCCCCAATCTGGGTGATTGGGCCCGACTGGTGAGGGGCTGCAGGTGGTGGTCTGGCCAGCCCCGCCCTCTGGTCAAACTCCAGGTTGAACTCCTGGTAGAGGGAACAATTTGCACCTTAGCATTTTATTATATAGGATAACACAAAAGAAGAAAATGCTAACAATTAGGCTACACATACTATCTGTATAACACTTTAGATTTTGGATCACTCATGTTTGGGTATAAATAGGAAACTATTAATGCAATAAATGAATGAAGGTATTTCTTAAACTTCATCATGATCGGAGTCTGTTTCTGATTCACTCTTCAATTATCCACTCTTCACTTTAGTGTTGTTGGTGTCTGTGCTCTTCCACACAATATTGCCCAACACCAACTGCCCAACACTTGCATTAAAAGTGCTGAGGCCATGGCATTTAAAAAAGATCTCTCCAATATAATTTCAAAATTTTGCCTCAAAACAACTGACCTTACCAGAAAGTGACATTGCATGTATTTTAGAAATAAGTCATATTGTTACTTTTTATACTTGTATCGTCCTTTCTTAGGTCCTGTAAAGTACTTAATTGCTGCTTTGCAAAAAAAAAGGGGGGGGGAGATGAATATATGTTTCTTTATTATCAAATGCTCTACTTCCATGTTTTCCTGTATTCACAGTATCCTATTTGTTTTAATTATGAGTTATTCTGTAATCTTTTAGAAGACATTTAAAAAGGCATCTAAACTTAAAAAAATTTGCTGTTGAAAATATTACATATGTCCCTTTTTTCCCTCATGGACCCCCTCTAACCCACCCTCACTCACTGCCCAGGTCTTCACCATCATATTGTCTGTGTCCATGGGTTATACATATATGCATACAAATTCTTTGGTTGATCTCCTCCCATCACCCACCCTTGCCTTCCCTCTAAGTTTGTTCATTAGATTTCACATATGAGTGAGATCATGTGATATTTATCTTTCTCTGACCGGCTTATTTTGCTTAGCATAATGCTCTCCAGGTCAGCATTTAACTCAACAAAGAGATGAAGATGTGAATGGTAGGCCTGAGCTCTAGAATTTTATTTTAGGCAAGGCTGAATGTGATTGTGATTTATAATCACAGATTGTAAAACACATTCTAATATCAAGATGTTAAATTGTGAAGAAAAAAAAAGTCTTCAAATTGATGAAGTATGGTAATTTTGAATTAATAACTTTTAAGAGTGAGCTGTCATTTTATTTGAATAATTTAGAGACATGTAGGTCTGTGATTTATAAATTAATAATCATAAATTAATTAATATTTATTCCTAAGAGCAGCACTAAGCTTATTTAATGCATATAAATTAAATTCATTGAATTTAAGAGTAACTGTGTGGGGACTCAAGTATCCCATTGATTAATTCAACTAGGCTACTACTACAGAGTTTACTACTATCTAAGTGATTTAATTTATTGAACTACTTATACACAAGATAGAGTGTACCTAGCTCTCCATAATAAGCACTCAGCACTTTATCTTGTGTAAGGCATTACTTACTCAATGCAATGAATAATCGTTATTGCGAATAGTGACCCAACTTGCCTCTTAAGTTAAGTAACTATTAGCTTCCCCATTTATTATTAGGCAACAAGGGCACAAAGAAGTTAGTGAATTGTGGGGCCAGGACTCAAGTCATGTGTCTGGCCCAAGAGTCCCAAGTCTGAGCTTTTAACGTGTGTTATACTCCTCAAAAGTGGAGTTATTTTGGCTACAGTTCTGGTTCTCAAAAAAATCCCATAGCTGATTAAAAAAATAATCCCCTAAAACTTTCCAGATCATAAAAGCACATAATGAGGGTAGGGGAAACCACAACTCTGAATTTAAACAAACAAACCAATTTTGTTGGTCAAGGTCTTGAGTATGAGTGAAACCAGCTGAAGAAAATGTGAGCCAATCAGTCTTTATCAAGTCTTAGTAACAAATGCCCTTGGCAAACAAACATAATCAGAACAAAAATTACTTTCCAGTACCACTGAAAGGAAAAAATGTTGGCAGGCACTATGGAAATGTGGTGACTAGTAATTATTCAGTTGAAGGGGAAATATAAACTGGGACTCACATAGACTTCAGATGCCAAACAAAACTATTACAATGAAATTCTAGGAGACCAAATGTAAACTCAAACTGTCCAGTTTCCTCACTATTGTATATACACACAAAGGTGAAATTGAACCACCACTGAGCACAAAGCAGGTGATGACACCAGCTCATTTTCAGATTGAAATCTTAATAAAAATGAAACTGAGTTTGTTAAAGATCAATTGTCTAAAGTAGAGACATTTTTCTTTTATTAGAGAATTTAAACAGTAGATTCTCCCTTTCCCAAAATACAGAGCATAAACATATACATTGGTCAAATATAAATGAATCTTAGACTTCTAAAGACCTTTATTAAGAAATGCAATGCATAAAATGCCAAACAGGCAATTGTACATGTCATGAAAGGATGTGGTTATATTGCAGAGAGAATTTAGTTTTCCATGAGTTAAATGGTTTTCCTCATCATTGTTTGATTGAGTCGTTGGGGTCTAAGTAAGTTGAAAGCAAAGTGCAGATAATGACCACCAAATAAATATGAAAAATAAATGAATAGAAACCCAAAATTTGGAATGATGATATAAATTAAAAAACAAAGATCTTATTTTGCTAAATTGTTTAAACTAAGACATACATTATTCACATATATCAGTGGTGCTTTTGAAAAATTCCTACATCATTAATAAAAAATTAAAACAAAAAAAAAAAACCCATGAGATAATGGAAGACAACCCATTCTGGTTGGAAGATAAAACTACAAATTTTAGTATTTGTATTTTAAAAATATTTAATGCTCAAAAGGTATAAACTTTCAGTTATAAGTTCTGGGGATATAATGTATAGCATAATGACTATTGTTAGCAATGCTGTGTTATATATTTGAAGTTGCTAAGAGAGTAAACCCTAAAAGTTATCATCACTAGAAAAAGTATTTTGTAACTATGCTTGGTGATAGAGGTTAACTAACCTTATTGGGGTAATCATTCTACAATATATACATATATCAAATAATCATGTTGTACACCTATAGCTAATATAATGTTATATGTAAATTATATCCCAATTAAAATAGTTTTTCTGAAAATTAGTACTAAAATTTAAAAAAATATTATATTATCATATTTATATACATACTAGAGGCCCGGTGCACAAAATTCATGCACAAGATGTGGGGGAGGGTCCCTCAGCTTGCTTGCACCCTCTTGCAATCCGAGATTCCTCAGGGGGATGTCTGACTGCCATTTTAGGCTCAATCCACAGGGATCCCTGTGGGATCGGGCCTAAACCAGAAGTCGGACATCTCTCTTGCAATCTGGGACCACTGGCTCTTAACTGCTCGCCTCCCTATTGCCCCTAACTGCCTCTGCCTGTCTGCCTGATTGCCTGTAACCACTTGACTGCCTGCCTGCCTGATTGCCCTTAACCCCTCTCTGGGGGCCAGGCCAGCCAGGGCAAGGGGCCCTGGTTATTCTGGTTTCTGGTCATTCTGGTGGTTCTGCCATTTCGGTCATTGGGCTTTTATTTTATAGGATTATGTATCCTATTCAAATATAAAAAATTAAGACATCCCTTATTAACTTTTGAACACTGGATTGGCCCAGGAGCCCTCACTAGGTCCCCCTGCTGGAAGGATGAGTTCCAGTCTGTGATGGTTAATAATTTTAGGTTCGAGGTTGGCTGGTCAAGATGCCAGGTATTTGGTCAAATACTATTGTGCAATGTTTCTGTGAAGATTTTTTTTGGTTTTTTTTTTTGCCGAGATTAACATTCAACAAATTTGTGGCCTTTCAGTAAAGAAGATTGCCCTCCATAAAGTGAGTAGGCCTCATCTAATCCATCAAAGTCCTTACTAAGAACAGACTAGTAAGGAACCTCTACCCCTACGGAGTAAAAGTGAATTCTGCTGTCCAATGTCCTTTGGACTCAAACTGCATCATTTCCCTGAGTCTCTAGCCTGAAAGTACTATCTTGTGGAGTTTGGATATACTAAGCCTACATAATAATGTAAATAATTTTAAGTTAACAGTTTAAAAAAATATTTATTTATTTATTTATTTATTTATTTTTATTGATTATGGTATCACATAATTGTCCTTATCCTTCCATTACCACTCCAAACCCCTCCTCACATATGCTCCCACCTGCCTGTTGTCCATGACCACTGATTAGGCTTATATGGATGCATACAAGTCCTTTGGTTGATCTCTTCCCCCTTCCCTCCACCCTTCCCTACCTCCCCTCTGAGGTTTGACTGTCTGATCGATGCTTCCCTGTCTCTGGGTCTGTTTTTGTTCATCAGTTTATGTTCATTATTTCCCCTAGATGCATGAGATCATGTGGTACAAGAAATACACTTACAAGAACCAAAAAATGAGACCAGCCATAATGATTATGCTGAGAGGCAATTGATTCAGTCTGCAGTGAGTTTCTTTCTGGGCCAACAATTCTTTTGAGTCCCAATTTCAATGTCAAACAGTTCCTTATGTGTACATGTCAGCGATGATATTTCAGTTCTGGATGGTGGACAAATGGTGGTGATGCAGATCCGACCGTCTCTCTACTCTATAATCTATGGTTGTTTTCTTAATTCTTAGAATACCAAATCTAATGTCCTGTGCTTAAATTTTAAGGCTCATTCTATGACTATCCCACTATTAATTAAATAATTGTCCCACTACTAATTAAATAATTGACTGTCCCACTACTAATTAAATTTATTCTCAAATTCAGGCATGTTCAACTCCTTCTGAGTTCTATGTTGTTGTATTTTTCTTTTCCCTTTCTCTATAACTTTACCTCCATTTTTAATTCCTGTGTCCCTCATACCTCAGAAGTTTAAAGCCTACTTGTCATCTTAACCTTCTCCAAGAGGCCTTTCCTTCCAAGTTATTTTAGTTGCTCTTCATCACCTCTATTTTATAGCTCTTGGATTATCCTTATAATAGAGGTGATGAAGAGCAACTAAAATTAAAAATATATATATTTATTGTTGAAAGTGTTACATATGTTCCCCTTTACTCCCATTGACTCCCTCTAGCTCCCCTCCCCCTCCTCAGGTTTTCACCACCCTATTGCCTGTGTCCATGGGTTATGTCATTCTTAATTATAAATGGCTTTTGTTATTGTTCCTGGTCTTATCTTGCATATTTGATGAAAGCTCTTTGAGAAAACTGAGAAATTTATTCTGTTTATGCCCTATGCACTATCTTCTTCCTATAACTCCTTCCCTAATAGGTTTGTAGGTGCTTTTTAAGAACTTGATTAACAAGGGACTTGATAAATTACTGAACTAGGTAACTGTATATTATCATTTACCTGTATATTACTAGGTAACTATGTATTACCTTTGGGAAGTAAAAGTAATTTTTAACAAGGTCTGAAGTTGACAAAAAAGGCCAATTTACCCAACTCTAACCTCAGCAAAAGATTTGCATTCCGAATAAAAACTTGAGCTTTAGCAAGGCCAGCATGCTCAGTGGTGAGTGTCAATCTATGAACCAGGAATGATTCCCAGACAGGGCACATGCCCAGCTTGTGGGTTCAATCCCCAGTGTGGGGCATGCAGGAGGCAGCTGATCATTGATTCTCTCTCATCATTGATGTTTCTATCTCTCCCCCTCTTCCTTCCTCTCTGAAATCAATAAAAAAGAAAAAAAAGAAACAGAAAAAAGAAACATTGAGCTTTAAGAAAAAGATTGCTATTTCAATTATTATGTAGTATAGTTTTTTATTTTCATGATTTTCATAATGGTCAAAGTGATCAAGTGCTTGTGCCAGCAGGGACTGCGGCATTCTTTACTCAGGTTGTTTAATAATTTTTACTCAGACCCCCTGCAAACCAGGACATCACATAACTCAAACCCCATTCCTCTTAGTTCTCAGCTTATAAATTCTAAGTACTCCAGCATTTCCAATCACTGGTTTCTTGTAAACAATTAGCTTTTATTATCTGGTCCTGATGTGATCTCCCCCACCCCATTTTCATATTTTGCTTTAATAGTGTTGGGGAAGAAAATGTTTCTTTTTCCTCTACTCATCTTAGATTCATTGAGCAGGGCCCTGCAAACAAGACTGATAGAGAGCAGATTAACAAGGGAAAAACAAACAGAAGTTTATGAACAGGTGCATTGCACATATATAGAAGTACTCAATGACAAGGAGCTCAAAATGGTGGCTAGAAATTGGGCTTATACATCTTACCATAAGAAAAATAAATTTGTAGGAAAGTGAGAAAGAAAAAAGACTGAGTTTCTAGGTTGGCAAATTGTGGGAAGATAAATATAGGGGGAATTTTATGGAAGACAAGGGGTTGTTAGTAGAGTTTGTTAGGTGCTGCCTCTGGGTTGAGAAGGGTCTAGAGTTATCTCCAAGTGATTGACTTCATCAGTCTTTTCTGGGGAAGAAGGATGTGGGGATACCCTTACAAACCTATGTCCTGCTTTTAGGCAAATGGGGGAGGGAAAAGAGCCTTTTTCATATCTGCTTTATCTCAATTGTCTTCAGTTCAAAAGAATCCATATGCCAAAGTGGCATACTTTAGGGTAGCATAGTCTGCTACCCTTCATTAGGAAGTCATATCAGTTGGCATCTTCAGCAAATTCTTCTTCTTCTTCTTCTTCTTCTTCTTCTTCTTCTTCTTCTTCTTCTTCTTCTTCTTCTTCTTCTTCTTCTTCTTTTCCTTCTCCTTCTCCTTCTCCTTCTCCTTCTCCTCCTCCTCCTCCTCCTCCTCTTTCTTCTTCTTCTTCTTCTTCTTCTTCTTCTTCTTCTTCTTCTTCTTCTTCTTCTTCTTCTTCTTTTCTCCTCCTCCTCCTCCTCTTTCTTCTTCTTCTTTTTTTTTTTTTTTGCAGCAGAAGGCCTCTGACTTCTAAGACCTTTACAAGAAAGCTAAAGCCAGATTTTTTCTCTCTACTGGTTTTCCCCTAAGAATTACATTTAAATATTTTGTTGGGTATTCTTTCCTGGCTCTGCTCAGATGTTTTATGTTTAGCGATCATTTTTAAATTGTATTTTGTTTTGTTAGGATGTTATGCTTGCTTCTTTTTTATTTTCTTTGTCCTAGAACTTTTTATTGATTCTCCCTGTTCTCATAGATACATCTGGTGAATCCATGCTGATTCAAGACATGTCTTGTTCTTGTTCCACTTGGAAGTATCAGACCTGCGTTTTGTGCTCTTGTGCATGTAAAAGCACAATGAAAGGTCTTCAGAGACTATTAGCCATACTCACAAGCCCGGCTCTGGAGCCTGAACACCTGGGTTCAAATCATTGTTTTCTGTGGCTATAGCTGGTTTCTGTGTTTGGGTTTTGACAACTGAAAAAAATTGTATTTACAGTAAAACTCAGTCCATAGACTGCTTGAAAAGATTAATCAGGTTAAAATATAAGAGGTGTGGCTGACACATAGTAAATGCTTATTATTATACAGCTTTAAATTCAGTTCTGTGTTTTTCCTTAACATACTCTGAGTTTTCCCTGAATCTTGACCTGTATATTGCACATTATATGTGCTGACAGTTAGTTTTAAAAAAGCACAGCTTTATTAAGAAAGAATAACCTCTATGGCACTCCTTAAAAGCATTTTAGAATTCTGCAATGTCAGGAGTTACTAGAGAAACTTTCTTTAATGATCACAAGTATTTTCCTTCTCATACAAATTCAAGAATGAAACCTCCAGCTGTAGAAACCTAACTTCCTTACACAGATGTGTTTCTCCCTAAAATTTTCCTTGTGAGTGAGGTTATGGGATCCTACCTTCCCCCACCTCTGCATCAGGTCAGCCCTTAATTTATGGCTAGATGTCTGACATCTTGGACTGGCTGTCCACCTTACTAACAGACTGTATTCCAGAGACTTCCTACAGAGACGTCCTACCACGGCACATTAGCTAATGAGTTGTTCTGTGAGACCCTTTAATATCTCTGCTACACCTCTGAGTATCTTTATATATATATTTGCACTATGAAAAGCATTTTCTGTGCATTCTCTCACAGATATAGGCAAAAATAGGCTTTTGAAGAACAAAAACTAAGGGAGAAGCTTTCAAAATAAAAACAAGTTCTTAAAAAAATACTAGGGAGAGTTCAATTCCATTACTTATGATGATTTTTTGTAGGCCATACAACCGCCAAGATATGAAACAACCAGAAGGACTACAGAGGTGATGATAAACTTGTCCAGGAATAGCCATGAGTAATATAATTTCCTTCCAAACCAATCCTTGCAACATTTTTAAAGGGAGCCCTGGTAAACTGCAATATCTAGAAGAAAATAAAAAGGGAGGGAGGGAGGCATCCTCCTTATATCCCAGAGCCCAGAGAAGGGTGAGAGATATTGGCACAGGCAGTTCAAGGTGAGATGTTTCAGATGTGGAAGGAAAGCTAGGATGTCAGGTGAAGGAGACACACTAAAAGAGTGATATGTAATTAGACCTTTAAAAAAGGAATGTATCTTCTTATGTTCATTTGGTTAAAATAAGAAAGACAAAGTATAAAAGAATAAGAAGATGTTAACGCAAGAGGATAATTTGGGACTAGAATCACGAGACATTTTCAAGGTGAAGAGGATGAACACACAGTTGCTTTTACAATAAACACTAAACATTCTTGCGATGCAAGAGTGCATGTTAGAACTGATAACGTTTATGTTCTTATCTAAAATGGCACTTTTGAATTATTTTGTGCTGATTTCTGCTTTCAATGTGCAGTTAAAATAATGATATTTTTTCGGACTCAGTTTTGAACATTAGAAGTTTAGCATCAATAAATGACAGTTAAATTGTCCAAATTTATTTTCATCCACGTTATTTGGGAGAAAATTTTTAGCTTCGACGATCAGGCAAAAAAGGATTGTTCAGGTCAGGTGAAATAGTCTCCGAGTAATATCCCCACCCCCAGCCCCCAATGTAATGACTGACTTCTGCTGCTGCTAAGATGACATAAAACTGGTCCCGCTTCCTCACGTCCCCACTGGGTGGGGCTGACGCTGTGGAATTCTTGGCTCCACATTCACTGCGGGGGTGTTTCCCCTCTTAGTGAGCAGGTGTCTCTTGATGGGCAGGACAACGGTGACAGCAGCCAGTTACTGGAGGCAGCCTGGGTTTCCCCTGTCAGACCCCCACTCTCAGTCCAGAAGACCCGCCAAGAAACCCCATGCAGAGAACGGCAAAAAAAGGGGGCAGAAATCTGAGCTTTGTCGTTTTATTTTTATTTTGAGAACTCTAATTGGAATCATATGACTACACTAAGCTTTTGAATTTGTACCATTATTTTAATGTAAGGAACACCACACACACACACACACACACACACACACACACACACACGCACACCCATCTATTTGGTTTATATTCTCCTAATAGTCTAATAAATTAGTGATTATGTTATAATGATATTATTAATTTATAAATAAATTAATTAAAATGAAAATAAGCTAAGAGAAGACAAGACCTGATAAGAAAACAGAATAAAAAATAAATGAGATGGAATGAAGCTAAAGTTATAAAGAAAAGTTTTTCAGTAAATGAATTCCATAGTAAACTGTTAGTCTCACTTGTAAACAATATTTGGTTTTGCCTTAGGCTTCAAATGATCACAGCTGTGTAAATGCCAGCTTTGCTTTTTATATCCCTGGGAGTAAAATTTTTCTATGAATTCTGCCCGGTGTTTTCATGTAATGGTATTATCCTATAATGAGGGCTTGTTTGTTGGAAAATATTTTAAATTTGCTTTCATGCCTTTAGTTTATCATTTGTTTTTATTAAGATATAATTAACATGTAACATTATAGTTTCAGATGTACATAATAACTTACTATTTGTCTATCTTGTGAAATGATCACCACAATGAGTCTAGTTAACATCCAACACCATACATCGTTACGCAATTATTTTTTTCTTATGATGAGAGTCATGTGTTTATTGTGGACCTGAAGGACCAATGCACAGGACCAAGAGGAAGACTGGAGAGAGTATCCTTTCCAACTTTCAACAGACTAAACAGCTGACAAACAAATGGGAAAAAGAAGAATTCACCACAGAGTCACACATTCCTCCCAGCTGTTAAGTCACACAAAATGTAGCTTCTAATTGTGGTTGCATTTGTCCCTTCATGATCAAATATTCAACTTCTACACAAAACACAGGAGAACAAGTTTGCTCATGAGGCCATAGGGGAATTCACTGACATTAACAGAAGAAAATCTGAATGACGCCCAAAGAAAAGTACAAAAAGAAGTAGAAATGAAGAAATATGGTTGGAATCCAATGAGAACTGGCTCAAAATTTTTACCCATCCATATATGATGGTTTTTGCAGATGTTAGTTAATGGTTTCACTTCTGCATCTTTCACAAGTCCTGGAATTCATCAGATCCAAAAGCAAACATTTCAGCAGTTTCCAGAGAATTTCTGGCCTCCCATACCCAGGAAGTTATAGAAGTCTCAGGAGGAATCCTGTCTTTGTAATAGTTACGGTCCACTGTGCAAATTTGGAAGAGTTGAATTATGGTTGACAGCAGTTGCTAATTATTTGTTGCCCACCAAGTACCAGATGCTGTTAAGCACTTTACATATGTCATGCCACATGTGTCTTACAATTACCTTTTAAAAAAGATATAACTATCCCATTTCAAATGAGAACTCTTAAGCTTAGTTAACTTATTTCAAGGTCACATGACCAGTAAGTGTCAGAGCTAGAGCTGAAATCCAAGTCTTAAAGATCATATTCTTTAAAATATATATATATATATATATATATATATATATATATATATATATAATTGATTTTCCACAGAGAGGAAGGGAGAAGGATAAAGAGCTAGAAACGTCAATGAGAGAGAAACATCAACCAGCTGCCTCCTGTACACCCCCCACTGGGGATGTGCCCCCAACCAAAGTACATGCCCTTAACTAGAATTGAACCTGGGACTTTTCAGTCTGCAGACCTACACTCTATCCACTGAGGCAAACTGGTTTTGGCAAGATCATATTGTTTACTCTGAGAATATCAGGCATATAAAATTAGCAAATGTTTTAAAATTAATCTTTAGTTGCTTGAGAGTTAAGCAGATATCTGGAAAAAAGTCTTCATTGTCATTATTGTGATAAATGATTGGCATCATTTTAAATTAAGTGATTCATGGAACCATATTAAGATCTATGGGCAAGAACAGCATAGAAGCCATAGCTATCAGCTGCTTCACCCAGAAGTTGTAAGAAGACAAATAAAGACAGAATAGAAGAAGAAAACACCACTTTATACAGGAAAAAGCACAATGAATATTCTCAGCAAAGATGCAGAGTTCTCTGAAGACTTTGGTGTGGGTTGAATCTTTTGCCCTATTTGTGAAGACACTTGTGTTTTAAAGTGATTTCCCCCCCTGCTTTTTGTTCATGATCACTATCATCATCATCTGCTAAATAGTGCCTTAGAGTGGACAAATGCTTAAATATATGTTATCATACTTAATCCTCACAAGGTCCCCATAAAAATTTTAGAAATGAAGAAACCAAAACTAAGAGATTAAAAATTTTTTACAGCTGGCAAACAATATTCAACTCAAACTCACTTTTTTTTTTTTTACTGTTATTCAACCATTTGGTCCTATAATTGACATGCACTAGCATGTCATTTGTCCCAAATGACAAAATCTTGAGACTGACTTTATTCACGTAAAAGTATGTTTCAAATTATCTAAAACTTCCTTTGAACACCTTGGTAGAACAGTATATAACCAGATCAATGCCTATAACACCTAAAAATCTAAGCAGAATAGAAATGGTTTTAATAGACCTTTATTGCTTGGGATCAACATACTATTCTAATCTATTTGCACAATCCTAAAGTGGCAGACTGTTGACAATATTCTACTCTTAAGTTTTTCTTGATATATTTTTCATCAATCAAGTTTTCCTAATGCTTCACCTTTGGTAATAAAAGAAGAAAATATGTTATTTTAGGCCCAGAAGCAAAGACTATGAAGGTTATGGGCAAAAAAAAAAAAAAATTACATTGTCAGAGTGCTCCAAATCTTACACAGGCCCAGTAAACATTTTCAGTTTCCAGGACCCACATAGGCTCTTTTTCAAAGAAAGTCAAGCTCTGTTTATGACTCAAAGACTTTCTTTACTTTGATAATAAGTCGGTGTCAGACCCATAAAACATAGAGCTGTCAAGTGTTAACATTTTGTGGAGAGGGGTCAAATTAGCATTTCCTCCTGAGAAGTTTCTCTAGCTTTTCCTGTTACTGTCACTGGCATTCAAAGAAAGGCAGGGCTGTTTGTTATTCCTCGGGCCTGGATGAGAAAAACTCAGCTCCGTTGCTCTCAAGGGATGGTAACATTACTCAATGGCAAAAGGAAAGGGAGATGAAAATTACCAACTTGGGCAAGATTTAATTTTTTTCCCCAGCCTGTGTTGGCCTATTCCGTACTTTACAACAAATCTTAGAAGGTTGTAGAACAGCATTAGTAAAATTTATCAATTTCAGTTTCCCTGAAATTCTGTTTATATTTATAGGATTTCATGGTTTTGATTCAAACATTTACTGAGCACCAACTCTGTAAAAGTCTCTGCGGGAGGTAAAAAGATGACATTCAATCACGTTCCTCTGGTAAAAGTCTTCTCTTCCATGTACCTCCAGATCATGTAAGGTGGTAAACCTATGTGTTTCAATGGTAGCCAACATTTACCTTGATTACAGCAGTCATTCCAAAAATATTCATTGAAGGTTTTCTAAGTACAGGTAACATGCTAGATCTTTGAAGTACAGCATCTCCCCTCCTAAGCTCTGAGCAAGGTAAGGGCTGGAATTTAAACAGAAAATACATGAATTAAAATGATAATGGCCAGCTCTACTGAACAAAAGGGGAAGGTGTAAATTCAGGGAAAGATAAGAATTAGGAGTCCAAGTGGTAGGAAATTGTAGACAGTCTCTTCTACCCTAAAATTGAATACCTCTAAGCCTTTGCATTTTGACTCAAGATTTAAAGACCTTCAAGGGAGTATCCAATTGGCTCAGCTTGAGTCATGGGCCTATCACTTGACTAGAGGTGCTTCGATAGATGATCTTGGCACACATTGATGAAATGAGAATGTGTCACCAAATCAAGAGGAACAAATGCAGATAACCATAGCCCAACAAATATGCACTGTACATGGCAACACTACACAAAAATCTTTTTTTCCTCTTCTTCCCCCCATGTTTAAAAATATATTTTATTGATTTTATTTTTTACAGAGAGGAAGAGAGAGGGATAGAGAGTTAGAAACATTGATGGGAGATAAATATCCACCAGTTGCCTCTTGTACACCTCCTACTGGGGATGTGCCCGCAACCAAGGTACATGCTCTTGATTAGAATCTAACCTGGGTCCTTTCAGATCGCAGGCCGATGCTCTATCCACTGAGCCAAACCAGTTAGGACTACACAAAAATCTTTTATGTTGTAGGGGAGGAAAAATAACTTTATATCTACCCTTCTGAGTTTTCTGGTCTAATAATCAAATTGGCATGAGACAGATTAACAGGAGAAAATAACCACATTTTTTACACAGGTACATATGAGAGTGCCCTAAGAATATGGAATCCAAAGACAATATGGGCAGTTGAGGATTGAATGCTGTTCTGAACTAAGAAGAGGAGAGCAGAGGTGGGGCATTTCAAAGAGAAAGTAAAGGTAGGTGAGAAAGAGCAAACATCTATAAACAAATTCTTTTTCAAATTGTATTTTTATTGATTTCAGAGAGGAAGGGAGAGGAATAGAGAGATAGAAACATCAATGATGAGAGAGAATCATTGATCAGCTGCCTCCTGTACGTTCCCTACTGGGGGGATCAAGCCTGCAACCCCAACATGTGCCCTTGGCCAGAATCAAACCTGGGACCCCTCAGTCCACAGGCCCATATTCTATGCACTGAGCCAAACCAGCTAGGGTTTTAAACAAATTCTTGATGGTACACCCAGAAACAATGACACACAGAGGGAAATTCAACAGACTTTGCAGGTTCCTCTCTGACTGCTACACTCAGTTCACTAGCACCCTTCATTTAAGCAGATTTTTATCTTTGAATTCATTTAGGCAGCTAAAGAGGGAGGTTCAAAGGTTCTTGAGTCTTTTGTTTTCTTAAAAAATAAGGTTATTTTTTTTAAAGCAATCAATATCCTTGGAACTTAAAAGGGAAATCTTACATTGGATTTTCTCTAGAAGGAGTAACTCCTTCTGCTACCCAGTTCCTCTCATTTGTCCTTCATTCAGGAAGAATCGGGAAATAAATACTTGCAATCCATTGTTGATATGTTGTAATAAATAAGGTAAACTAAGAATGGGTGAGCCACAGAATTCTTACACAAAACAACAACAACAACCCACTTTTGGCTCTTTTGTCATCTAAGGGTTCATTTATTTTTATCTGTGCATCTGTGCTGAATTACAATTTTTTCTAAGGAAATGCTTTTCCTTGTGATTCAGAAAAGTGAATTCCTTGCCTTAGAGTCCTCATTCTTGTAAGCACTATGATAGGCACATTACTTAAAATCTTTATGCCTCAATATTCCCACTTATAAAGCAGGAGCTGGACCCATCTAAACTAAATGCTCTCTTCTGGACTAAGTTCATATGGCATTCAGATATATGGATCCTTGCTTTTCCTTCAAAAACCTTAACTTTCGGTCAGTTTGACCCAAGGGAAAAAGAAAAGAAAATAGGTCAAGATAAACTCTGGTGTTACCTCCTTTTTCTTTCACTCTCTGTTTTTACTCCCTTTTTGTTTCTATATAACCATTTCCACATTTCCCTTCTCCCCTTTCGTGAGCTAAAATGGTGTGAAAAGTGAACTGACAAATTTTTTTAGGGAGTCTTGAGAATATATCATTGTGTCTCTAGTCCCACTTTTATGCAAATCATTCAAATTTCAATGTAAATGCAGCCATATTTTCTAGGGTCCATAATGGTGATTTGTGTTTATTTCTTTCTTTTTAAAAGATATTTTTTTTATTGATTTCAGAGAAGAAGGGAGAGGGAGAGAGAGATGGAAACATCACTGATGAGTAATGATCAGCTGCCTCCTGTACGCCCCCTACTGGGGATCAAGCCTGCATGTGTCCTTGATGGTAATCAAACCTGGGACTCTTCAGTCCACAGGCCAAAGCTCTATCCACTGAGCCAAACCAGCTAGGGTGATTTTGGTATCAAAGAAGATAAAATCAGTATAGGCTGGTGAATCTGATGAGCTCAGGATTTGGATAGCTTGCCTCTCTCAGCTCTGGGGATTCAGCCATTAATTCCTCAGCGAGAAGGGATGTTCCAGAACTGTTCACATCATGAAACACAAACCACATCTGGTTAGGTAATGCACCATAAATTCTTGACTCCCTAGGCAAATCAAGATTTCAGACAGTATTTTAGTTATAGTTTTATGATTCTTAGAATTTTTTCTTTCTTTGTAAATTCATCTGTAAGTGATTTTAAAAAAATTTCTTAAGTGGATTATGGTTGTCCCTGGACATTTTCTATTCCTTATCTTTCTGTCTTGAGAAAGAATGGCAAATCTCTGCTCCTATATCCTGAAAATACCCCTCAGGTCTTTATTTCTCACTTATTCTCCTATTACTGAGGAGCTGGTTAGGTTTCTACATCTAATGCCATGAGCCTGACATCTTCAGAAATAGATGTTTGGCACATATGTTCAAGGGAGCTCTGGAAATCTCTGGTGATCAATAGAATTTTCCCAAATTGGTATTTAATAATATTTATGATACTTGATAACAAATTATGATTGCATTGTATCTCTAGCTTCACTTGGTGAATTTTTTAAAAAAATTGCTTGCTTAGATACCTTGGCTCCTAATATCCATATTATATTGCTTTTGTTAGTAGCATAAGAATCTAACACATTTAGAAGGACCAAAAGCAATGCCATCATTAAAAAGTTCTCACGACATCAATATTGTTCAGCCAGGCCTAGGAGATGTATAAATGATAATTACTGAGAAATTATAATTTTTAAAAAAGCTTCTTATATAGAAATGATTTCAAACTTTAAAAAGTAGAAACACACTAACATATTAAAAGGAAAGTATATCCTTTTACCCAGATTCACCTATGATTACCATTTTACCTCATTTATCTTATCATTTGTCATTTGTTCCCTCATTGCGCACCTGTTCTTTTGCCATGGTTTTTACGGCTTGCCGTTTCCAATCCTCACCCTAACTTTATGTAATATTATTCATATTTTAGATACTGGGGAGCTAAGGCTTTTAGATATAAAGAGATAAAATGGTCATCTGTTATTTTTTGCCTCTTCTTCTCCTTGTACACATATCCTAATTTTCCTTTGGAGAACTCTTCCTCTCCTTTCATGTGGTTCAGATGGTTGGGCCCCCTCTGCTCTAGGGGTGGGTCCTATTCCAGGCTTAGCATAGAGGGCAGTGCACCCAGTTCAGGGATGGGAATATGATGCAACTCAGGTAAATTAAAACCAATGAGCATTAGCTTCAGGTTATTTTTCTGGAATAATTGGGAAAGCGATTCTCTTTCCCCGGTTAGCTTGTAGAATGTAACTTTGGAGTTGTTAGAGACCTTTTTTTCCTACCGCTGAGAGAGATATTGTGAAATGGAGAATCAAGCCAATGGGGAGGAAAAGAGGACTGGCAGAAGGAGCCCTAGATTCCCGGAATCAATATTTACCAGATAATGACTCAGTCATGTGAGCCAACAATTTCCTTTTTTGCTCAGACCAGGTTGATTTGGCATTCTGTCACTTGTTACTGAGAACATTCTGACTAATCAAGGAGTTATGCCCTTTTCTACAAGGTTGCAAGACTAATAAGTATTAGGAGCTGGGATGTGAACTAAGTTTCACCTTATTTAGGCCAGATCCCTCTTTTCAAGTGGGGAACAAGCCCTTTTGCCCCGGAGAGGTAGAGAATAAGGAGGAGAGAATTGCACACTCAACTTTTCAAAAATCATATTTCAGTAAACCAGTTAGTTATTTAACATGTCTGGCACATATGTCCTGGCAGAATACCACATTCAGTACTGTAGCAAGGGAAGAAGGAAGTAGAGATCATCGTTATAAATTAGTGAAGAACAAAAGACATAAAAGTAATGAAAAGTAAAACAGGCCAGATGACAGACTGAGAAGTTCGAGCCTTTTGAAATGTATGAAAAATTTTGGTCTCAAAGAGAAAGCAAGACCATATCGTACCTGAAAATCATTATCCATTTCTGGTGTTTCCAACATTGTCCACAGCGTGACTGGCCTCTCAGATCCTTTAGACACAAAGCGCCAGAGTCATCTTCAGTTCTTTCTTTATTGCCTCCATCATAAAGTCCATAAGTAAATCCTGATGATTCTGTTTCTAGAACATTGTTGGTCTTTTATATTTCCACAAGCCTGGGCATTTTCAGACTAAGCCAAGACACCTATAATAATATATTTACTAAATTTCTGCTTTCAGGCAATGCAGACTTTCTCACTTAAGAACGTACTAAACTAGTAGTTTTTAAACTATGACCAGGTATCCAAGAGTATATAATAGAATTGATTTAGTAAGTCATTACCAGTATTTTTAAAAAATGGAATAGAATAGAATAGTTGCAAGATTAGGTACTGTGATACACGATTTTCTTTTAGATAGCTATAGATATGAGTTCTAATATAAATGTAGATATTAAAGTTGATGTAGGTATATGATGTGAATGTGTGTGCACATGTGTATACTGAGCTGTAATATAAAATATATTTCTTACAGTGGGTTATGAACAGAAAAGTTTGAAAGCCAATGAACTAGACAGAATAGCAATCAGTAATCAATTAAAGAGAATATATTAGCAAACTATGTAAATCCTGCAAACATTTGCTACAAGGAATCATCATTATGAAATGCAAACTCGCTTTTGCATTATTCTTGCCGGGAAAATTATAGTGGATGCAAATTTTCATAAGTTCTAAGCACACAGATGGTATATCTAGTGCAATAATTTTTGTCATTGCTCTCTGAACGTTGCTCTTCCTTTACTCATTTCCTCAAAGTGACAACACTACCTCCATTCAAAATCTTGTTCAGAACATACCTCCTCCACAAATCTGTGAGGAACTTGGTCTTGGAGAAAGTTAGCTCATACCACATTACAGTAAAGTATTTTAAATTTATACTAGAAGAATACATGCTTATTATATAACATTTAGAAAATTCAGAGAATAAAGAGGTATAAGAAAAGAGAAAAAAGGAAACCATTCATATTGATCTAACAGTATCCATTAGTAACATTTTGGTAGGTAGAAATAATTGCTAGATGGCCACAGTTAAATTTTCATTTCAAGATGTTGAAGAGGAATCATGATAATTCCCCCCAATTTTCCCCTGTAAAACCTTAGACAAAATATAACTAATGTGGACACAACTCTTCAATAGTTAAACAATAATTATTATGCCTGAGTTTTAAATATAAGAAGAACAGAGATTTAACCAAGATTACAGGTGATTAAAGGACATTTATGAGAGTTGGGTTACTTACTAGTTTCATAGTCTGTGCCAATTTTGTTTTGATTCAAAAAAGCTGATCAGAATGTCATAAAAATCTGCTATACAAGTGGGTAAGCCTGATGAGAAAGGATTGAAAAATTGTGGAAACAAAACATGTGGCAAACATTAGACTAAATCCTTTAGACATTGGTTCCCAAACTTGGCTAGATAATTGAATAATTTAAGGATCTATTAAAATTTCCAAAGCCCCAGGCCACACTCCAGACCAATTACTAGTGCATCACAATCTCTAGAGTGGAACAAAGGCATTAGTAGTTGTCAAAGCTCCATTGATTCCAAGGTGCAGACAAGTTTGGGAACCACTGCTTAGAGCAGCCATAGGCAAACTACGGCCCGATCCGGCCTGTTTGGCTGTTCTATCGGCCCACGGAGCCGAAAGAGCAAAGGGTTCTCTTGCTCTCCCCTCGGCTCCTTCACCAGCAGCCCAAGATGAGAGTGCCAGCATGGTCAGGTTGCTTTTGTTCTGGCCCTCCGGTCCAGTTTAAGAACCCATGTGGCCCTCGAGTCAAAAAGTTTGCCCACCCCTGGCTTAGAGGATACCTGAATAGATCTGTAACTCTAGTTCAAGTTTCTACAGTCTTCCTCTCCCCATCTCTGACAATTATCTTTCTAAATAAATTAATGATAAAGCTAGCAAAAATAAGAATTCTGCTGAAATCCTGATATATTTTCATTATTCTACTTGAACATCATGGGGAATAAATCTGAGGATATCAATATTAAATTTTGTGGCCTGCTTATGGTCTCATCCCATGCCTTGTCCCCACATTTCTGAGCCAGATTTGGAGTTTCCATGAATATCAAATAGCATTTTTGCCCCGAGGCAGGGAACTTATGGGTTTTAGGAACAGAATGAGGATTTGCTCCACTGGGAATGAGTAAAGGAAAAAGAAGTTAGCTGTTGTTAAAGAAAGCAAAAAAGTCTGTCTAGCAGTTGGATTAAAAAAAAAACAACCCAAAACCAAACTTTTAAAGATATCTTTGTTACTTGATGTAGAAACAGAGGCAATGCTTGAAAGTCAGCAGTTTTTATTCATTTGCCTTTCAGAAACAGTAGTATCTACGAACAGTAAGGTCTCGTGGTCTGTATGGTCTTGTTTCTTATCAAGGGTGATGAAAACTTGTCATAGGAACTTAACAAAACACCCAGTGTTTAAGAAATTAAGATTCCAGCCTGGGCTGTCACAAGGGGGGGAAAATGTTACTGCATATGTCAACAAATATAACCCTTAGAAAACTGGAAAATGACCAAAGAAACGGAAAGAAAATCATTTTCTATTCCTCTAGGGAAGTTCTGTAGCAGATAAGGCAAAGCCAATTTTTGGTTGATTTCCTACCAAAACTAACAAAAGACAAAAAAAAAGACAAAACATCTTAGCCATAAAGGTGATTGCTCGCCTTGTTTTCTATGGACTTGGGATGAGATGCATTGCATTTTATCTCAAGGAGGTCAATAGCTCAGCCTCTTCCATGGGAAAAATGGAAGCAGCATCTGTTTAGCTGACCCATTAAAATTTTCTGATAACAGGTAGTAGGCACCTTAAGCACGTCATTGTTTTGATCCCTCCAATTCTGCTTTGAGGTAGACGGCGACTATTCATAGGAATTATTCTGGTGAGGAAGGAGATCAGAGGGGCTATCAAATTTGCCTAAAGTAGGGTCACTTGCTTGTCTCTGTTGGAATTGGTGTCCAAATGCGGTTTAACTCTGAAACCAGGGATGAGTTACTTTATCAGAAAACAAAGTTAGAAAGACATTTCTGAAATGTTTCTTGCAGGTCTAAAATGAACAGTGATTCACTAAGTGTATTAAGGTGGAAAGGGGATCTACTGTCTTTGGAAGCAAAAGTCTGTGTGTGTGTGTGTGTGTGTGTGTGTGTGTGTGTGTGTGTGTGTGTTGGGGGAGGGGGAGAAGGGCATAAAGCTAAATGTAGGTCAAAATTAATTATTCCAATGAAGGACAGAGTCAGCTGTGCATAACAAGACATGCCTCTCAGACAAAATAAAAGCAATAATTTGCTTCTTAATGAAGAATAGTAAGAATAGTAGTTGATAAATACAGTAGTACTTCAGAGTACAAAAGGAAATTTATAAACTCTAGAATGCAGAGTGTAGGTTTTTAAAATTTTAGAACCATTTGTTATAAACAGCACTAAAACCTTTAACAGTGTCTACCAAATTACAGGCAAGTTTATGATTCCAGGGTGTTTTTATTGTCAGCTATATAAAATGAATGCATGAAATGAATATTCTGAGTTCACTGATCAATGTGCAGATGTACTCACATCATGCTTTTAGCAACTTCAAATGTCTGTTTGCTCTCTAAAGAACTAGAGGACTTCATTCAGTCGGTTGGTTTGCTATGGGTGGTTGCTTCACTCTGAGATTTAGGCTAAGTACACTGTAGAAAGACTTCATAAAAGGATTTTAGGCTTGAGCTATAGGAGCTGAGCATGTGTTTGAGGATTGGGCATTGTGGACATCACTCATTCATAGAGTTACGAGGCTGACTCAACGACATGTAATACACATACAGGATCAGTCTTAGTTCTACTCTAAGCAAAAAGATGTATGTTTAATCCATATTATAGTGCCTGACATGGATTAGTTGTCCAATACTTGTTAATTTTCTGATTTCTCAAGTACCCACAGGTGGAAAAAACACACACACATTGTTGTTTTTAATAAAGTAATCTATAATAATAAAAGCATAATATGCTAATTATTCCAGACCTCTTTCCAGACTACCTTCCAGATGAAGGCGGAGCTATGAGGGAAACTCGGGTTCTGGATGCCAGAGGGAAGCCAAGGGGAGGAAGGCCTACTCTTGCACAAATTTTGTGCATCAGTCCTCTAGTAATAATAATAAATTAAGTAGAAAGTAGCAGTGATAATAAAGAGTAATAACTCAAATGTTAGTTAGAAAGTAATAGTAATCATAAATACTAATAACTCAAATTTTAAGAACACCTTAAATAAAAGAAGGCCTTAAATTATTATACTTGGCAAATGCCAAAAAAAAACAACAACCCTTTTTTTTGCTTTAAAAAAATATTTTCTATCAAGGCAATGAAAACTGACTCTCATCTCTCAAAGCCCAATTTAAGTATAACCCATAGTTCATTTCCCAAAATTTAAGTGTAACCCATAATTCATTTCCCAGCTTCTTTCCCCGTTGGCAAAAACGAAAAGATGTGACATCTATATTTCTGCAAGATTCTGCCTTATATCAATGTGTGAGAAGTGAGGTCACATTCAGTGTTTTAAACATGATAATGTTTTGATAAATGCATATTAAATTGAATGCTGTGAATCTAAATTGTAGTAACTCCGTGACTACCACTTTTATCTTATCTTTGTCCAGGGAATGGTGGCTTCCATCTGCCTGGCTAATTTCAGCTGGAAGCAGCACAGACTGCGATTGAGGACAAGCAAAAGAACCAGAAACTCAGGCTGCACCACACTCTGTGGGATCTTAGGGAGAAGGTCAAAAGATTTTAGGCAAAATAAGATTATTTTCTGTTAAAATAGTTCAAAGTAGCCTGCATCCCTTTCCCACAGTTGAGGATCTTCTTACTGAATATATCATAATTAGAAAAAAATAGAAACTTGTATATTACAGAAAAACTCAGAAATAGAAGGTAACAGCAAGCTATAATGCAATTCCATGAGTGGAAGATTAGAGAGGAATTTGCCAATCGTATAGCTTGAAGACCTCCTACAAATGAATTATAAGTTTCCTATATTTCTTTTTTACCTTCAATTTGTCAAATATACTCATCCTGTGAAAACAGTAACATAACCTTACCTTGCCAGTGTGGCTAAGTGATTGAACATTGACTTATGAACCAGGAGGCCACAGTGCCATTCCTGGTTGGGGCACATGCCTGGGTTGCTGACTTGATCCCCAGTAGGGGAGGAGACGGGGGGAGTGCAAGAGGCAGTCAATCAATGATTCTCTTTCATCATTGATGCTTCTCTTTCTCCCTCTCTGAAATTAATACACACACACACACACACACACACACACACACACACACACACAAATAACAATGGCAGAAATTTAAAATCTCATTATCAAATTGGTAGGACATAGATTGGAGCATAGGATAAAGTAGTCCACATAAGTACCAACCTTAAGTAGGTGTAGCCTTAGATACAAATCAATGCATAATACATAGATCAAGTAACGTAGAATGTTTTCATACAGTACATTTACCTTTTGGCTTTAAGGGCAGCCCAAGGACATACATCTAAAGGAACTTGTTGAGGTTACACAATGATGGCTATTTTCATACAACCCCTCCCCCCAAATATGCAAATAACCTCTGTAAAAATAAAAGGCAACCATATGATGCTGCTTAAAACCTACTGAGATGTTATGGATATAGTAGGCATTTAATGCTTTTGAGCAAAGTTAGATGTGGGTGTTGATTATGCTTATATGCAAACCTCTTAAAAGCAAAGTTATATGGTTTTAAGTTTTGCTCAATAAAGAATATATATATATATATATATATATATATATATATTCCAGATCAAAGTACTTTTTTCCATTTACTATATGGTCATTAATAAGCCCACTACATTTAGTGTTTATTTATTTTTATTTTTGTTATTCACCACCCAAGGATGGATATATATATTAGGGGGAATGGAAGAGAGAGGGAAACACAGAGAGAAACATTGATCAGTTGCCTCCTGCATAAGCCCTGACCAGGGCCTGGGCTGGGGAGAAGCCTGCAACCAAGGTACGTGCCCTTGACTAGAATTGAATCAGGATTCTTTGGTCTGTAGACTAATGTTCTATCCACTGAGCCAAACCAGCTGGGGCCCCACTACATTTTAAACATATTCATTGATTTACTAGGTGCAATATAAATAATAAATCCCTTACTCTTATTTCCTTAAGGGATTCAAAATCTGAAATGAAATACTATCCTCTCTGCTCACCAAAATAATAACTACTTACCTCACTGGTTTGGCTCAGTGGAGAGAGCATTGGCCTACAGACTGAACGGTCTATGGTTCTTTGACTTTAGTCAAGGGCACATAACTCGGTTGTGGGCTGGATTCCCACCCCAGTTGGGGCACTTGTGGGAGGCAACCAATTGATGTGTCTCTTTCACATTGTTTCTCTCTCCCTTTCACTCTTTGTAAAAATCAGTGGGAAAATATCCTTGAGCAAGGATTAACAAACAAACAAACCCCAAAACCTTATAGAATAGTGTTAGTTATATAGGATATAAACTTGTCCGTGTATTATTGATTTGGCAGAGTTAATCTTGAAGAACATAAAGCTAGCTTACAGTGTTCTAAAATGTAAAGTTATTAGAGAATATATTTTTGATGCCTTGAGCACAATTTGGCCTGAATTTTGAAAGTCACGGAGCCCAGTTTAAAAGTGACAAATAGTGGTGTGGCTGGTTTTACTGTCACTCTAAAGGGAAAAATAATTTTAGTATCATTGTTCAGTGGAAATCATGGACTGAAATGGAAAAAGGGGTTGTGAGAGAGATTATAGTAGCAAGGAGTCAGTTGCATTTTTTTTTCATACTACTCGCCTAAAAGAAAGAAAAATAGGTCCGAAACCATGGTGTTCAGCATTGGTAAAAACTCACAGAACGGAAGAGAAACCCTAGGTTTTCCTATGTTATTAAATCAGTCTCTGTGAAAACACTGACATTTAGTTTGTGCTCAGCTGGATGTTGGGAAGTTGTCAACTCCCTCGGTCAATTTGAGTCATGTTAAAAATACTGTGGTATGTGTGCTTGGTCAACTGCAGGTGTTTGGCTGCGAAAGTGTAGAAAGCACAAATATGCAGTCTGAATATTGTGGTGACATGAATTGGGTTGCAATGACTTGAATGGAAGCTTAGAGCAAACACCGTCTATTACCAATTAATTTATTTCCTTTTTGGAAGTGTTTCTGTGTGGCCAAACATCTGGGTGAAAAACAAAAAGCCTTAGAGAATCCTTTGCAAAAATTGTTTTCTTCACCCAGCCAATCATTCATTTATCCAACAAGTAATTATTGGGTGCAAATTATAGAAAAGGTCTTACTGCCAAACAATTTAGAAGAGGAAAAAATTATACACATATACTAATATTATTATAGCATGTCCCAAGAGAGATGTAAAGAAGCTATTGCACCTGAGCAGATTACTTAGACATAGCTGGGAGTGGCAGTGATTTACTTGTCCTTTCTGGACAAGATGAAACTGAGCTGACCTTGAAGTGGAATGTTTTACTCTAACTGGAGTTGAGTCTATGCAACGGAGATACTTTGGGCTGCACAATGCAAACAAACAAACAAACAACAAACAACACCATAGCTAAACTTGAATTAGGAGACCTGGGAGGGCAAAGTCCCTTAAAAGCATGATAGTTCTCATTCAAACCACATGACTGGATACAGTAGGAGCATTTTCTTTAAGACAGGGAAGGGGAGTGTTGTGCTCACTCCCGCGGGAAGCCAATTCCAGCATGCCAGCAGGGCTGAATCATCTGGAGATGACTTGGGGCATTTCCCCAAACCTAAAAGGGATGCATAAATTGTTTGCTTGCTGCCAGACAGTTCAGGGCATCTTAATCTACATGTTATTACCTTCTGCTGGCCAAACACTTGAACAGCTGAAGGCAATTCTTCCAATCTGACAATGGATTGTGTATAGGAAACCTGGCTCTTTGATGTGTATATCTACCTCACCTTGGGACAAATTGTGTTAATAAAAAGCAAGGGGTCCTGAGACAAGGAGACCTTAGTTCCTATAGCTAAGTCTTCTCTGACTCCCCGTAATGCCTTCCAAAAATATGTTTAGTCTCTGGACTCATATTTAATTTAAACACAATACTTTCTCCAGATTCCTGAACCCTTCTTGATGCTGGATTAAGACCACCAGCATAACACTCTAATCTGTGAGAAGAGATTGGTTTCTAACACCAGTGTTCATTAAGCAATAGCCTAAGATGCAGTAGGGCTGTAAAGGCAGATGGGATTGAAAAGTGTAACAGTCCACAGAAGAAAAAAAGTGGGAAGTAGAAAGGGATTGTAGTAGTAAAGACACAAGGAGATGAAAAGGGCTTGGATTATGATGGTGAAAGTGAAGTTAGAGGAGCGGGTGTGTGTTCTAGATCTGCCAGTTCCAGAATCAGTGCGATTTGACATCCACTTTAAATGTGAATATTGATAATTTTCATGGTTTATTTGTAGTGAATTCTTTTAGCTGGGTAGATCTATGAAGCTTATTTGGGTATAATCTAGAATCTTTCATACCAGAAATGATCAAGAGCTAAAGTGATTTTATTTGTGTAGAATGGAACTTAAATCAGCTTTTTGATAATTCATTGTCCTCTCAGTTTAGTATGTTTCCATAAAAGATAAGTATAATTTTGCAGTTGTTATCATTGGCTTGAAAATTATAAAAGAAGCTTCAATGATTGTGTTTTCTGATCTACATCTTAACTTCTAACCACAAAGTCATTTTCACAAAATACAAAAGAATATGAAAACAATGTAAACATTTAGAAGGCTTAGTTAATGACAGTATAAAAACAAGTAAATTTCCCCAAAAAATTGCACAAAAAATTTTTAATGATGCCAATTTCTCTGCCTCTATCTTACAGGGGCTTTTCTGTGTCTCTGTGGACAGCATTTTAAAGGCAAGCAGCTCTTCAGGAATGAGCAAACCCAGTACATGTACAATTCTCTTCCCTTTCTCTGTAGATAAATCATAAGATAAAACATAATTTACTTTCAAAAGAGTCAATTTTTGTGAAATATTTTAATTATCTCTTATTTCTTGACCCATCTCACCCTTAAAAATTTAGAGAACTAACTCCACATTTAGGAAATGTTTCTCCTTTAATAAAAACAAAAGATCTGAAAGAAATTTAAAATTTATGTATTTTTGGTTTACCCAATTCCTTACACACATGTTGTTTTGTAAAAACTCAAAAGAACTCTTTGAGCCTTTTGAGAATAGGAAGTTCTATTTTGCCAAGTGTAAGGGCGTGTAGGTGCCAAGAGTGTCAAGTTTAACTTAAAATTAAATCACAATTCATATCTGAGGAAACTTGGCAAAAACCTGACAACGTGTTGTCATTGGAAAACAAAAGCAGCTTATGAATGGTTGACCTATTTGGTATGTAACAAAATAACCGAAAGAACCATAAAGTAAATATAGAGGGAGGTCAGGTTTTATATGACTGACAGCTGAGCCATCAGAAATCTAAAGGCATCCTTGCAAATTGGGAAAAATTATTCTTTAAATGTAACATTGCATACACTCATAACCACAATAGCTTACATTTCTTAAGTGCCAGGTGCTTGAATAAGGGTTTGTAAACAGTGTAATCTCAACAGCAGGAGGAAAACACTGTTGCTAGATTATTCCTTTCACTGATGAAAAGACTGAGAAAGAGAGATGTTAGGTAACTTCTTCCAATATATACAACTGGAAAGAAGTGGGTCTGGAATTGGAACCTGAGGATCCAACATCAGGACCAGGCTCTCAGCCAGTTACTGTGATGCATTCCACTAGAACATGAATGTCTACTTTCTAAGGAAAGAGCACCAGATCAGTTTAACCTCTTTGATGAAATGCTTTTTGGTATCCCCTCAATTCAGTGTGGAAAGTTTAGTAAATTATGGAAATTTTCTTAAAATCGAACTGTGATCACCTGATCATAGGTTGGTGCTCAACTTCTGAGTCACATTGGTGGAGCAAACTTATTATCTTTATACCTGTGATTCTGTACCCTTCTGGGTTCTTGACTGCTTCTGCAGTTAAACAAAAGATAAGGATATTCTTTGCATTAAAAACAACAACAACAACAACACACACACACACACACACCAAAAAACTCACATGCACATAGACCATTGTTTAGAGTTTCTGAAGAGCCACAGGCTCCACGGAACTTAGAAGGTTAATTCCTCATCTTCCCCTTCTGCTGTAGCATTATGTTCCTAGAAAATTAAATTTTGGTTAATTACCAAGCTGGAGGAGTCCCCTTATGCTGTCCTGTGCTTCACCTCTTTATGAGATGTTAATTATTATATCAGTAAAACTGTAATTCATTAATCACTCTGGCTCTTCTCTAGATATAAAGAAAACTCATCGACTTGAGAAGGTGTTCCTGGTGGATGGAATTATATTTGAATTGAGTTGGATAATCTCATATGTCACTTGAAAAATTGACCTGAATTTCAATGATGCATTAGAAATGTCAATGTATACAGCTGAGTAATTGCAAGTTCTTGAATTCCAAATGGGATTAAATGCATGATTTGAAGAAGTTTAAATGTGCTTGTGTCAGTCAGCACTTGGTTAGTCTTGTCCTGTCTCTGTAAGTTTTAAATTCATCCTGGCCCTCTCTAGACTGTGAAGCCAAATCCCATAAGTGAAAATCTGCCTACTTGACAAGATATTGGTGACTCCCCCCCCCCCCGATCAAGTAGGTTAGTTCCCAAAGGTTATAAAGCTCAGAGCATTATTATTAAGCCTGACATCCATCTATACACAAAATCACGATCTTTCTAAATTGCTACAATTTTAGTGGCACTATGGTTCCTTTGTAACACCAGGGGGATTTTCTACAAAATTGGGGTAATAATAAAAGCAATCCATAGGATTATTAATGAGGAATAAACAAGTTAATGCATATGAAGAGCCTGGAACGGTGTCTGGCACTATCAAAACATTGGCGATGGTTGTTCTTATCAGTATTGATAGTATTTTCATGTCCTGGTTTGAGCTCAGGCTGGAATGACATGTGGCCAGTTGTCGGCCACAGTGAATGATAGCCTACGATGTATTAGCCAGTTTGAGAGGACAGATTTAAATACAGTTATTCAACAATTCTTATGATATCCGCTATGTGCCAGGCACAGTGCGATTTGCTGACCACTTCCCATGACCTAATAAAATCAGAGGAGCTGTGTTCAGGAAATGACTGAAATGTCACAAAGGTAAGTCCCAAACTGAATGGAAAGGATGCCTAGAAACCTGTCCTTGGACAGTGGAGGGAATGGCATTGCCTTGTGTACCAAGGCTGAAGCAAGGGTCCCCCTCTGTACTGATTCCCCCTGTCCCCCTTTTAACTGACAGCACTTACTCTTTGTGCTCTGCTTGAGAGAAAGTCTCAAGTGTACTGCTTCATCTCACTTCTTCTCTGGGCTTCCCTGGTCAACCACAGCGCCTCACTTGTTAAAGTCAGTTTAATAATTTCACAGGTATGGTGAATGGTTATGTTATGCTCTCCTTACCTTATTTATCATGGTTCTTTTCAAAGAGATTTAAAATTTTTTTCAATTACAGTTGACATTCGCTATTTTATTGGTTTCAGGTGTACAGCACAGTGGTTAGACATTTATATAACTTACAAAATGATCCCCTCAAAAACTCTGGTATCCACCTGACATCATACTTAGTCATTACAATATTATTGACTATATTTCCTAGGCTGTACTTTATTTATATCCTATTTATCATTGTATTTGACATTTCCTATGGGTTCGGTACATTGATTCAGCTTAATGAATTTCTTTGGTGTTTAAGTTGTGTTGGGTATTGAGGTAAAAAGGTGAATATGGAGCTGTTTTTTGTCCTTGAGGACATTTATAGTTTTGTATGGAGGAGGCAGACCCTAAAGTGGGGCATCTCAGTATGTCAGGGTGAGTTTGAGTTCACAGGATGTGATGGCACCCATCCACATTCCAGCTTTCCTGTCACTCCCCCAATTCTCTTGACAGCACATACCATCCATTATGTGAAACCTGCTGTTCCTCATTCACAGTCTGTAGAAGTTATGCTCTGAGTTGTACCAGTATACTCTGAGTTTTTTTTTCAGTACTGGTAATGGGTTGTATTGAATCATTTATTTATACTTTCTTGGCCAGTTTATTTTTGACATATGACATGCATTTACTGATGGAGAAAACACATGTGGTTTGTGAGTGTGGTGCAATGATATTTCCCTTTGGATATAAAAGTAAGAGAGAGCTCATTTAAGTTTTACTGGCTAAGTAGTTACCTGGATGTTCTTCACTGGATCTAAAGTAGTACATTCTGTGACATTCCTTGTGCACAAAGACTCATGTGTCACATGTACATGTTGTGAAGGATGGAGAGGATATAGTAACATCCCTACCATGTTTGAGGCAAGAAGAAGTGGTACATCTCTAATTTTGATCCCTTTTTACATGTTGATTGCCAGATTTCTCTGTTTAGACTGAGCATCTGTACCTTTATTAATCCTTAATGCTTATTATCAAATAATTTGTTTTGTTCTGTGCATTTTTAAAAATCAATCTGGTTCTAGATTTAGTCAATATTTGACATTGTGTGGGAATTATTTTCACTTTATTGATTTTGCATTGCTCATCAAGTTCTAGAATAACTTTTGTTTCCTTATAGTTATTGAGCCTGCAATTTTGGTTATTTCCACAAAACTAGGGGTATCTACTTATGACTCCATGGGACCACAGATTAGATATGCCCATGTTTGGATACATAACAAGTAATATAATAGCACACAATCCAATTTCTTACAGATGCTTCAGCCTAAATATAACTCTCTTAGTTTCCCTCCCACCTCTCTGAGTGTTGCTTCTGGCATCGTTTCATTGTCTTTGGTTCCTCTGCCAATGTCTCCATTGTTTCCCAGAATTCTTTCTGTGGTCCTTTTCTATTGATCTTTTCCTACAGGCACTTCACTGTTCATCTCATTCACTCTCATAACTTTCAAAGAACACCAATAAGCTACTTAACTTCCAATCTGTATTTCCAATATGAATTTTTAATTATTTTTTCCCCAAAACCGGTTTGGCTCAGTGGATAGAGCCTTGGTCTGTGGACTCAAGGGTCCCAGGTTCAATTCCGGTCAAGGGCAAGTACCTTGGTTGTGGGCACACCCCTGGTGGGGGATATGCAGGAGGCAGCTGGTCGATGTATTTCTCTCATCAATGTTTCTAGTTCTTTATCCCTCTCCCTTCCTCTCTGTGAAAAATCAATAAAATGTATTTAAAAAATTTTTTTTTGCTTCCTAAAGAAATCACCAAGATTTTTCCATTGGTGCTACAAGGCACCTGACTCTATTGAAACTCATCACCTGGCCCTCCTCCTTCTAATCCCCTTCCTGGTGCAGCATCATTCCTCCAGATAGAAATTAAAGTCAGCCTGATGCTCTCTCTCCTTTACCTTACACATGAATTCCCATTATTCAGACCCCCATCAGACTCCCTCTGATATCTCTATTTCCTTGACTCTGCTTTAATCAAAGCTTTTATCATTTCTCATCTGCATGATTGAAAGACCCTCCAATTGTCCTCTCTCTCTTTAACCTCTGTCTTCTACTGTCCACATGGTCACTAGTGCCATCTTTCAAAACACACATCCTTCACTGGGACTCATCCTCTTTACTTACAGGGTGCAGTTCAAACTCTTCACCAAGTCCCACAATACCTTCTATAATCTGGTCAGGCAAGTAGCCTCATCTCCTGGCTCAGTTCTCTTCACAATGCCCCCAAGAGATACTTCACTCTAGACTCTTCACCTTTCCCCAAAGAGTCTCTGCTCCCCTTTTCTTTTTGGTGTTTTGTTGATGCAGTTTATTCTGTGTGGAATGTCCTCGCTCTTCCCTCCTCTCTGCCTAGAAAATGCCTAATCTATCAGGCCCATTCAGATCCCTCCTGCTTGAGATGACTTCTCCACCTTTCCTACATAGTATGGGCTGTAACCTGCATTATATTCTGTACTTGCATTGGATGTGGGAAACACCTATCACTGTGCTTTAATAATTTATTTGTTTTTTATTTTAATCCACAAAACTTTGAGTTCTGCTTGGATAGGAAACTTCAAGTCATCCAATATTTTCTCATTGCCTAACACAATGCCTGTCATATGAAAGACTCTCTCAACTACAAACTAAATGAGTAAACTTTACAATGATGTTTTTTAAAAAATATATTTTTATTGATTCCAGAGAGGAAGGAATAGGGAGAGATAGAATATCAATGATGAGAGAGAATCATTGATTAACTGCTTCCTGGACACCCCCCTACTGGGGATTTAGCCCGCAACCTGGGCATGTGTCCTTGACCAGAATTGAACCCAGGATCCTTCAATTAGCTGGCCAACACTCTATCTATTGAGCCAAACCAGCTAGGGCTATAATAATGTTTAAAGAAATATCAAGAAAAGTATCATGTGGCTCTTTTACTGTGTCCATACTCAACTATATCCATTTTGGGGCTTCCTTAAGACTGAGCTTCATCTTTCTTTCATATATTGGCATTCAGTTGTGCAGAGTGTTAGAACTTGTTGTGATCATAGTTTGCTGGTGGTTTGATGTATTAATATTTTAAGTACTTTGAGCTTCTAATAGCCTATCTCTCTGTAAACTAGCTCATCAGTGAGACAGTGCTAGGGCTTCTCTGTATCTCCAGCTCTGAAATGCTCCATCTGTTCAATAAGATCAGGACACCTACTTTTTCTCATGTCATCCTAAAGTGTCATTATCCTCTTTTTCCAGTCAGAACAAGATTTTCCTTGCCAGGGCGATTCTCACTCCACCAACTTCTCCTTTGTGATGGAAACTTCACGTACCTTAAAGAGGTTTCTGTCACTATTTTTAAAGCTGGATCCTGTTGGATACCTACTTACTATTCACAAAGAAGCATTTATAGTTTCTTTATAACAGAATTGGGGGGTTTACCCTTTCAAACAAACACATAGAACCATTTTACTAGTATACATGCTGATAAATAACGTAAACTCTAAGGGTATTTCTTTTTTGTGAGAAATCAAACTCTGATTAATACATCTTAAAAATTATTCCTTTCTTCTGTGGACATGGATTTCTAAAGAGTGTGTGTGTATGTGTGTGTATGTGTGTGTATGTGTGTGTAAACACTAATTAATGACAGAGCAGGTTGTAGAACAAATCATGGCAAAATTTCTTTTAATCATAATTTACATATTCATGTCTTCTTTCTTTTGCTATCTTGTTTCCTCATTATTTTTAATGGTTTCTGTCTTTACAACTAATACATAAATGTGCCTTTTGCTAAATCATCATTTTATATGGAAAGCAAAAGCTGTGAAATACAAACACACTTTCAAGTTAATAATAATAAGTTAATATTTATTAAACATTTACCACATACCAAGCACTCTAGTAAGCATTTTAGATACATTATCTTATTTTGGTCATGAATTATGATTAAAATGGAAACACTAAATGAAATACTTAAAAGCAAAGTAGCAGCAATACATTTATAAACATAGAAATATCCCAAATAATTTCTTTTGTCCTTATATAAGTACGGCCCTAAATTTCAATTTGATCTTCAGTTATCACAGACAAATTAATCTCACTCTTTTTTTGCCTTCATCATAGTAAGAAAGAAATGAAGACATACTTAGTATTTCTAGAATATCAGTCCACAATCAGGTATTCTTACTGTGTCAGTGCGACACACACTCAGCAAAATTATGAAGAGTTACAGAAAACTAGATCTACAGAAACAATGACTCATTTACCCATGTTGTTAACTATTTAATCCTGAAAAAGCAGCTTTATTAGATTAGCACTTTATTTTCAGTCAGTCTAAAGTAGCAAGTTCCTTATAGCAAAGAAGAAACAAGGAGATGCAAAAATCGTTTTCCTCAAAGAATTTGAAAAGTTGAAGTGATCTGACACCTCTGAGGCAAAAGTGATTCTATAGAGTTGGAAGTGAAATGCAGTGAGACTCAATATCCTGCTGAAAGTCACACAACCAGTTAGCAATGGGTGAGGCTGGAACCTAAATCTTCTATTTCCTGAGCAATTCTTCCTTGACCACAGAGAATACCTTTTACTAGAATTTCTCCCTTTCCTTTTGATTTCCATATGTCATTTATTTTAATTTATTTATATATTTCTGTAACAACATAATAGCTTTTATTATTTTTCTCTCCTACTTCAAATTTATCTTGTTGGTTTCTCTATGCCCTTTTGCCCTTTTGCCTCCTTTCCCTGGCTTATGAAAGTTGTTATTTCTCCTGCAGAATTTCTTTACTTTCATTATTTGAATATTTTTGAATCATTTTTTTTTCTTTTTCTATTTCCACTAAGAGACTCTGAAAGGGGTTTAGAAATGTTAAGATATTGACTGTCAATTATCCAAACCAAATAAGCCAAAATAACAACAACCAAAAGCCAACAACGAAGAAAAATGCTGTTTAGTGAATTATGTTCACCGGAGGTTTGAATTTGCTATATATTTTTTTTAATGTTACAGATCTTGATGCTAAATCCTGTATGTTGAAATGTGGATGGTTTTCATTTTGGAAGAAAGCAATAAATCTGAGACAGTAATTCCAATGAAATTATTTTCAAAAAGTATTTACCTATGAGGGAAAATAATCACAATATTATTGGTTATTTATGCTTAATTCATAACCTAGCAGTTAATTATTATACAATTTGTGTTTATTCTCTGGCTATTATTTTCTGGTTGTTCTTTTCAACTAGAGTGCAATAGGGTACTACTGTACTCAGTTTATATGCTATTGCTGAGTTTTAAATGTACTGTTATAGTTATGCATTTAAAAAAAGACATATCTACTCAAATAAATACCATTCTTGTCTTATCTAAATCACCTATCCAATTCAAATAAAAGGGTACAGACTGACCCTTATGCCCCCTTGACTGAAGGAGTGTGAAGAGTTTCCACACACACGAGCTGAGAAATGTAAAAATTTCCTTCATCCTTCTCTTATTTCCCAGTGGAGATCTTCTTTGACCTACACCTGCGACCTGCACACAGGAGGCCTGAGATGCGATACAGAAAGGTAGAGGTTGGAGAAGAATAAAGGAAAGCTTGGAGAGAGCTTAGGCACCTCAGCATTTTAGTAACAACCACCACACCGTTACAATACAATGGTGTATTAAACCGCCCTTGGAAAAACTACAAAAACTGAGGCATTTGAAAGCACTTCAGCTGTGTATGCATGTGTGTTTGGTTATTTTGTTTGGCCCAAAGAGGATTAAAGGGACCCAGGGAATGTTCACTCAGCTGATCCAATGTAGCCATTTTGCAGCAAAGTGTCACTTCTAATCACTGTTTTAGTCAACCGTGCACAGAGCGCGTAATTGTTGTCTGGTTGATCAGAACAACACTTTTCTCTCAGTTCTGGCAGGAGGTGGATAACCAGAACACAACATTCATGAACAATTAGCCTTGACCCAAAACACGCTCAGTGCCAAAAAGAATCTAGGCAATGGGTTTAGTGAGAATGAGGAAGTGGCTCTAAAAAAAGTCTTAAATTCATCTCTCCCTTGTAGTCCTTTCAATGGTGATTTTTATGGAAGTTTTATTATTTTTCCTAAACAACTGCCTTCAATGATGTCTTCACCTCTCTTAATTGTCCATTCAAATCTACACTACAACTGTGTCAAGTAATGGCTATTGAAACATCTATAGAACCTCTCTGGGAAAACTATTTAAAATGATAAACAGGGAACAATACATTGCAATGTAAGGAAACTTTCCCTACTACTCCAGGCCACATTGCCTTTGCTCTTCTTTGTCCTTTGTAACATATTAATCTGACCAAGTATATTAGTCCTGTTTATTTGCTCTTTTGTACTGGGATTTATGTCAGTTTAAAAGAAATAATCCCATCTAATAAAAGAGTAATATGCAAAGTAACCATCACTTTGCTACACCCACAAGACATGCCCACCAGCTAATCAGGAGTGAGTATGCAAATTAACACAACTAAGATGGCTTTGGCCACAGAGCAAGAAGGAGGCTTGGGTTTCCCCAGAAATGGAGGAAGCCAAGTTTTCCACACACCCTGGCAGGCCCAGGCCTTCACTCAAGGCTACAGAGTTTCAATTATAATATATAAATAAATCCCAACAAAAATGGTGGCAGCCATGGAGCTGGAGAAAGCAGGAGGCTTGGGTTGCCTCCAGCAATGGAAGAAACCAAGCTCCCACAGCCCTGGTTTGCCATGGCCTCCACTACAAAGTTTCAATTATAGAAGATCAATAAATCCCAGATACCAGAGCCTCCACTTGGATCGCTGGGGGGCATGGCCAGCCTGAAAACCACTACAGGCCCCTCACCCAGGCTGCCCCATGTCCCAAGGGGACACCACCCTGATCTGGGACACACTGCAGGGCAAACAAGCTGGCCCCAACCTGTGCACCAGGCCTTTATCCTATCTAATAAAAGAGTAATATGCAAATTGACCACACTCCAACACACAAGATGGCTGCCCCCAAGTGGTCAAAGATGGCTCCCCTCACATGGACACAAGATGCCACCACAAGATGGCCAACAGGGGAGAGAAATTGGGAGGGACTAGACCTGCAAGGAAGGGTAGTTGGGGGGAACCCAGGCCTGCAGGGGAGAGCAGTTGGGGGGGACCAGGTTTGAAGGGAATATCAGTTAGGGGCAAACAGGCTGGCAGGGAAATGGTTAGGGGGTGATCAGGCTGGCAGGTAGAAGCAGTTAGGGACAACCAGGAAGGCAGACAGGTGAACAGTTGGGAGCCAGCAGTCGTGGATTGTGAGAGAGATGTCCAACTGCCCATTTACTCATTTATTCAACTGACCTTAATTAAGCCCTTATAACAGCCATGGGCAAATTATAGCCCACAGGCTAGATCCGGCCTGTTCGGCTGTACTATCCGGCCCTCGGAGCCGAAAGAGCGGAGGGTTCTCTTGCTCTCCCCTCCGCTCCTTCACCAGCAGCCCAAGATGAGAGTGCCAGCATGGTCAGGTTTCTTTTGTTCTGGCCCTCCGGTCCAGTTTAAGAACCCATTGTGGCCCTCGAGTCAAAAAGTTTGCCCACCCCCGCCCTATAACATAGTTTGCTAGATGCTGAGGGATGTCTTACTGCTGTTTATTTATTTATTCAACTGACCTTAATTAAGCCCCTATAACATAGTTTGCTAAGTGCTAAAAACAATTCAAAGATAATATCAAGAGTCACTGTTTCCAAGAAGATTACTACTGAGGGGTAACTAAATGGGCAGTCAGACATCCCTTGAGGGTTCCCAGATTGGAGAGGGTGCAGGCTGGGCCGAGGGACACCCCCCACGCACAAATTTCATGCACCAGGCCTCTAGTAGTATGTAATCTACTGCCTTTTTTTTTTAAATAAATCTTTATTGTTCATATTATTACAAATGTTCCTCATCCCCCCCCCCCCCCGCATTGCTCCCCTACACCAAGTTTCCATTCAATTCTCTGCCCTTTCCCCATCCCCCATTGTCCTCATCCATAGGTGCAGTTTATGTTCAGTCTCTTCCCGCCCCGCTCCACTCCCCATTTCCCCAAGAATCATCAGTCCACTCCCCTTCCATACCTCTGATTCTATTATATTCACCAGTTGATATTGTTCATCATGACTTTTACTTCCCTTGGTTTTTAGAGTCACTTGTTGATAGTTACATGTTTGTTCATAATTTTTATCTTTATTTTCTTCCTCTTCCTAAAGAACCCCTTTCAGCAACTCATATAATTCTGGCTTGGCAGTGATGAATTCCTTTAGCTTAAATTTATTTGTGAAGCTCTTTATCTGGCCTTCGATTCTGAGTGATAGCTTTGCTGGGTAGAGTATTTTTGGTTGTAGGTTCTTGCTATTCATCACCTTGAATATTTCTTGCCATTCCCGTCTGGCCTGCATGGTTTCTGTTGAGAAATTAGCTGACAGTCGTATGGGTGCCCCTTTATAGGTAACTACCTGCTTTTGTCTTGCTGCTTTTAATATTCTCTCTTTGTCTTTAGCTCTTGGAATTTTAATTATGATGTGTCTTGGTGTGGTTCTTTTTGGATTCCTTTTGTTTGGGGTTCTGTGTGCTTCCTGTACGTGTAAGTCTATTTCTTTCCCCAGGTGGGGGAAGTTTTCTGTCACTATTTCTTTCAATATGTTTTCAGTATCTTGCTCTTTGTCATCTTCTGGGATGCCAATAATTCTGATGTTGGTTCGCTTGAAGTTGTCCCAGAGGTTTCTTACATTATCTTCAACTTTCTGGATTCTCTTGTCTTCTTGCTTCTGTGGAGGAGTGTCCTCTGGCTCTTTGTGTTGCAAATCTTGGATTTGATTCTTGCAATCTTCCAATCTGTTTTTAGGACTCTGTATAATATTATTTATTTCAGAGATTGTATTCTTTATTTCTAGTTGACCCTTCATTATTTCTTGTTGATCCCTTATCATATCCTCATAGGTCTCAGTTATTTTATCGGCCTTTTCTAAGAGATTGTTGAACAACCTTATAAGCGTGGCTTTGAACTCTATATCCAGTCGCTTTTTGTCCTCCATTTCTTTCGTTTGTGATCTGATTCCTCGTTTTGGCATTTTCGCTGCTTCCCTGAGTTGGTAGGTTGGGAGGATCAGCTGTGTCTATGCCAGGAGACAACCTTATTCCACTAGACTTGGAAACCTGCAAAAGCCTCTCTGAGTTCAGCTTGGATGGGGCGGAGTTTCAGGGTGGAGCCTACAGCCTTGGCTTCTGGTTAGCCCCGCCCTCTGAGGTTCCTGAGTCTCTGTACCTCAGTGTCCTTTGGTACTCACTGCAAGCACCTCTGAGAGAAAGGCACTCTAGAGTTTCGCCCGCTACCAGACAGTGTAGTCTCTCCCCCAACAAGCCCACAACTGGGGTTCAGAGCAGTTGGAAGTGGGGTTAAGAACAGTCCGGAGCTTATGTCTCCTTCCCGCTAGGGCAATCTCGCGGCCCAAACAACAGTCTGTCCTCTGTGTGCGTAATGTGCGCGACTCAGGGGCTCTGCTTTTCGCAGCTCCCCTAAGCTTCTGTCTTACAGCCCAGATTCCCTCTGTATGAGGCTGGAGCCTGAGGGTCTTGCCCAGGACTGGGGTTCAGTGCAGTCAGAACTGGGGCTCAGCACAGTCCTGAGCTTTTGAGTCCTTCCCGCTGGGGCAATCCAGCAGCTCAGCAAACAGTCCCTCCTCTGCGCGCAATGTGCGCGACTCCGGGGCTCTGCCTTTCTTGCCGCTCTCCTGAGCTTCCGCCTTACAGCCCAGTTTCCCTCTGTATGAGGCTGGGAGCCCAGGGTCTAGCCCAGAACTGGGGTTCAGTGCAGTCGGAGTTGGGGTTCAGCACGGTCCAGAGCTTTTATCTCCTTCCCGCTAGGGAACGCCAGCCAGGCACTCAGCCGCCCTCCTCTCCGGCTCCCTCCTCTCCCCGCGCACACCTCGCCTCCGTACCTTAGGCTTTTACAGCTCCTCTGGTTTTCCTTCTGGTTTTCTCTTTCCTTCTAGTTGTAGAATTTCCAGTCAGTCAACTTTCCTGTAGTTCTGGATAGTGTCCACTCTATATTTTAGTTGTATTTTTTGAAATTATTGAGTGCGGCTGCAGTTAGGCTTTTACCTCTGCCGCCATCTTGTTGTGAGTCCAATCTACTGCCTTTTAAGATAAGAAAATATCCTATATAATAGGGGGTGAGGGAAATGCTTGCATTGTTGCCCCAGTGATGAGGGTGTTCCGTGCCCAGCCACAGATGAGCCTCTGGGCAGCTGGTGCGGTGTGGCCAGGACCCGCAGAGAGCTACTGGTGCATGAATGCGTGTGCAGGGCTACCAGTTACGCTATAATTACTTTAAAAATTCTCTCCATTCTAGCACCATATTGTACAAATACAGGGTTTATATTGTTTATTCACTTAATAATAAATCAGTACTTAAAATATTTTAATATAATAAAATAATAAACCTTAAAATAGTAAAAATTATTCTCTCATAGAAGGACATACTGACCCTACTCTAGCCTAATATTCAGCAAGAATGGCTATTAAAGCCAGATATAGCTTCTGAGCAAAAGTATTTAATTTGACAGGTAAGAGTTTAGTTTCCCTGATTCTTAAATTTATGCTTCTGTCCCCCTTTAAATAAATTGGATGTCTCCCCATTTGAACATGGTGGTTATTTCTATAGCTTTCAGATGAACCAAAATACTTTAAAAAAAAGAAGGCAACTTTTTAAATTGCTTTTCATGACTTAATAATCCCTCAATAGTAATCTTCTTGGAGACAGTGACTCTTGATATTATCTTTGAATTGTTTTCAGCACCTAGCAAACTATGTTATAGGGGCTTGAATCCAATTAAGGCCAGTTGAATAAATGAGTAAAAGTTTGAGAGTAGGGGAATCCTTCTGTGTCCAGCAAACCTTTGCTTTAACTGCTGCCACCAATGGAGAATTAACATCATGACAGGTATCTAGTCATCAAGTGAAAAATGGCATGAAAAATGCTTTTTAATTTAGGAGTGAGACTCTTGCACTAAAGTCTGAGCATAAATTTGTCTATAATATAAGAACATTTTCTATGACAATGGTTTGTAAACCTTGACCGCATGATGGAGGTTTTATATTGCACCATTCTTCAGTAGCTCTGATAGGGAGACCCAGTTGGAATTGTCACCTATTAATATGTTGTCTTGATAATAGAAAGGTAAAGCACATACAAAGTAGAAAATGAAGAAATATGAGTGATGGCAGCAAAGATCTGTAATTGAGATGAATAATTTCTTAATTTAATCAATAAAAATAGTTCAAAAGAAACAGTATTGTGCAACACTCCATTAGTTATATTTCTATCTCCTCTGCTAAATCCAATTCCTCTTCCTCCTCTGTAAATCTTTCTTAAAATTTCCTACTCCACCCTCAGTTTGCTCTGTAATTCCCATTTCTCATTGAAGCCAAACCTGAAGCTTGAATGCAAGTCCATTTTTGTAGGTAGATGGCAGGAAATTTCTATTTCAATATCTTATTTTCATCTCAAAGTCAGTAACAGAATATTTGAACCCATTCATTTCAAAATAACTCTGTGCCCAGCTGGTGTGAAGCAGGAGATCATGGTTCAATTCCCAGACAGGGCAAGTGCCTGAGTTGCAGGGTCGATCCTCCATGGGGAGCATGCGATAGGCAAACAATTGATGGTTCTCTCTCATCATTGATGTTTCTATCTCTCCCTTCCTCTGAAACCAATAAAAATATATTTTTTTAAAAAGACGGAAATTATAGTAATACTTATTTTTTTAAAAAAAAACTAGAGGCCTGGTGTACAAAATTTGTGCACTGTGTGTGGGGTGTGTCCCCTTAGTCCAGCCTACATCCTCTTGCAGTCTGGGACCCCTCAAGGGATGTCCACCTCCTGGTTTAGGCCCAGTCCCCCTAAAGATTGGGCCTAAGTTGGCAATTAGACATCCCTCTTGCAGTTTGGGGCTCTCACAGACCAGGACCCCTCATTCCTTACTGCCTTCCTGCAGCAGAGGTGGAAGGGGCTCTCACCACTGCTGCTGTGCTCATCAGCTGTGAGCCTGGCTTCTGGCTGAGCAGATCCCCCTGTGGGAGTGCACTTACCACCAGGGGCAGCTCCTGCATTGAGTGTCTGCCCCTGGTGATCAGAGCATGTCATAGCAACTGGTCATTCCACCAGTTGTTCCACCATATAGTTGATTTGCATATTAGGGTTTTATTATATAAGGTAGCTTTTATGCTTACCTTTCTTATTTTCTTCTTTTTTTTAGTCACATAACAGGGGAACATGGTCTCATTCTTTTTATTTATTTATTATTGCCAAATTCTCTCAAAATATTTATTCTTTCAAACACATGTAGGGCATTTGTAGGCATAAGGTCATATTTACAAGAGTTCCCCTCCCTGTTATCAGTAAAGTTAGCCAAAAGAACATAAAATCAAAATAACGATAAAAAAATCAACAGCAACAGAAACACTCTGCTGACCTCTAGAAAGACCTTAACCTTGTTTCAAATCCAATAATTATGAAAACACAAGTTCAATCTAATTTATATAGCACACTCGTTTCTCAATACAGTGCAACAAATGTCATTAATAATTAAAGGAAAGAAAAACATTGCAGGAACAAACAAATAAGAAGCTTATGATGTGCCTAATGTCATGTTTTTCACATTTCTTCTGTTTGTTCTTTGAGATTCTTGCATCATGGGTTTGCAGTTTTCATCAAATTTCAAAAATTGGGCTATTATTTTACCAAATATTTTCATTTTATTCCCAGGGCTAAAAGTACACATATGCTGGGCTGTATAATATTGACCTACAGATCACTGAGGCACTCATTTTTGTTGAGTCTTTTTCCTCTGTTTCATTTTGGTAGTTTCTATTACTGAGTCTTCAAGTTCCCCAATTCTCCTTCTGTAGTATCTAATCTCTAATTTATATTTTCATCTTTACAGTTTTTAAATGAGTCTTTTTTATCTTCCACTTAATCATGTTCATGCTTTTATCTACCTTCTTGAACATATGGGAAATTTTAAAAATATGTTTTATGCTCTTATTTAATTTTATCATTTGTGTCATTTTAGGTATGATTCTATTTTCTTCCCCCTCTCCTGATTATGGGGCACATGTTTTTGCCTCTTTGCATGCCTGTTAAATTTTGATTGGATGCTGGATATTGTTTTCTTTCAATTTTCTGTGCTCAATCATACTTTTAACATCATTAAAACATTTTTTTTGCATTCCTTTAAATATCTTGGGGCTATTTCTTTGGGACTCAGTAAGTTACTTGGGAACAAGTTAATCCTTTCAAATCTTGAGGTCCTGGACAGGCCTAGGGCTAATTTGGCCTCTCCGTTGAGACAATGCTCTCATGAACTGACAGATGCTCTGTGTACTAGGAGGTGCTTCTACTCTGGCTGGTTGGACCACAACTAAGCTTAACCCTGTGTGATCTCTGGGGATTGCTCTGCTTATTATTTCCCAGTGGCTCATTCCTTATACACAGGGGCAAATCAACAATGAGTCAAAACAAAAACTTGAGTGGACCCTTCAGTAGATCTCCCAGATTCTCTCTTTGTCGCATTATGTCGAGAAACTTGTGTGCTATATAAATTAGATTGAACTTATGAGTTGATAATCATTGGATTTGTAGTACGAGGTTAAGGACTTTCTAAAGGTCAGAATACCAGGTAGATAGTTTTTGTTGCTGTTTTTGTTTGTTTGTTTTTTGTAAGTCATTTTATTTTATTTTACCAGGTTTCCCCGAAAATAAAACGTCATCCGAAAATAAGACCTACAAATAGGTTTCCTTCTGAGTGAAATATAAGGTACCCCCCTGAAAATAAGACCCCCAGGCTCTGTCTCAGAATGAAAATTAATTTACAATAAACTGGTTGCTAGGGCCGCCCCGACTGGCATCTAGCAACCAGTGATATTATGCCCAGTCCTGACGTCACTGTTGTGTGGAGGCAGAGCGGAGGTCTGAGTGAGTGGTGAGCGCGGGGTGAGAGAGAGGAGGAGACTTTCACAGATGCGTGTAGAAGAACAGGAGGATTAGAGCAGACTGGACAAGGTGAAGGTGGTGAGTGCTGGTCTGGTGACACTACCTGATGCTCGCAGCCGCCTTCATGATGACTGAAGGTTCTCAGTCAGTGGCAGACCCTGATCCAGCCCAGATCCAGGCCCCAGCAAGCCCAGTGACAGTCCCCAGGCAGGTTTCAGGAGGTAAATGTCTGATAAAGGGGTAGGGGGGGATGTCTGGTGAAGGTGTTCAGTGGCACAGGGGTGGGGGGTGGGGGATCACTTAAAATGACACAGGAGGATCAGAGGGGGCAATCAAAATGAGACAGGAAGATCAGAGGGGACAATCAAAATGACACAGGAGGATCAAGGGGACAATCAAAATGACACAGGAGGATCAAAAGGGGTTACTAAAATGGTAATCCCCTCTCTGATTCTGCTGTGCCATTTTGATTTCCCCCTTTTATCTCCCTGTGTCATTTTAAGTGATCCCTCTTACCCCCACCTTGATACCCCAATTCCTTTTTTTACCCCTAGAAATGAGCACAAAAAGAAAAAGCTACTCTGTGGAGTATAAGAAAGGAATCGTGGAAGACTCCTGGGGCCAAAATCTTACTGCTTTCTGCAAAGAGATGTTGAGTATCCGATTGGTCCGAAAATGGTGAATAGAGTATGGCAACCTCATTAAACAAGTGGACAAGGGAAATGCTAAAAAACGCAAGTGTGGATCAGGCAGGCAACCATTATTTTCCGAACTGGAAGACCTGATCTGTGAATGGGTTGTTGACAGGAGAGCAAAGGCTTTGGTTGTGAATAGGTCTCAGATTCAAGAATTTGCCCTTGCAATGACACCACAGTTTGACATAGCCCCCAAAGACTTCAAAGTATCACAACACTGGCTGGATAATTTCCTTTAGGGAAGTGAACTGTCTTTAAGAAGATCTACAACATTTTTTAGGTTGGAAGATACTCAAGTTAATAAGCGAGCACTTATATTCAAGTCCTTTATTGATGATACTGACTTCTCTAAATACAATCTTTCCAACATGATTGCTATGGAAGAAACTGCAGTGTTTATGGGCCAATCATCTCAAACAACAATTGAACAGTGGGGTGTCTCCTTAGTGTACATTCCCTCCACTGCTTACAAAAGTGCATGTGTTTCCTGTATTTTGGCAATTCGTCTGGATGGCACTAAAATCCCACCTTTAATCATTTCTAAGGGCAAGAAGGAAAATATTGAATGTGTTTTGGGCATTTTTATTCTTGAAACTGAAAAAGCCTGGGCCACACAAGCAGTTATAAGGAAGTGGGTCGATTTAATGCTGCCGCTTGTTATGCGAGGGAGCCAAAGAGGTCTGCTAGTCTGGGATGCAGCCAGCACTCACTGTGCTAAAGACATAAAGACACTTCTTCACGAAAGAAAAATAGATCAGATAATGATTCCCACAGGAATGATGGCCTATCTCCAGACTCTTGGTATTGCAATAAACAAGCCATTCAAATACAATTTGTGCATGGAAATTAATTACTACATTGAAAATAGAATGGAGAGAAATCAGCGTGGAAACTTTGTGAAACCTAAACTGCAAGAAGTTGTGACTTGGGTGAAGAATTCATGGGGGAAAATCACTGACAGTTGCATTTGCATCATTCAATTGCAAATGCACTGCGAGCAGGCTACCTTGACAAGAAGTACTCATTTGAAGACAGCGCTATTGCTAAACATGAGAGATTTGGTCCACTGATTCTGAAAGAAATAGAGTCACAAGAAATTCACCAGGTAATTCAGGAATTGGATTGTTATGATGATGTTCCAGAAGATGATGACATGATTGTCATTGAACAAATGAGTAAATTCTTGATACTGTAGGATTCACAGTTTGTCTGGTTTGTTTTGACAGCTACCATACCGTATACGGGTAATAAATTTCCTTTATTTTCATTTAACAATAAATGTGTGCGGTATTCATTTTCATGGAAAAATAAGACATCCCCTGAAAATAAGACCTAGTGCATTTTTGGGAGCAAAAATTAATATAAGACACTGTCTTATTTTCGGGGAAACAGGGTAGTTCTTTGGGCTAAATTTACTGATCTTAAGGGTTTGTGGGGGGAACTCTTGTAAATATAATCTTGTGCCTACAAATTTTCCAAGCGTGTTTGAAATTTGTACATGTTTTTTCTTCATGCAAATTCTATTTTTCTTGGCTTTCCTGAATTTCAAACTCTGTTGCTTTAACTCAGCAAGACAGCTGGGCACTGGGTCATCTTTCTGTTACTGTCCAGAAACTTGCTCTAAGCTGGACTACTTACAGGACAAATTTACTTGTTTTCCTTTTTCTTCTTCTTACAAATCGTTGTCTTCGTTGTCTGTTGTTCTGTGTCTGAAAACTATTGGTTCATATATTTAAATGGCTTTCTAATTGCATAATGTGGGAGATAAATCCCCACTCCTTTTATTCTAGTCTGTGCAGAAGCCGATGTCCTTATGATAAAATCAGACATATTTGAATCCAAGGCAAAAAGCATTAAAATGGAGAGTTACTTTTATTGATTATTATTAAATTCCAAAATAAAGATGTAATAGTCATTTATTTTTTGCAATAAATTTATTTTTTTATTCATTCCACAAATTTAGTGCTTTTCATTACTGGGCAATTTCAAAAGAGAGCCAATATTTCTGCTCTCAAAAAGCTTCTAATGGAATGCAGAAAAATATTAACAAAATAACCAATATAGAGAGAAGTAAAATAGGGTGTCTAGAGAAGTAAAATAATAAGTGTCTATCAGATCAAGGATTTTTTGGAACATTGCTATTTCAGCTAAGATCTGAATAAAAAGAAGGAAACTTCCATGCACAAAACAGGAAGAAAATCATTTTGGAAAGTTGGGGATGACTAGTACAGATACACTCTATTATGTGAATAAATTGATCTTGTAAGAGGAAGAGATAGAAAGCCAGTGGCTCAAGGAAAGGGGAGGAGCAAGACCAGTCATATACTCTGAAAACAGAGCTAAAAGCATAGATTTATTTCGAGTGAGGTTGGAATAGAAAGCTGTTGGGAGATTTTAAGCAGAGGAGCAGGGGAGCTGATTCTGACTTCTATGTGAAAGTGGAGAACGGCATGAGGTGACTTCTGAATTGATTTCAGTAATTCAGGCAAGACATAACTGGCTTGGACTAGGTCCGTATTTATGGAAAGAGTGTGAGGTGGATAGACTTGAAAATTGTGTGGAGGTAAAGTTAACCAGACTTATTGTTGGACTGGATGAAGAAACCACTGATTTTTGGTTTGAGTAACTAGGTTTGTGATCTTACCATTTATTAAGAGAGAAAATAATGGAATAAAATCTAATTGAGGGATAGGAAATAAAAAATAAATGACAAAACATAGATAACTTATATAGATATTTCATGAGTTTTTAGGAAAATATATTCTTTTATGAAGTGATACAGTTAAATATCTGTATTGGTCATAACCTCATCTCCTTTATATTTTCATTTATATTTTTCTTGGTCTGTGAAAAATTATGATGTGTTTTAAACTTCTTCCTTTGATTTGTATCTCTTTATTCTTCATTATATTTTATGAGTAATTTGAATATTCAAGTAAGTATCCTAAATAAAATGTTAGCAATTAGAATCCAAAAAAAAACCACACATGGAAAAATCTTATTATGATTCATTATCAACTTTGTCTCACTTTAAACAGCTAAGCAACTCATTATTAGACTACCTGTTGCTATAAATGACTCTTATTATAATGAATAAAAGAGGAAAGATAATTGTCCCTATAGATTTCCCAAGAAATCTATAAACTCACTGTTAATTTCTGATTTTTAAAATGATTATATGGATTGTAGCATACACACACACACACACACACACACACACACACACGGGCGGTATATATCATTACATAGAACTAAAAAATCTGTGTTGGGCTTAACTGTATTTCAGAAGGCTAACTCTGAAAAATGGTAAAATAAAGTGAGGAATTTCTCCATTAAAAATGTCCTTAAAAGTTCATAAAATGTAAAAAAAACGATGGAAGCTCTAAGACACTATATAAAATAACATTACGTAATGAACAATCTAATAAATCTGAGACCTTTTTTTCTCAGCACACCTACTGGGTTTCCCCCAAAATAAGACATCCTCCGAAAATAAGACACAGACACAGACACACACACACACACACACACACACACACACACACACAATAAATAAATAAAAACGAAAAGAAAAACATAACAGAAACGAATAGATTGTGACTAAGTAAGAACAGAGAACTTTTGACCTGTAGAAATACAATAAACGAGTTTGACGATGATAACTTCAAGAACCAGGAATAACATTTTCAACGTATACCAGTAGCAGATGGAGTGCTAATTTCACACATTTTAATAGAGTAAAATTAAATTTTAAATCATGATAGGAAAAGGGGAAACGGAGTTGAAAGGCATTTCAGATGGGGAAAATATAAATGGCTAGTGAACACTTGAGAGGATCATCCACTTTATCAGTCAGTCTTAAAAGAAATGAAAATAGCAGTGAGTATTTTGAAGAGTGAAACTCATGGCACAACTGTATTTATAAGATTTTGGTAAACGTTTTAGTCAAGATATCCATTTGAGCAACTTTTCTAACAGCGTTTATAAAATTTATCGAAATGTAAAACACATCTGTTTGGTATACTGATCCAACTAATATGGATAAAACCAAGAAAAACAATTGTACAAGTACATCAACACTCTTTACATCAACATTCATAAATGAGGAGGGTGCAATTTTACTTTGGTGTGCTCTGCTGGTTTTGACATCAGCATTCTAATAGCTTCAAAGAATTCAGATTTCCCCCTTTCTTTATGTTCTAAAACATTATAGTAAAAGAGAAGTAAACAAAATGTTTATCAAGAGAAGGAAATGAAAGCCATACTACCATTAAAGTCAATGATGTACATCATTATTGACATAATTGAGTGAAAAAAAGCAGGTTAGAAAAAACAGAATGTACTGTGCATTTACATAAAACTGAGTTTACTTCTCTATGCATGAGTGCATATCCATGAAAGGAAAAAACATAGGGAAGCACATTCATCTCATAGTTTGCAGTGTTTGTTTGTTTGTTTGCCCTGCACTGTGAATTTTGGAGTGATTTTTAAAAATATATATTTTATTGATTTTTTTCAGAGAGGAAGGGAAAGAGATAGAGAGTTAGAAACATCGATAAGAGAGAAACATTGGTCAGGTGCCTCCTGCACACTTCATACTGAGTAGGTGATGCCCTTGACCAGGATTGAACCTGGGACTCTTGAGTCTGCAGGCTAACGCTCTATCCACTGAGCAAAACTGGTTAGGGCTGGAGTGACTTTTATTTCCTCTTTGTATTATTTGATTTTAAAAAAATAAATATTATGTATTACTTTTAAAAATTATTATTAAAATTTATTTTTATTACATTATTAAATACATTTATGTTAGCACAACTTAAATTTTTAAATCTTATTTTCTTGGGAAAATATTTTGGAAGATAAAGCAAAATTTAAAAGTTTATTTTTCCTTTATTGATTAAAGTATTATATATGTGTCCTTATCACCCCATTGATCTCCCCCCCCTCCCCCCCCACACACACACTAATGCCCTCACCCTCCTGGTGTCTGTGTCCATTGGTTAGGATTATATGCATGCATACAAGTCCTTTGGCTGATCTCTGCCCCTTATCCCCAACCCGCCCCTACCTTTCCTCTGAAGTTTGACTGTCTGATTGATGCTTCTCTGTCTCTGGATCTGTTTTTGTTCATCCGTTTATGTTGTTCATTATATTCTACAAATGAGTGAGGTCATGTGATATTTATCTTTCTCTGACTGGCTTATTTCACTTAGCATAATGCTCTCCAGTTTCATCCATATGTATTACTTTTATAGTCAGTAAAATAGTGAAGTAATTAAATTTGGGGGAAAACAGATACATCTATATAACCACATTTTAAAATGGAAAAGACAGAAAATAATTAGAAAAAAGGGTTTTTCTATTAAGAAATTAAGAGGTCTCCAGAGTAGAAGATAGTTTCAGAAGAATGGAGAGAAGCAGCCAGATCGTAGGATTTTAAGTAAAGAATAATCAATGAAGGGGTAGAAGAGATAAATTTGAAAATTGTCAGATTTTTACTTTCCTCCTAGTCCATTATCACCTTTGTATTGCTTCTGTTTTCTGATCTCTTGCCTGTGTTTTCTGCATTTTAATATTAGTCTCCTTTCCTTCCTCACCTTAGAGGTGGCATCTTGTCATATGATCCCCGATTCCCTATTTTCTTGCTCACATTGCACTAAAATGGCCTACACCACTTCCTCACAAAGAGGTCCTCAGGCATAGGAAATACTTCTTATGTGAGTTAAAGATGCACACACACGATCTTGAATAGAAATACCATGCACTGGTGCGTGAAATGTATTCATTTAAATTTGGCCTTGCTCCCCCTTTTTTAAAACTGAGCCCTATCTCTTGAACACTCTAGGTGATCTTTCTCATCTGTTTTCTGTTGATTTTCCCAGTTCCCCGTTTCCTCTATGACCTGCAGTCTTTCCTCATCTTTCACACTTACCCCAGCTGTTTTCACTCTTTCTATCATTTTCCCCTTCTTTTTTAGCACCTGCATAGAATCATAAAACTGGAGGCCTAGACTAGCTCTGAGTGCAAACATTATTACGTTGAACTTTTGTTTGTAGTAAACACACATGTATAGAAAACAGCCACCACCATAAAAGGTGAACTAAAGAAAAGACCACACAGAGTTGATAACACCTGATAAACAAATGGCAAACACTGAGCATCTAGCCAAGTGATGAAAGAATGAGTTGTGTTTATACTTTCATTCTTCTTTAGTAATGCTGATATAAAAATTACCATTTTGGGGAGAGGGGAATGCTTTTCTATTGTATAGCAGTAACTCTTCGTTTTTATGTTTAGTAAATCCTAGCACCTTGCATGATTCCTCCCTTATTTCCTCCAAGTCCTGCTCATTCTCTCCTCTTGGAGGTGATGCTGTGAATCATTTCACTTCCTTTTGTCTCTTCCATCACCATTCATGGATCTACAGCAGAAGCCCCCCAACAGACCTCTCATCTTTAATCTTGATTCCCTGTAGAACCCACTCTACACACAGCTGCCAGTTAGCTTTAAAAATATAACAATTGTTACACCCAGACTTCGTGATCCCCAAAGACCACCAGGGAGCTGAGTCCGATGAAATTGCAGAAAGCTTGAATTCCATGCTAGCATGGGCTCTGTCCCACTCACGCCAACAGCATGGCAGAGAAGAGACCGAACTTCAACAGGCCAAGGGGTTTTATAGGGGCAGTGATGTCACTGCTTTGGCTGACCCTGATTGGTTGGATGAGGGCTAGGGTCCAGTTACACAAAATGGATGATAGCTCTGCCTTGCCCCACAGTACAAAATGGAGTTAGGAGTTAGCCTTGCTCAGCCCTGCCCTCTCAACAATCACAGTAATCCTCAGCTAAAACCTTTAAATAGCTTTTATTGTGACTTAGGAGAAAATGAAAATTGTTAAATTTATATTTTATTTTTATTTTAAAAATATATATTTTTTTGATTTTTTACAGAGAGGAAGACAGAGGGACAGAGAGTTAGAAACATCGATGAGAAACAAACATCGATCAGCTGCCTCTTGCACACCCCCTACTGAGGATGTGCCAGCAACCAAGGCACATGCCCTTGACTGGAATCAAACCTGGAACCTTTCAGTCCACAGGCTGACGCTCTATCTACTGAATCAAACCGGTTTTGGCTAAATTTATATTTTACATTATTAAAATACTTAACATGGCCTGTGAGGTCCTGCACAACCTGGCCTTGGTCAGCCTCCATGACTTCCTCTTAAGACTACATTCCTCACTCACTGATCTCTACTAGCTCTTCTTCTTGTTTAATCCTCACCTGAGGACATTGAGAGAGAGAGAAAGAGAGAGAGAGAGAGAGAGAGAGAGAGAGAGAGAGAGAGAGAGAGAGAAGGAGAAAGAGAAACATACATGCCCGAGAGAAACACTTGCAGGTTGACTCCTGTAAGCACCCTGACCTAGGATGGAACTTGCAACCTGGATATGTGCCCTAAGGAGGACTAGATGCTCCAACCAACTGAGCCACCAGGCCAGGACTCACTGGCTTCGTGCATATCCTGCCTCTGGGCCTCCATGAATGCTGATCTCTCTATCTGTGATTATTTTCTTCCGTCTCTTCATCTGGCTAAGCACTCTTCCCTCAGGTCTCACTCCATTCCTCCGGAAGGCCTTCCCTTATACCCGTGGCAGATACTGTGGTTCTCTAGTTCCTTGCCTCTTCCAACCTTCTTTGGTGTGGCCTCCTGAACTGAGGAACGGAGAAGATCAAAATTGTATTACCCACAACCCCTTGCTGTCTGAGCTCTGAATGCGATTCGTGTTTACCAAATAGAAGCTCTCATAAAAGGCTTCAGAACTGAGTTGGCTGGGGAGAAAAGCAAAGTGAGAGGCCTTCATTTCAAAGGTGCAGATCTCAGTAGAGGGGATGTGGCTCTGGGGACAGCAGCAAGAGCAGTAGCTCTGTTATTCTAGCAGCAGGAATAGCTCCTCTTGTGGCCCGGTTCTGCGGTATGGTGGCTTGAGGAATTGCTCATGGCAGTTTATTCTAGGATCTGTGGCTTTACCACTCATTCCGAAAGCCACTTAATACTCTGCAATGAATACCTTTCAGTTTCACTGCCTAACATAGATTCTGCTGTCTGCAGCTAAACTCTCGTGGTTACACGGCTCCTCCTCAATCTAAATCAGGCCCCTCTCATATAGTCTTTTATTACACTTGACATTTCTTTCAAGTTCTCTGAAAGAAATGTCAAATGTAATAAAAGACTATATATTTTTATGTATATTTTATTGATGTTTTTTACAGAGAGGAAGAGAGAGGGATAGAGAGTTAGAAACATCGATGAGAGATAATCATCGATCAACTGCCTTTTGCACATCTCCTTCTGGACCCAGGTACATGCCCTTGACCGGAATTGAACCTGGGACCTTTCAGTCCTGCAGGCCAATGTTCTATCTGCTGAGCCAAACTGGTTTCATCTTCTTTGGGTTTTCTGATATCCAACTAGAAGAAAGAAAAAAAGTTGGGTCAAGGAAGAACATATTGTTATTGAAACTTGTCCTCCTCAATTGTATCATATGCCTTTCATTCTGGACAAATTTGGACATATGATTTATGTTAAAGGATGAAACTTATCTAGATTTAGAAAATTATCTCTTATGCTCTATACCATATGAAGATCAGTGGCTAGACACTGCAAAATAGGATGAAATACGAGGAAATAAGCTAAATCGTTGGAAGAATGAGCTAGCAGGCTCAGAAGGCTTACCTTTCACGATTGGCATTTACAAGTGGTCCCATATGCAGATCTCAGTCAACTTTTGGTGACCTTGGAAGGCAGCAAGCCTGCTCCTCTTCCTGGTTTCTTTATATCAGCAAGTGAAATTATCTACCCAGGGACCCAGACATCAACCTGGATTCTTCTCTCTTCCTCACAGACTCCTCTTCTCCATCTAATTTGATCAATAACTACATTCCAAAAGTTTCCCTTCTTAAATTTCTTTTTACTCTCCCTTGTGTCAGTATTATTGTAACAGTCTCCTAATTGGCTTTCCATAACTTGAATTTAGAATGATATGTCTAAATCTAAATATGATCATGTTACTCCCCTGCTTAAAATCCTATAATGGCCTTCCTTTTCAACCAAAAAAAGATACATTCTCATGTCTTACCCCTCCCTCATCTATGCACTCTTTGCTCTACCTTTACTGAAATACTTTAACTTCCCAGAATACACTGGGTCATCTCTCTACACTCACCCCCATAGACTGCTGCACACACTGCTCCACATCTGATAGCTCATTCCTATGCCCTTTGCTTGGTTAACTCCATCTCATTTTACAAGGTTCAGTTTAAGGCATCAATCACACCTGAGAAACCTTTCCCAAACCAGAGTGCCTGGGTTCCTTTGAGCCTCATACTTCCCTAACAAATTCTATCTCCACCCTCATTTTTTATCATCCTAAATTTGCTTCTTACCTTTCTGTATTCATTAGGACTGAGTTTGGCCTAATATTTTAAAAAATAATATAAACAGAGAATTAAACAAGTTGGAGGTTTATTTTTTTTAAATATTTTATTGATTTTTTACAGAGAGGAAGGGAGAGGGATAGAGAGCTAGAAATGTCGATGAGAGAGAAACATCGACTAGCTGCCTCTTGCACACCCCCTACCGGGGATGTGCCCGCAACCAATGTACATGCCCTTGACCGGAATCGAACCTGGGACCTTTCAGTTCTCAGACCGATGCTCTACCACTGAGCCAAACCGGTTTTGGCTGGAGGTTTATTTTTAACTTACCTATGTAAAGGAAATCCAGAAGTGAGCAGTTCTGGTCTGGGGTGGCCATTTTAAGATCATCAGGTTCCTAGGACCCTTCTGTTTTTCTGAAATGGTATATTTAGAACATGGTTCCATCCCTATAGTGGTCACATATTCAGAATAATTCCAGCAACCAAATGTGCATATAAAACAGCAAGAACAAAGAGACTGAAATAGATATAGGGTGCACTTTCTGCCTATTCCCCTTCTAAGGCACTTCACCCAATGTTTTAGTTTACTTTTTATTGGCTACCTCTAATGACTGATAAATGTTATTATTTTTAACCTTCATTCAAAAAACGTATCTTTATTGTTTAAAGTATTATAGATGTCCCTTTTTCTTCCCCATTAACCCTCTCCACCCTGCCCCTGTTCCCACCATCACCCCTCCTCCTAGGCCTTCACTACATTATTGTCTGTGTCCATGGGTTATGTATATATGCATATACATTCTTTGGTTAATCTCTTCCTACTCCCTCTTCCTCTTCCCTCTGAGATTCATCAGTCTGTTCTATGCTTCTAAGTCTCTGAATCTATTTTGTTCATTCGTTTACTTTATTCACTAGATTCTCTACATGACTGAGGTCATGTGATACTTGTCTTTCTTTGACTGACTTATTTCAGGTTATCTTTTAACTGGTCACATTGACTCTTGGCTTTCCATTGCGCTGCTGCTAGAAAGAAAGAAGGAAGGGAGGGCGATTGAACATACAGCCAGCAGTCACTGCTATCCTGGATGGTCTTCTCTTCAAGGGCAGGAACTCCTCCTTGTATCATCCTCAGGTTTAAGGACCTTACCACACACTGAGTAGACAGTTACTAAGTATTTGCTGAGCTAAATGCTCAAATGGTTAATGATTTTTTTAAAGTATAATATTGAGCGTGCTAATGGACTAGATTGTGGTTCCTCACATGTGAAATAGCCTCCAAGGGTTTGTTTGCATTTGGTTCGTTTTCAAACTGCAATTATTTTTTTATTTTGTTAATAAAAATCTTATCTAGGACCGAGTGTGAAGCAATGGAAGTGGAATGCTTGGGTTACAGCCAAGCAGCATGCATCCAGACTTGGCCTCACCTTCCAGAATCACTGGGAAGAGTCCTGGGATATCTTCTTGGAACTCTGATCTTCACAAATCACAATTTGAAAAGAACTCTACTCATGATTTTACCAGCACAGGGGTCTCTGAATCTAACAATAAAATTAAGATGCTATCATATCATCAAGAAATATTCAATCCAGGCAGTTATCAATAAAAATCATCACCTCCTTTTGTCCCTGACAATGACATCATCTATTCTTGGAACACACTGAAATGTTGTGTCAACATGTTAAAGTAAGAAAGAATGGCATTGTAACAGCAAATACAAAATAGAATTGGTGGTCTCTATGGAATTCTGAAAAACAAATCTGTGGTCTTTTTTTTTAGTATATTTTATTGATTTTTTATAGAGAGGAAGGGAGAAGGATAGAGAGTTAGAAACATCGATGAGAAACATTGAATAGCTGCCTCCTGAACACCTCCTCTTAGGGATATGCCTGCAAATGAGGTACATGCCCTTGATCAGAATCAAACCTGGGATCCTTCAGTTCACAGGCCAATGCTCTATCCACTGAGCCAAACCACGTAGGGCCTAATTTCAACTGTTCCTGTCCTTTAAGGTATAGTTTATACCCTAGTTCATCCACAAACTCTTCACTTATATGTATTGACTGCCCAACTCTAAACTAGATGTAGGAATTGGGTAGGGTTGGCCATTGGATGCAGATCATGGAATCAGGCAGAGACATTATACTATTGAGAAGTGAAGCTGAGTGAGAAAAAAAAATCAATGGAGCCCAATTATTCTTCAGATGTTCAGAGAGATAAAAAATTAAATATAAGGCAATAATATAAACTGAAATATTGTATAGAGCCTACATATTTAGAAGGAGATGTAGGACAAGAGAAGAAAGATAGCTGGAATGTATTATTATTTTATGGAACACCTGTTATCATTATAATAGGTACAGTTTATTGTAACTCTAATATGTGCTAGTACTTTGATATCAATTTTATGTATTATTATTCTTAATCCTCATAGCAACTTTGAAAGAATGCTATTATTATCCCCATTTTATCAAATCACAAGCTGGCTTAATACAGGTTAGTGAATTCTTCCCATCTTTGGTAAGAAGAACTATGCAATTATATGTAGTACAGCATGCTCCAGTGCTACTCCATGGTCCTTTACAATATCAAGATGATGCTGTGATTGTGGAATTATAGTGATTTTTAGATAGAATTATCCTCTTTGGTCAGTTTGGTTAATGGTTCTTCAGAGAGGTGCCTAAGACTGTTTCTGTAAGTATAGTCTTCAGGATGAGGACCGCAAAACTTGGCATTTATAATGCTAGTTATTTCTGTTTACTCTCAACTGTGAATTTAGAAGCCTGAACAAACATTGACTCATAAATTGTGAAGTAATGGGGCTAAACAATATGGGAATTTATTACTTTAATAGTAAAAATTTATTACTCTTTCCTTGATCATCTCCAAAATATACTATCACATTCCCATTGGAAGACCCTCTTTTCATTGCTCAGAAAGGCTCCTGCCTCAATGGGCAAGGACTCTCTACTGGGACCATCTATAAGGGATTAAATTAGGAATTTAAAATAGGATTTAATTAAGGAAAAGTGATGCTATAGAAGTCCTTTTAAACCCCTGAGTTGATATAGTTATTAGTTATTTCTTTTCCAACTGAAAATGTCCCATTTCCTCACTGCCTAGATCTCCACTCCCATCCATCACTGGAAACCACGTTGAATCCAGTAGTGACTAAATCTTGGAACCATTTCGATTCCAATTTATTGGCTGCTGATTAACTGAAAGGCCTACTTCTTCCTGTCAGACTATTTCTGTAAAGTTCACCAATGAGTCACGCATCATCGAACAAATGGCCATTGGTTCTCCTTACCGATGAGTCCCATATGACCAGAGCAGAAGCAGCTGTGCTTTTTCCTGGCCACGTTGGTAGGAAGTTGCACAGAGCTTTCCGAAGATGTGCAGGGGTGGCTCCTGGAGTGGCCCAAGGCTCCAGGTTACCAACTGTCTGAAATATTCTTCTGGTTTGACCTCCCTCCGAAAGGAGAAATGCCTTGGGTTCCTTCCTTACAGCATCGCCTTCTTTCCTTCCTAATGAGCACCACCTCCAGCCTTCCAGGTACCACGGCCTCCAAGAGCAAGATCATATGTGGAAAAAGCTACCTCAAGATGATATCTATATATGTGAAAAGCCAGTGTCCATGATGACCAAATGACTGGTCACAATGAGGTACATTGAGCACCTCTTGGCCCCTCCCCCATGGCCCACAGGCTCCGATTGCAGCAAGGTGGACAGCGGGTGGTGGGCAGGCCAGGAAGCAAGTACAGTGAGTAGCGACAAGCAGGTGGATGGGGCGGCAAATGTGACAAGCAGCAACGGGCGAGTGGTCAGGGCTGTGAGTGTGGCAGGGTGGCAGGTGGGTGGGTGGGGCTGTGAGCAGTGGCAGCCTACCGCGTGTGATTTTGCACGCTAGGCCTCTAGTAATTAAATAATTAGGCCAATTATTCATGTGCTTTAAAATGAATAATTTATTTTAATCTGGGTTACCTAAATGCTTTAAATGCATTTTTGTTTTGTTTTGTTTTGTTTTTGTAACTTTATATAAATCATTGGCTCCAGTTACAGTGGGTGAGTAGAGAATGTCTAAAATTTTGAAATATAATAAGAACAACAATAATCATTTAATTTTGAGATCCTATGCTAAGTGAACTTCCAGCACCCATCAGGGATGTGTGGAACAAGGAAAAAGAAGGGCTTGTTGTGATTTTGAATAGTCCAGCCAGTCCTCACTGGATTGTGTTAGCACTTTTTTTTTTTTTGCATGTGATTAATAATATTCTTCTGTGCCTGTAATGATTTCTAAAAATGACAATTTCTTTGATTATCCATCTACTCTTAGTACCATAATGGGTACATCATGGCACTCAGTAAAAATGTACTTTGAGACTGCTTTTACAAATATGCTATCCTAGAGGTTGGATTAAATAAACACTAACTTCTCTGATGATTACTGATAATGGAACATTATATTTTCATGGAGCACTAATACTAGACTCTATAATATGATGGATTTTCTCAAATATAAGCAAATAATGGGCTATTTAAAAAAAAAAAAACCCTCAAAGTTTAAATACATCTGGTTCTAAATGTCCTGAAAATCCTTCTCAGCCTGGGAGTTGTAAGTGGGACTTCCCGTAGGAAAAAAAAAAAAAAAAAAAAAAAAAGGTCAAATTGGCCACAAATAAGACAAAACAAGACAAAACAGAATAAATTAAAGATGTGGCTCCCTGCCATCTTACAATGTTCTTACAGTAAATGGAGAGTGCTGAGTCGTCCCCCCCCCCCCCCCCAGCTTCACCATTCCATGGCTAATGGCTTTTCTAGGAGACATATTTTCCTAGATAAATCCTAACAGCATTTGTTTCCTTGGAAGGATGTGTGTTTTTGCTGGTGGATGTTGATTCAGGAAGAAGATCAAAGAAATGTGAGGGACTAGAAGGGTCCTGCGTTAGTGTAGGGGAAGGGGGCAGGGAAGGATTGGTGTTGACTGATTACATCCTTATTTTGACTAAGTGTTAATATCTAACATAACTTTTATCCGTTAGATGATATTATTGCCCATTTTATAGATGAGGAACTCACTGGAAGCTTATTTACATTTCCTGAATTCCTTTTTTTTTTTTAAGCAAAAAACCTCCCCACTAATCTTTCTGTCTCTATAGATTTGCCTTTCTGGATATCTTAGTTAAAAGAAATCATACTATATTTAGCCTTTTGTGTCTGGTTTTTGAACTTGTATAATGTTTCTAGCTTATTGACATTGTAGCATGTCTCAAGTTATCCTTTCTGAGTAGGAATCCATTGCATCAATAGTTCCATAGATATCTTGTTTATTCATTATTTTTTCTAGATTTTATTTCTGTCTGTGGCTAAATAATATTTTATTGTATGGATAGGACAGATTTTTTAAATCTATGTACTAACTTTTGGGCATTTGATTTCTTTTTTGAATATCTATATTCAAGTTTTTTTGTGAACATATCTTTTCAGTTCTCGTGGATATATATAGGAGTAGAGTATTTGTTTTTTATTGTCAACTTAAACTTTTTGAGGAACTGTCAAACTGTTTTCTGTAGTAGCTTTACCATTTTACATCCCAAACAACAATGAATGATAGTTCATTCTCCACATTTGCATAAATATTTGTTTGCCTTTTTTAAAAAAAATTATTATAGCCACTCTAATGTGTGTGAAGTGGCATCTCACTGGTTTTGGTGTGCATTTTCCTAATGATTAATGATGTTGAACATCATGTGCTTCCAGGCCATATATATATGTTCTTTGTAGAAAAGGCTATTAAAATTCCTTGTCCATCTTCAAATGTGTTTCTTTGTCTTTATATTGTTGAGTTGTAAGATTTCCTTATATATACTAGACTAGAGGCCCGGTGCACACCGTTCATGCACTAGGGAGTCAGGGGTCCCTTAGTCTGGCCTGTGCCATCTAACAGTCTGGGAGCACCACCCACTGGCCTTCCTCTGCAGGGCAATCATGGGGCAATGGCTGGACCCCTGACCAATCACATTGTATCTGCCTTGGTTGGCCTGGCACCAGTGGGTGTCATAGCATGCTCATCCAGAAAATTGTTTGGATGGTCGTTCTGCTGTTTTGTCATTCTGTCAATTTGCATATTATGCTTTTATTATTATAGATACTAGACCAGCCGTGGGCAAACTACAACCCACCGGCAGGATCCGGCCCATATGTCTGTTCTATCCGGCCCGCAGAGCCGAAAGAGCTGAGGGTTCTCTTGCTCTCCCCTTCGCTCCTTCACCAGCAGCCCAAGATGAGAGTGCCAGCATGGTCAGGTTGCTTTTGTTCCGGCCCTCCGGTCCAGTTTAAGAACTCATTGTGGCCCTCGGGTCAAAAAGTGTGTCCACCCCTGTACTAGACCCTTATCAAATATATTTATAAGTATTTTCTCCCATTGTATATGTACCTTTTCACTTTTTTGATGATGGTTTTAATGAACAACTCTTAAATTTTTATGACATCTAATCAAGCTTTTATTTTAGATTAAATTAAATAATGAGAAAAACATTTTATATTTACCCATATATTAAGCATTACAATTCTTTTCATTTCTGTGAATAGAATTAAATTTTTATCTGTTAACATTTTTCCTCCAACTTTAAAATCTTACTTTAATATTTTTTGCTGAGTATGTTAGCTAGAGACAAAGTCCTTTAGGTTTTGCTTATCTGTTAATGTAATGGAGGGAAGTGAGATAATTAGCTTTGCTATTTAAAATCTTTGCACTGTATTGATTCAGTTTTTATAACAATCAATGTTTTAACATTATTATCAGACATCAACAATTTTTTTTTAAACCAATACAATGTTGGGGAGCACACGAGACTTGGTTGGGAAGTTTGTAAGGAGGACATTCTGATAAAAGGGAAGGGTTTGGAAGGCTGCCTGTCCTGTTTATCGAAATTCTGACTTAGGGGAGACTTAGGGGAGTGTCAAAGGTGGAGCCCCTAATTATTCCTTGACCTTTCCAAACAAGTCTGTGTACATGCAGATCCCCAGGTGTCTACTGGAATCCTTATGCTTAATCCCTGGATGTCCTCTCCTTGAAGACAATGTAAGCAAAGTGTCCTCCCAAGATTACTCACCCTACTGATTGTATCTAAAGATAAAAATTCCAATAAGGGCTTAACGAGGCAGGCAATCCAGGCTGTATGGCCACTTTGGCCAGGCCGTCCCTTAGCCCTCTCCCCCACAGGGAAACTGTGTCAGAGTAGTCTGTTCATTCATCGTTCAGGGGCTGCTGATCAGCCCCCGCAATACAAATTATTATTTTGTAGTTCCGTAGGTCATAAATCACACATGGTTCTCACCACACTAAAATTAAAGTGTTGGCAGGGCTCTATTCATTTCTGGAGGCTCTGAGGAATAATCTGTTTCCTCACTTATTCAGTTAGTGGCATAATTTAGTTCCTTGAGCCTGTAAGACTGAGGTTTGAGTTTCCTTGCTGGCTATCACTGAGGGTTTTCCCGGTTTTTTAGAGGCTGTTTGCATTCTTTGGCTAAGGCCTCTTCCTCCATCTCTAAAGCTAGCAGTGGAGGATCTAGTTACTCTCTTACTTCAATGTCTCCTGACTCTTCTATCTACATCTCCACCTCTTCAACCAGTCTCTTCCACTTTTTGGTCCTATGTGATTACCTTGGACCCACTAAGGAAATCTGGGGAAATTGCCCTTTTCTGAGGTCTACCACCTTAATTTCATCTGTGAAGAGACAATAAGAATTTTAAAAGAAAAAACAATATTCAACTTCAACAGGGGTTGAATTTACTCTTCAAGGCAATCTTGCCCCTATATTAGCATGCAACTCATTACAAAGAAACACAATAACAGAATGTTGTTTGATATATTATTTTTTTTGTAGATTAGAGAGATACTTTTTGTCCTCCTGTGTACTAAATATCAGCTATTCCTTGGAAACCCACTGATTGAAAATATTCTGAATAAGAAACTCACTGAGATATTTCTGAGAGGTACACATAAAGTCAAAACAGAGAGGGAAAAAAAGATCCCAAGAAAATTAGGTCAAGAGTTCCATTATTATGACTACATGCGTGGAAAGGTTTCAAAATAATATGTATTTCTTACTTAGCATTTTTCATTGTCAAAATCATCTTCCATATATTCAGCGAGAATTATAAAATTATGAAATGATGCTGATAATATAAAGTTGCTTTTTGTTCACAAATGTGTAACTTCAAAGAATAAGGGAAGTAATACAGAGAAGAATGTTAAAAGCAGTGTAAATATATTACAGGCTCCCCAGACACTGAGAATTATTCATGATGCTATTTAAATCCATTAGCATATCACAGGCATTCTCTGTATCCACGCTGGAGGAAGAACCAGGAAAACAGTTCAGCATTTATCATTGGAGCTATTTACAGACCCAGGTGAACAAGCGGTATCTCACAAAATGAACTGTGTTTGGATAGACTGAAGGTTTTCATATAGGTGGTGGAAAAAAAGGTAATTTTTAAAAAGTGAATTTAACCCATAGAGCAATCCATCCATACATTACAATTTAGAAGAAGGAATTACATTTATTGTGAGGTGGAGGGTGTGTTTTTTGCATGCTTGGTAATGATCGGATGGTGTATTTGGGGAGTGTCTGTGTTTTACCTGTACTGTACCAGCACTGGACATGGAATCAGAATACATAATTTTATTTATTTATTTTAAAATATATTTTATTGATTTTTACAGAGAGGAAGGGAGAGGGATAGAGAACTAGAAACATCGGTGAGAGAGAATCATCAATCAGCTGCCTCTTGCACACCCTCCACTGGGGATGTACCCACAACCAAGTACATGCCCTTGACCGGAATCAAACCCGGGACCTTTCAGTTCGAAGTCCGACGCTCTATCCACTGAGCCAAACCGGTTTCGGCAAGAATATATAACTTTAAATTCTGCATTTGTCATTAACTAGTGAGATAATTTTGACTAAATCAGTTAAAATTTCTAAACCTGAGGTGATTACTCACATCTAAAATGGTGACACAGTTAAAAATCTACTTATCACGTGTAAGATTGATGAGAGATGAAAATAAGGTAATGTTGGTAAAAACAGCTGTAGACTATAAAGATCTGTATAAATGTATTATTATTACCATAATCATCATTGCGCCATTCTCCACTCCTGCACTTAGAGAAAAACTACCTTCTCTCCTATTCTATTATGAGGGAATGAGCCACATTGCCATCCCCTTCCATAAAAATAGAAGGGGGAAACAGAAGAAAGTCTGGTTTAATATAATTAACCAATCAATAGAGGAGGACATTTGGGTTTTTCATGAAAAGGACAATGGGTTGAGAGCTCAGCTTCCTCTTACATTATTAAAACCTAGCTCGGACCCTTGTCTTTCTTCCTCAAGCGCTGTCCAGTAGGCATATATGATCATCTCATCTGGTCTTTGCAAAATCTCTTCTTCACTCTGCCACCAGATAAAGCTTCCTACATGTGATCAGATTATCCCATGTTTGTAGGCTCTATTAATTTCCATTTGCATATAATATGAAATCCACACTTTTCACCTTGTTTTAGAGGTCCATCCTAACTTGCCTCCAACTTCTGAAACCTTCAGGGTGAGACTTACTCAGAGTCAAAATATCTAGGATTTATGTAAGAGGTCATATATATATAAAGGTTACTTCTGTTTATAATATGAAAAAATGAAGAATACTATAGATCAGTGTTTCCTAAACTTTTGACATATGTGTACCCCTTCTATAATTTTCTTAATGCTAAGTATCGCTCGTCAAAAAAAAATGGACGTATTTTAATAACAATCAAAATATATTTCTTTTTTTTCTTTTTTTGGTACATACACAAAATAATAATAAACAAAAAATAAAAGTATTCATAATAAAATATAAATAAAAGTTATATTATAAATAACATTTATTTGCACACCGGACCATCTCACGCCTCACAAGACTGTCTTGACTTGACTCATGAGAATGTAGAATTAGGCGCAGCTAAGCACGGTGCAGTGCATATCCCCACCAAACTCCGGTGCAACTCATACCCCCACCAAACTCTTCCCGTACCCCTGGGGGTACGAGCATCACACTTTGGGAAACACTGCTATAGATGTTTAACACTGCTTAATATCTGCCACTTTTAAACTCTTACTCTTTTTTTTTAAAGATTTTAAATTACTTTTTAGTGCTACTCAAAACTGTAGCAGCCTACAGATGGTTACCTATCTGCCTCAAAATAAGAAGCCTGTGGGAGAATAAATTGACCATTTTACTTACCACGTGGTTTAGTTCAGCTGATGTTTATTCAGAGTAAGACTTTCTCAATGAAGAAGGTGCCTACCATAGAGCCTTTTAGTCCTCTGCCATCCGTATTCTGTGCCTCTCACTGAAAGACTAGAGAAAAGAAACAGTATGGAGCTTCCTCAAAAAACTAAAAACGGAACTCCCATTTGACCCAGTGATCCCACTTCTAGGAATATATCCCAAGAAACTAGAAACACCAATCGGAAAGGATATATGCGCCCCTATGTTCATAGCAGCACAATTCACCATAGCTAAGATTTGGAAACTGCCTAAGTGCCCATCAGCAGATGAGTGGATTAAAAAACTTTGGTACATCAACACAATAGAATACTACGCTGAGGTATAAAAAGAAGGAATTCTTACCATTTGCAACAGCATGGATGAAAACTGGAGAGCATCATGCTAAGTGAAATAAGCCAGTCAGGGAAAGATAAATACCACATGATCTCACTCATTTGTGGAATATAATGAACAACATAAATTGACAAACAGGGACAGATCCTGAGGCAGAGAAGCATCGATCAGACTGGCAGACCTCTGAGGATGGGCTAGGGGAGGGTGGGCGAAAGGAGATCAACCAAAGGACTTGTATGCATGAATATAAGCCTAACCAGTGGACACAGATACCAGGGTGATGAGAACATAAATGGGGGGTGGGGTGTTGGGGGGTTAATGGAGGGATGAGGACATGTATCTAATACCTTAATCAATAAAGAAATTTAAAAAAAAAGAGTCAGAGAATTATCAGGAGGCTTCTTTTAAGTAGTAACCAAAGGTCATGTATCATTCTACCCACATTTCATTGGTCAGAATTCACATGACCTAATGCAACTCTAAGGGAAGCTAGGGAAACACAGGATAATCTGAGTGCACAAGATGAAAAAATGAATTTTTGTTCAGTTAGTAGTCTCTGTTACCACTTCCAGCATTTTCTATTCCCCATGCTCATATAGGAATATCTGCAGCACGTCTTGTTCTAATCACATTGTTAGTAATATATATGTGTGATTTATTCATACCCAAACAACAAAGGTGACTTTCAGTTAATACTTAATTTAAGGCACATTATTGGGCTTTGTTCTCTCGGTTTTCTTCATCTGACCTATACACAAGTAATTTTTAGAAGACATTGTTAAATTGGTTCCTGCCGACTATAAATAAGACCACTAGTCATGTCCGCTTTGCCTTGGAGACTGGTTCCCGTTCTGACCATATGTCACACCGTTGCTATTGGTACATTTCAGAAATACAATGAACACAAAAACCTATGCTTGGCCACCATTATTTTCTCAGTTTTCAACTTGTCAAAAGCTTCTGAATAGCACACATTCCTTTTTTAAACTTATAATTTCATCCTGATTTGTGTATTTAGTCCTACTCTACATAAAATTGTGCAGTTTACTCTAGACTTAGAGTTCGGGGGTTAAAAATAAGATTTTTTAAAAATTTATTTTTTCATCATTTGGCTATTTTTCTTTCTCTTTCAGACAAGTGATTTAATATTTTCCCTTTTAATGACCCAATGTAAGCCTTGCACAGCAACTTGAAAAATACATGTTCAAATTTGTGATTCTTTTTTTTTAAAAATATTTTTAATTGATATTTTACAGAGAGGAAGGGAGAGAGAGAGCTAGAAACGTCGATGAGAGAGAAACATCGACCAGCTGCCTCTTGCACACCCCCTACTGGGGATGTGCCCACAGCCAAGGTACCAGAATCGAACCTGGGACCTTTCAGTCCACAGGCCGACGGTCTACCACTGAGCCAAACCGGTTTCGGCAAATTTGTGATTCTTAAAGACCCAACCAAATATCTCTAAGCACATAAATATCTTGTAGAATATCTCTACTAACTCAGTTTAGAGTCAGAAATCTATCTATACAAATAAAAGCCTAGGTGGTCCTCACACATGACGTTCCATAAAAGAGGTGGGGCCTGGTGGTGAGGCCTGTCCCAGCATCTCTGCCTCCTTGTGTGGAGGAAGTGGGTCCCAGCGGAGGAGTTGGGTTGCAGCAGGGAGGACAGTAGTGAGTGATCAGGCTGGCAGAGGCAGGAAGTTGGGGGCAATCAGGCTGGCAGGGGAGGGCTGTTGGGGGTGATCAGGTTGGCAGGGGAGCAGTTAGGGGGCAATCAGGCTGGAAGGCAGGAGAGAAGTTAGGAGCCAGCAGTGCTGGATTGTGAGAAGGACGCCCGACTGCCCTTTTAGGCTTGATCCCACATCCTCCAAGGGGTTCCAGATTGGAGAGGGTGCAGGCCAGGCTGAGGGACACCCATCCATGCACAAATTTAGTGCAATAGGCCACTAGTCCTATATAATAAAGGTGTAATATGCAAATGGATCCTCACGTGTAATGCTGTCACAAAATGGCTGTGCCCACAGCGGAGGTGGGGTTCCTGTAATTAGCTGAAATGAATGATCAGCAGGGACCTGAGGCTGCATAGCACCAGATCAGGCAGGGGGACCTCAGGCTATGCCCCCAGCCCCCTTGCCAGGCCGGGAGATCTCAGGCCATACCCTCCACCTGGAAGGACTTGATCGGGAGGGGGGGGGACCTCAGGCCTCACTCCCCTGTCCTGGCACCCAGCCAGGGGACCTCAGGCTGAGCCCCCTGCCCTGGTGCCAGGCTGGGGGACCTCAGGCCATGCCTCCCACCTGACAGGGCTTAATGGGGGACCTGAGGCTGTGCTCACCACCTGGCAGGGCTTGATGGGGGTGGAGCTGGCCAGGTCTGGATCTCACACAATGGGGTTGGGACCAGCCAGGTCTGGGTCTCATGCAATTTTGAGTAGCTCATAGGTGGGTGGGGACTTGACTCTGGGTCCTGTGGCGTACCCCAGACTCTGACAGAAGGAAGATTTTCATATACATTTTACTAATTTTCTTTCATCTCTGACACTTCAATTATAAAGAAAGGGCAAATAGCAATATTAAAACATTTCCTCTAATTAATTTGCTTTTAATGTGCATGAATTTCATGCATTGAGCCACTAGTATCTTATCTAATAAAGAGGGAATATGCTAATTGACCCTCATGCCACTGCAAAGCTGATGGCACCCACAGCCAATAAGGAGGGAATGTGCTAATTGACTGCCCTGCCCTCAAAGATGGCGGCACTCACAGCACAAGATGGTGGCACCCAGTCCCCTCAGCCCCGCACCTGCCCCTAGAGGACTGGGGGACTATAGGGTAAGGTGACCAGACATCCTGTTTTTGGTGGAACAGTCCCAATTTTTAACAATTTGTCCCACATCCTGAGGCGTTTTTTAAAAAGTCCCAATTTTTTAAAAGATTCTTTTAAATCTTTTGGACTTTTTAAAAACACTATGCTGCCATAAAAAGGAAGGAATTCTCATCATTTGCAGTAACCTGGATGGAATTGGAGAGCATCATGCTGAGTGAAATAAGCCAGTCAATGAAAGAGAAACACTACATGACCTCACTCATTTATGGATATTAAAGAACATTATAAACGAATGAACAGAAAGATAGATATAGTGACAGTAAAACAACAGGCAGACTGCCAAATGACAGGGGGGGGGAGGAAGGGTAGGGAGATCTGGGGGAGATAAGAGATCAACCGAAGGACTGGTATGCTTGCATATAAGAACAACCAATGGACACAAAACTCTGGGGAGGGAGGGCATCTATGGGGGGGGGGGGGCAATGATAAGCTATGTACACAGATAATACCTTAATAAAAAATATTTTAAAAAAATAAATAAATAAAAACACCACAGGACATGGGACAAATTGTTAAAAATTGGGACTGTCCCTCCAAAAGCGGTATATCTGTTCACCTTACCCTAGAGTCCCCCAGTCCTCTCAGCCCCCCAGCCACCCAGAGCCAGGCCAAGGTGCATGCAAGCCTTGGATGGTGGCTGCCCAGCAATCAAGGTGCAGGCAAGCCCTAGATGGCAGCTGCCCACCCTATGCCTGAAGTACAGACAAACCTCAGACATTGGCTGCTCAGCTGCCCAGGGCTGGCATGAGGCACAGACAAGCCTTGGATGGTGGCTGCCCAGATACCTAGGGTCGCCTGAGGCTCAGGTAACCAGGGCCACCCGAGGCTTGTTGTGTGATGGGGCATAATCTTACCTGATCGCTGGGTCACCTCCCTCCCCTGAGGGCTCCCGGACTGTGAGCGGGGGCAGGCTGGGCTGAGGGACCCCTCTCCCCAGTGCATGACTTTTCATGCACCAGGCCTCCAGTATATATGTAAAAGCCCATTGACAGTTAAGGTGGAAAAACTAGAATGACCAGAACAACCAGTTGTTATTATGTGCCTGACCACCAGGGGGCAGATGCTCAATGCAAGAGCTGCCCCTTGGTGGTCAGTGCGCTCCCACAGTGGGAGCACTGCTCAGCCAGAAGCCGGACTCACAGCTGGCGAGAGCAGCAGTGGTGGCGGGAGCCTCTCCTGCTTCTGTGACAGCACTAAGGAGAGGCAAGCCAAACAGTAAGGAGCGAGCAAGCAGATGGTTAGGAGCAAGCAAGCAGGTTGTTAAAAGCCAAGCGAGAGGTCTTGGATGTGAGAGAGCACAGGCCGGGCTGAGGGACCTCCCCTTCCCCTGCCATGCACACATTTCGTGCATTAGGCCTCTAGTATAAACATAAAAATTAGTGAGTCACAAAGATTTATGAAAATACGTTTAATGTATATGTATATTACATATATACTTATTGCATATCAGCCTTGCAAGGGTGAGTAATTCTATTTCTAAGTTCAGTTCAAGCAATTATACATTGAGCTTATGTTTGATTTTGTATTATGAAAAATAATTATAATCATTTGTCTAATATGATTTTTTGCATGTAGTATGTTTTGTGTTATTATTATTATTATTATTATTATTATTTGTTAATCCTCACCCAAGGATATTTTTTCATCGATTTTTAGAGAAAGTGGAAGGGAGAGAGAGAGAGAGAAAGAGAGAGAGGGAGAGAGACATCGATGTGAGAAAGATACATCAATAGATCACCTCCTGTACCCACCTAGAGAGGGGCAGGTATTGATCCTGCAACTGAGGTACATGCCCTTGGCCAGAATTGAACACAAGACCTTTCAATCCATGGGCCAACACTCTAACCACTGACCAAACCAGCTATAGCACAATGTATGTTTTAAATTGGTTTTTATGTTTTAAATTGGTTTGCTAAATTTGTGTAGCTTTGCCAATAATGCAAATTTCTGATTTGTGGCAGAAGAATGTGTGTGGTAGAGTCAAAATCCATAGTTGGCTTCTAGATGCAGTGAAATCACATAGCTATATATTTGGAAAACCCAGAAAGATAAAGTAAATACCCCATAGCATTTAAAAGACTGATACCTGAATGCTATATATTGGACATTTTCAAAGATGTGGGTCATTTTTTTTTTCTTCTGAAAAACTTGAGTAGGATATTTATAATTGGGTGCCATTTGCTGGCTCTTTACTGTTATTAAATATTAATCCTAATATCAGAAATATTCAGGTTATTTTTTTATTTTTTGGTTAATCCTCATCCAAAGATATTTTTCCATTGATTTTTAAGTAGAGTAGAAGAGAGATGGAAAGATAAACTTCTTAGAATCTAATGTGATTTGGTTTTTTTTCTTCCTCTCCTTATAAGGAAAGAAAATTTAGTTTTCCTGTTTCTTATTGTACATCCAATGCCTAGGACATAAATCTTTTGTTAAGTTAATAACAAATTGCTCAATGTGTAAACTATAACTGAAAAGTAAAATTTGTACAAGTTGAGTCTGGTCAAGAGCAAGTACCTCAACTGTAGGCACTATATAGACCTAACACATCAACAAAAACAGATAACAGAACTTTCTAAAAGTAGTTATTTAAATCAGAAATTCCTCACTATTATCAATAAAATAGCACAGAGTAACCCTAATCTTGGTAGAACTAAATCACCATGGGTCTTCCTAAAGCGTTTCCACCTCATTGATTTCAGAAGGCTTTGCCATGAGCTTTCACTCTATTCCCAAAAAGCGTTTGATTAGCTAAAAGTGCTCTTTCACTGAGCCAGCTTCATGCACACTTACTGTCTAACTTCTCCCTAACTCTACTGTCAAGAGAAGCCACAGTTTATCTCAAGGCTGACAAGAGATCATAGCTGTATTGTGTATCCACTCACAAGCAATATGAATATTTGTAATTCTGTGCCTTTTAGTAAGAGTAGAGTTTCAGTCAATCTGGATACTTCTCTGTCTTTACTTTCTGAAGAAAACTACCCTCAGAAAGCCTTTTCTGCTGTCATCAAATTGCCAGCTTAGCTGAGAGTCATATAAAATACCTTTATGTTGTCTGTTTCCTCAGCAACAATGATTAGCAGAAGCATGTGCTTTTCTTTTGATACAAACCTTTGAGGACTGTCAAATAACATATCCAAGCTACTTCAGAGAAATAATTTTTGAAAGCATAAAAAAAGAGCAAAAAATCTTTTTTTAATGACATAAATATAAAAGCCTTTTATAAGTAGTCATTCCAGAATCTCAGTTCTCAGCAAGGTAGATTTCCACCCTCAAAAATACTCCACTCTAGCCCTGGTTGAGCGGTTCAGTTGGTTGGAGTATCATCCTGTACACCCGAGAGATTGTGCATTTGACTTCTGGTTAGGACACATACCTAGGTTGAGGGTTTGATTCCTGGCTGGCCTAGTACAGGAAGCAATTGATATTTCTCTTTCACATTGATGTTTCTCTCTCTCTCTCTCTTTCCTTTTCTCTTTCAAATCAATAAAAACATATCTTCATTGAGTGTTTTTAAAATGCTCCACTTTAAATATGAATGAACACCCAAATATGAAAGACACCCAACCATAAGACTTGGTAAAGAACTGTGACCGCTATGACTTTGGAAATCCTGTCATAACCATGGTGGCCCTATGGGACCCACAGTAATTGACCCTCTTCATAAAAGAGTCTTGCATAACTAAAATGGTACCAGTATAAATTCCACTATCCAGAAATACATATCCAGTTTTTTTTAAATGAATCCATAGTTTGTATTTTTAAAAATATATATATTTTATTGATATTTTACAGAGAGGAAGGGAGAGAGATAGAGAGCCAGAAACGTCGATGAGAGAGAAACATCAACCAGCTGCCTCCTGCACACCCCTCTCCGGGGATGTGCCCACAACCAAGGCACATGGCCCTGACCGGAATCGAACCCGGGACCTTTCAGTCTGCAGACCGACGCTCTATCCACTGAACCAAACCAGTTTTGGCTGTATTTTTTTTTTTAATTTTAGAAACATGAGTCTCATCCTCCAGAAAAAGAAAAATAAAAGAATGGAAAATAAAAGGAGAGGAAGCCTAAATAAGCAAGTCACAGGGATGCTGCAGTTCAATAAGGGAAGAGTAGAGAGTTGAAAGGAGGCAATGATCGGGAGACTCCCATTTAGAAGAAGGTAAACCGAAGAGGAGCCAGCCAGAAAGAGACTCTCAGAGGAGGGAGGGAGACAGAACTAGGGGATGATACATGAGAGCAGGTGCTGCTTGCCAGGCCCACTGCTTTTGTTCTTTTTTAGCCTCTTTCCTACTCTGTCTTCTGCCCTCTGGTTTCTATTTAAATTCAGTTACTTCCTTTATTCGGTTTTCATCCTGGATGTAACTGTTTCTCCATTATCAACATCTGTGTTGCTTCAGATGGCGCTTCCTCGTGTCCTTGAAGCATTTCCCGAGGCCCGACTCCGACTGTTTGGATTGCAGGTGTCGTCGGTGCCAGCCATTCATCATCAAACATGTACATCCTCGTCTCCCACAGAGGACGAGGCTGTTTATGGTCCTGGCTGGGACTCACTGTGATAATGCAAGGAAGAGCTTTAACTGTCCCCAGTCGTGCCTTGTACATTCCACAGAATAGAAAATCACTTCTAAATAAAAAAAAGAATGATAAAAATACTATGACAAATGTATTCATCTGTGTGAATAAACTGTATAAAAGCCCTAGAGTATTTGCAAATCTTCAAAAAAGATGGATTGATTTACCTTAGAAATTTGGCATGTTTTCAAAGCCCTTCCATTAACCTTCCATTTTCATAATTGATTTTATATTGCTTGGAAATTGTTTATAATTTTCTTGCCCTGCATATGCGTTGGGTATATGTCTCTTCACATGTTAGCAACAACTTAAAGAGTAAGCTTTCTTGCCTTGGCCAGGTGGTTCAGCTGATTATATTATCATCATATACACCAAAAGTTTATGGGTTTGATTCCCAGTCAGAGCACATACCTAGGTTGTGGGTTTGATCCCTGGTTGGGGCAAGTATGGGAGGAAACCTATCAATGTTTTTTCTCACATCTCTCTCTCTCTCTCTCTCTCTCTCTCTCTCTCTCTCTCTCTCTCAGTCAATAAAAGCATATTCTCTGGTGAGGATTTTTTTTAAAAAAGAGCCTTTTATAATCACCTATATAACGACAAAATTATGAAGGACACATTTAAAGAACAGCTGCTCAATCACTGGACAGCAGGACCAAAATGTCCAGGGAACAATCATATAGAAATAGTTTTGTTTACAATATTTTAGTGCAAGGTCTGCTTATTTTAATATCATATTGGATGTTTTGATTGCTGTACCAAGTAGAACTATATCCATTTTCAAAACCAGGACCATCCCTGATCCACCTTAGTATCCCATATGCCTATTACAACATAGGGCTTTACATCCAATTGGTGAGTAATTCAAATGTGTCAAATGGAAATGCATTTTACTAAGAAAATGAACACAAAATTAATGAGACTGAAACCCCTTTACCTTTCTATATTAAATGCTTGCTTTAGTATTTGGCCCCTAGTAGTTTTTCACAAATAGAGCAATTCGTAAATTGAGAAGAAACTAATAACATTTATAAAACATTAAATAAAAAATTCCCTTGAAAGAGAACATATGCTATTGATTTTTCTCTACTTGTTAAAGCCATAAGTCTGTACCAAACGGCTTTTGAGATATGAGTGCACTGGGTTTCTTTTGGAGCACAAAAAGGTACTAGACTTTTCTATTCAGGGGTTTAAAAAATGGTATTGCACAGTTCCTGTTCTGAAATTTATATTTATCACCCATAAATTGTTTACTTTTTTATACATAGAAAAAGTAAAACAAGCATAAATCACATATATATAAATGACTGACATATATAAATGACTGATAAGGTTCTCCAATACCAAATGGTTTGAGAAGTCCAATGATAAATGTCTCCTTCGCCTTGTTTCCCCTGCATAGCAACATAATAGTTCTCTCCTGCTGTGAACATAGGGACATTCTGCTCATGTAAAAAGGACCTTCTTACTTAGAATTGACAATATTTAACCAATAAGGTTTTTGGGTTCTGAATCACTAATTTGTCAGTATATCAGCACCATCTATGAGGAGGTAGAATTTCAGAAAAGGCAGGGTGGCAACGTGGACTGGGTCACTTTCCAGTGGGTCACCTGTGTTCAGTTAGTAAAGACTTATCAGTAGTGCGTCTCCCCCCCACCCCCCAATTATGAATCAGCTACAAATCACATTTTCTATTTGTTTAGTTCATAGCAAATGAATGCCTGGGCTCTGCCAACTAATCAGGGTGTTTCTGAAAGTCTCTGTTGTTTTCATTCCCCTAGATAAAAAGACTTTCTCTGGTATTACACAAAGGCAATACTTCTTCATGGCATCTGATTTTCATCACTGTCCATCAGCACTTTGGATATTGATTGGATACTTGCTAGATGACTTGGTACCTGCAAGAAGTTTGTTCTGACTAGAATGGAATTATTAAAAAAAAAAACTAACTTCTTTTGGTTGTAAATGGATGTATATAGTAAGATGGTATAAGTGTGGACACAGCAATGAACTGCATGGAAAGAGTAAGTTGGGTTAGGCTGAAGATTGTTTTTACATTGTGATTTAAAACTCTGACTCTTTTGGAACTTGTCCAGAAAGAAATACATATAAATAGATTGTTAAAAAATTTTAAATGTATTTTAAATATAGTCTTCTAAATTTGTAATTGAAACTTTTAAATTTAGTCCGTTTTAATGAGAATGTTCTTTTCTATCAAATAGATCTAATTTAACATTAAGAAACTTGATTGTTTCTGCTCTACCCAGTTGGGGTCAGTGGATAGAGCGTTGGCCTGCAGACCAAAAGGTCCCAGGTTCATTTCCGGTCAAGGACATGTGCTTTGGTTGCAGGCTCCTCCCTGGCCCCGGCCTTGGTCAGGGCTCATGCAGAAAAGGCTTTCAAACTAGCTTTTCACTTTTGTTGGTTTCCAAGAAAATATTTCATACCAGAACTAATTAAATGTAGAAAATGATTTAAAATTAAATTAGTTAAAAATAATTATAAAATCATGAAATCTATTAATCATATTTTGTGTATACCCTAAGTGAAAATATAAGTCCTGTAAAAAGCATACTTTTTCCATTTTTTATTTATTTAAACATAACATTTGAAAGCAAATATTGTCAATCTTGGATAATTTAATCATTCGGGAATTCTAAACAAGAAATTCCCAAGTGTTCATACTAAAACCGCATATAGTCTCCAATTATTTAGGCCAAGAAGGTTCCATAAAAACCAAGTATTAGCAGTTATTTTGGTTCATTGAAGACAGTTATGACATAGCTATTTCCCTGATTGAAAACTTGTCTGGGCAAGTGATGAGCAAGTTATAGTTTATGAACTTTCAAATAAGGTGACTGAATTAATTTAATTTTATTTATTTACAATAAGCCCTTTCCTAACATTTTACTGTAATTAATCTTCAGTTTGCTTATGACTTCCCAGTGTTTATCTTGGACCATTTTATCTTCAGAACTCTAGAGAAATTAAGTAGGGTGATACTTTGAGATATGATTTAAAGTTTTTTTCTGACATTTTCTTATAATGTTTTCTCTGCTACTAATTCAGTCATAATAATTCATTACCCCAGGGGAGGGATAATGCAATGGAAAGCCAAAGTAAATATTGGGGCTTTCTGATTACAACAATCTCTCTCTTTCAAGAGAGAGAGTATAAAGAAGAACTCAGCACATTAAAAAATGGGTTTGGAAGGATATATGATTAGTCAAAAGGCACCAGTTTTTCTTCTGAAGACTAAATCAAGTGTTTCTTGGCCAGGAAAGAAAATGAGTCAGACGAGAAGCAAAGAAAGCTAAGATATTGATGCATTTCTGAGAAAGACTCCTGTGCTCTTCTCTCTCCCAATCACACACCACACCCCAACCAGGACCAAGTCCCAAGACAGGGTCTGGGTTCCTGGAGCAGAGAGAGTGTGTTCTCCAGAACATTTCCAGAGTTATATGACTGTGCATCAACTTACTAAAACAAAAACAAACAAACAAACAAACAAAAACTTGTATAATTTTATTATTGAACTTCACCCCCAAAATTTCAATTAAAAAAAGATTTAATAATACTCCAAACAGAAATAATAATAATAATAATAAGCAACAATTAAAATAATGAGGTGCTGACGCAAGGGTTGACATACATCAATGATTAGACTAAGAAGCCCCAAAAGCACCAATGCATATACAGACACTTGATAAGTGACAACACTGACACTATGAACCAATGAGAAAAGGGCTGTCTTTGCAATAAAAATACCAATATTGGAAAACATGGAGACTTTACGCCTACTTTAAACCACAATATCAATTCTGAGTGAGTTATTGACCTAGATATGAAAGTTAAAACAATAAGGCCTTTAAAAGATAATATAGGAGAATATCTTCATTACCTTAAACATACAGTAAGAAAGGATGTCTTAAACAACATATAAGAAAAACTAGCCCTAGCCAGTTTGGCTCAGTGGATAGAGCGTTGGCCTGCGGACTGAAGGATCTGAGTTTTGATTCCAGTCAAGGGGGCATATCCGGGTCGCAGCTCATCCTCAGTAAGGGGCATGCAGGAGGCAGTCATTCAAGGATTCTCTCTCATCATTGGTGTTTCTCTCTCTCTCTCTCTCTTCCTCTCTGAATTCAATAAAAGGAAGGAAGGAAGGAAGGAAGGAAGGAAGGAAGGAAGGAAGGAAGGAAGGAAGGAAGGAAGGAAGGAAGGGAGAGAGGGAGGGAGGGAGGGAGGGAGGGAGGGAGGGAGGGAGGGAGGGAGGGAGGGAGGGAGGGAGGGAAGGAAGAAAGGGTGCAGCCGCAATTATGAAAATGGCCTTGCATCCTCCACAAAGGCCTGTAGCTGCTTCCCAGGTTTTTCCAACCTACTGGGCACACGCACAGCAATCACTGAGGGGATGGATGCCTTTCCAGAAACAACACCACAGCTGTTACTGACAGGGATTCTTTGAGGACCTCCTGATTGATTTCTTCATTCTCAGTAGTGAAGGCTGATTCTGCAGGTTCAGGGAAAGGTAACTATTTCAAAACTTTAAGGGGAGAAATCTTAAAGCCACATGGAAAGAGAATTTGGCAAAGGGATGCCTAATTTTCTAAGATCTAGGGATACTTGTGTTTTATGCTGCCTCTGCTGATAGCTTAAACAATGTTAATGTTTCAAGTATTCATATCTATTCCCAAATGGGGGATAATATGTCACTCTATACTTGACTACATAAAGGATGTGATAATCATTAAATCCAGAATTAAAGCTCTAAATTCTTCATAAGAAAAAGAGGCAATGTAAACCCAGAAATGCCATGATAAAAAGTGCTCTATATCCTGTATATTTCTAGACATAAAGGTTATTGACATAATTCTTCCATCACTTAGTGGAGTTTATGCCTGGATCATTTTACTTAAGTGGATTTGCTGTAACGAACCCCTTCCCACAAAATTTGTAGTGATTTATTAAGTAGCAGACCCACTGTAGCTCAACCATAACTAAAAAAATAATTTAAAAAATAGCAACTTTCTCAAATGGGTTAAATTTGAAGTCCAGTGAATAAAACTTGACAAAAATCAATTAGGATTCAATGTTGTATTGGAAGTCCTCATGAGATAAAGTAAAATAAATATAAAAGATAAAATGTTTAGAATTTTAGTTGGCACGATTTTATCTAAATAAAATCCAAATTAATCTGTAACTAAATAACTGAAATTGATAAGAGAGTTTTACAAGATTGGTGGCTACAAATTGGCAAAAAAATAATTATAATCTTAATACCAACAGTAAACAGCTAAGTTTGGAAAACTTCCCCAAAAGCATAAAACCATGAATATTTATAAGTAAATCTCAGAACTCTATCCAGAAAACTATAATCATCACTGAAATAAATTAACAAATGTTTAAATAAATAAGGAAATATATGTGTGAAGAATATGAAAACAGTATCTCAAAAAAAAATATCTGCATCCCCATGTCCATTGCAGCACTGCTTATGTTAAGCAAATTGCTTATGTTAAGCAATTTAAGAGTTTCTTGACAGATGAATGGATAAAGAAGTTGTGATACATTTATATGAATATTATTCAGCCATAATGGAAGAAATCCCCCATTGTGACAACATGGATGAAACTTAAAGTCATTAGAAGTGAGACAGAAGAAGACAAATACTGACGTCTCTTACATGTGGAATCTGAAGAAACTGGACTCAGAGAAATGGAGAATAGATTGCTGGTTGCCAGCACAGAAGTGGGGGTTGGGGGAGATGGGTGCAGGCGGTCAAAGGGTTCAAAGGCTCATTTATAACATGAGTAAGTTTTGGGGTTCTAATACGCAGCATGATGACTGTAATTAACAATATACTTGAAAGCTGGTAAAAGAGTAGATTTTAAAAGTTCTCACCACACACACACACACGTAACTATGAAATGATGCATGTGTTAACTAACCTTATTTAGGTACTCATTTTGCAATGTATTTGTATATCAAAACATCACCTAGCCTTGGCCAGTTGCTTTGTGGTTAGAGCATTGACCAAAATACCAAAGTGTCTTGGGCTCAATTCCTGGTCAAGGGGATATACCTTGGGTGCAGGTTCTATCCCTGACCCTGGTTAGGGCTTGTGTGGGAGGCAACCAATGGATGTGTCTCTTTCAGTCAATGTTGCTCGCTCTCTCTCTCTCTCTCCCTTCCACTCTCTAAAAACCAATGGAAAAATAACCTTCAGTGAGGATTAAAACACACACACACACACACACACACACACACACACACACACACATACACACACACACACACAATCACCTTATACACCTTAAATGTTATATGCATTATTGAGATATAATTAATCTCAATAAAGCTGGATGAAACAAGATTAGTCCTTTAAAGATCAGAAATAGCTACTTCTGTCCCGACTCTGCAGTCAGCCTTCCCTGCAGGGGATGATTAGATCCAGAGATTTTCCAATGACCCAGCTCACTAGCTGCTTACTTGAAGACCTCAGCCACGGTGACTGTGATAAGTGTGCCCAGCGGAATGGAAAAGCCTGGAAGCAGCCAACGTAACTTAGTCGAGTGTGCCGAGGCCGTTAGAGGATTTGCAGCTGTATCATTAGTTGCTAAACACTCGTTTGAATCTGTCTGTCACACTCACAGTTAGCTTTAAGCGTTTCCTCCAGAAAGTTCCTCTCCACCGCTGACTGATTCCAAGCACACTTGGCTGTCTGTGTAATGTTACTGCTTCTTAATTATCCCTGCTTGTTTTGTCAAGCTGTGTCTAGGTTGCTATAAAATGTGTTCTGACACTCCATCCTTGCTGTTGGTGCATGGGACTCAGAGACTGCTGTGAAATTTGAAAATGCTTGGTATCTGTAAGTCTTGAGGAAATTAATGGCAGGGATGAAACGGACAGTTCCAGATGTAAAATTTGAGCCCAATTCTAAATTTGACATTTTGCTGTCTTTTGGTATTATATTTTCATTGTACTCTTTTTTTATATATTCAAAGCAAATCAGTGATGTGGTGGTATCCTCCCAAGAAGGAGACTCCCCACAGAACACAAGCGAAAGCAGGGAGACTGTTCACAATCTAGGTGAGAGGTCTGGCTCCAAAAAGCCCAAACAGTCTTCTACTCGCACTTACTGTTTCACAGACAGCCAGGAGCCAAGATAATCTGGGTTTCCATTTTCAGTGTATAATGTGGCTCCTTGAGATGATATTGGACTATTTACATGACAAACACCTAGACATTAAATCAACACAGCTTTTCGATTATGGTTGTTGCTGTGTTGCTAATGCTGAAAGTGAAAAGTTGAACATTGAATTTTTCAAAAATGTAATTCTATGCCAACAACCAAGTGGCAACATCAAACAATGTTCCCTGGCCTCGTATTTTTATCGTTGTGTTATCTCCAGGAGATAGCACTGAGGTAAACACAAAGGGCTTTCTCTCTGAGGTGTAGACCTGGTGGTAACTTCCAGGGAGCCCATTAGGATGGTGTTTCATTGGTCAACTTGCAGGAGAGATAAGAAGACATCTGAAAGACACCAGCTAATTCCTAGGCACCAGGCAAAGGAAGCCTGGCAATTTGAATGCTGGTACAGTGGAGTATCTGTCTCTAGTTTCCCTAGGCAGGATGGGAGGGAAATAGGAAAGAAGGTGGTTAGTAAACACCAAACGAAACAAAAAGCCCTGCCAACCATATAATAAAAGGTAGCTTTTAAGAAGTGTGCCTCCTGAGGAATGCAAGATGGCTGCAGAGTAGCCAGAGGCTGCACATACTTCCAGCAACGGACCAGATTCACAGCTAAACCACCGAGCAATCAACTTGAAAAACCAACTGAAGTGCAGCCGATCTGAAATATATCTGAGGTGCACTGAAGAAGGCACACAGAGAGACTAGTGCGAAGAGCCGAGACCCAGAAAGGGAAAGCCCCCGTCCACCCTCGAGCAGGTGCAGTGGTGGCTGAGAAGCCAGAGGGATAGCACGGCTGGCAAAGAACTCCTACAACTCAACACCAGGAAGACAAACTCCAAGTAAAAATGGTCAAAGGACCTGAATAGACACTTCTCCAAAGAGGATATACAGATGGCATATTAAAAGATGCCCAGCGTCACTAACCAGCAGAGAGATGCGAATTAAAACTGCAATGAGATATCACCTGTCAGAATGGCTGTTGTCAATAACTCAACAAACAGCAAGTCCTGGGGAGGATATGGAGAAAAGTGCACTCTTGGGGAACATGCAGATTAGTGCAGCCAGTACAGAACTTCCTCAAAAAAATTAAAAATGAAACTGCCATTTGACCCAGTTATCCCACTTCTGGGAATCTATACTAATAACAGTGTAAATTGGCCGGAATGCCGTCTCGTAACAACCAGTCAGCATGGGGGCGGGACGATGGCAGAGAGCTTTTGGCATGCCTGCTCCAGGGGTCTGAAGGTTGCTGAGAGGAAGGGAGAGCAGAGAGGCAGTTAGGGAATCAGGCTGGGAGGGGAGCACAGATAGGCAGTCAAGGTGATCAGGCCAGGAGAGGAGAGTGGTTAGGGGGATCAGGCTGGCAGGAGAGCAGTTAGGAGCATCAGGCAGGCAGGCAGGTGAGAGGTTAGGAGCCAGTGGTTCTGGATTGCCAGAGGGATCCCCGATTGGAGAGGGTGCAGGCCAGGCTGAGGGAATCCTCCCCCAAACTCCTCCAATCCCCCTCCCCCATGCATGAATTTAATGCATCAGGCCTCTAGTATATCATAAGAATCCTGAAACACCTATCAGAAAAAATATATGCACCTCTATGTCTATAGCAGCATTATTGAGAATAGCCAAGCTCTGGAAACAGCCCAAATGGCCATCAGTAGATGAGTGGAAAAAAAGCTGTTGTATATTTACAGAATGAAATACTATGTGGCTGTACAGATGGACCTGGAGATAATTATGCTCAGCAAAACAAGCCAGTTAGAGAAAGGTGATTATCACATGATCTCACTTACATGTGGAATCTAATGAACAAAGTAAACTGATGAACAAAATAGGGCCAGAGGCATGCATGGAACAGAGTGACAGATCTCAGAGGAGAGAAGGGGGGGAGGGACGGACCAAAAGAGATTAACCAAAGAATATATATAATATGTACATATGCATAGTCCATGGATACAGACAATAGTATGGTGAAGGCATTGGTTATGGGAGGGAGCTGGGTGACAAAGGAAGGGAAAATGGTTGCAAAGGAGGAGAAAATGTAATGCTGTTAACAGTAATGAACTAAAAGAATAAAACTGAAAATAGTTCAGAAGAAGAAGAAAAGGAAGAAGAAGAGGAGGAGGAGGGGAAGAGGAAGGGGAAGGAAAGAGGAAGGAAGGAAGGAAAGAAGGAAGGAAAGAAGGAGAAGAAGAGGAAGGGGAAAGAAAGAGGGAGGAAGGAAGGAAAGAGGGAAGGAAGGAAGGAAGGAAGGAAGGAAGGAAGGAAGGAAGGAAGGAAGGAAGGAAGAAGGAGGAGGAAGAGGAGGAGGAGAAGGAAGGAGGAGGAGGAGAAGAAGGAAGGAGGAGGAGGAGGAAGAGAAGAAGAAGAAGAAGAAGAAGAAGAAGAAGAAGAAGAAGAAGAAGAAGAAGAAGAAATTTGCCTCCTTTTTCCCTGCTAAAATCCATCACTTGGGTATTGATCTAGGAGGTACAGAGAAGGATCTTTTACCAAGGATGGTCCCTGAGAAGAGGTAACAAACACCTGGAGCAAAGCAGACATGGACCTGCCCTAGGGGTCTGAGCAGGACCAATGCCTCTTGAGCAGATGCTGAGGCATCACCTCGGCAGCTGGGGCAGAAAAAGCAAGCGATTTGCTCACACAGGCATGCGAAGTGCCTGGTGCATAGTAAAGACAGTCAACCCAGAAAATTACTGTTTATTGCTGCTCTTCTCTTTCTATTTTTACTCCCATATGACTTGGGAAACCCAGATTGCATGAAAACTGAAATACTCTCAGGAGAAAACACCAAATACACACTTCAACTATCCCTTGGCCCATATTTCTTCCTAATTGTCCATCTTCTTAGCCTCTTACAGTTGAAACAGCTCACTGACTGCCTCTCTGCCCCAAAACCCCATTTACTCACATCAGTGGAGGCGTAGTAGTCACATAAATGGAATTTTAATCTGCATTCTTTATCACAATATTGATAGTTTTAATTCATTCCTTTATCTGCCACCCTTATTTGCAGTTCTTTTTCTGGCTAATTATATCCCTTTGTCAAGTCACCTAACTCCTCTTTCTGCTTTACTCTACACCCCACAAATCACACATTTCCTCTGCCCTCTCTCCAGCGTGTACTTGACTCTCATGCTCCCACAGCTGCCCAGATGCAGTTCTGGCCTAAACTGGTAATGCAGACTCCTACCTGCAGCCACAATCCCCTCCAGCCTGTGATCTGGGAGCTCCCAGAATTATGTTTGCAGAACACAAATTGGATTGTGTCATTTCCTTATTTTAAATGATTTAAATTTTAATTTTAAATGATCGATGATTCCACAATGAATACAATAGAGTTCTAAATTGGGGGTGAGGGTGGGGCGGGTGAGATAAAGAGATACTCAGCACTAGCTGGTTTGGGTCAAAGGATAGAGAGTTGACCTGTGGACTGAAGGGTTCTAGGATCGATTTCGTTCAAGGGCACATGCTGGGGTTTTGGGCTCAATCCCTACTTGGGGGACATGCAGGAGGCAGCTGATCAATGACTCTCTCTCTCCCTCTCCCTTTCTCTCTGAAATCAATAAAAAATATATCTTACAAAAAGAGATGCTCAGATGTCCTTCGTGGAGACCTATGACCCTCTGATATCATACTAAAAAATGTGTTGTATGAGATTATGCTTTTCATAAGAAGAGTGCCAAGTGATTTCAACAGATTCTCAAAAGAATCTGTGCTGTGACATGGCCTTCCCCACCCACCTCCTTCTCTAAAATTCACCGGGGAGTCAGGCAAGGCCCGTCACAATCCAGCCCACAGTGGCAGTGCAGTGCCGTGGATGCTGAGGGTATCATAAAACTTTAGAGTTAGGCAGGTTTGGGTTTCAAATCTGGTTTGAGCATCTGGCTGGCCCCTCAGTCTCAGAAATATATCCTTTCTAAGCCTTATTTGGCCTACCTGGTGAAAATAGGATAATATTCCTTTTCTCATAGGACTGCTTTATATATTAAATTGAATAATAAAATAGAGTAACTGGGAAATAAGAAACAGTACATTGTAGCTGCTTCACCATAATTAAGTCTTTGGACACCCAAATATAATTGTAAAAACACAACCCTAAACCTACCTGCTGATAAATCCCTCCTTTATCAGCTGGAGTTACTTTTGTTTCAAGGTATAAAAACCCCCACATAAAATTGGTTAAATGATTTAAGGGAGCATGCTAGCTCACATAGTGCAAACATTCAGAGGTAGAGAATGCTTCAGGGGTAATTTGTTCAGGGCCCTCACTATGATTTTCTATTATGCTCTCAGCTTTCTCCTTCTCTATGCACCAGCTTCTTTCTCAGGCTGGTTTTCCTCATGGTGACACAGTGACTGCAGCGAGTCCAGCCCTCACAACTACATTTCGCACAGTCTGGAACAGAGAGAGCACTTGTGTCCTGGAATTGTCTGCGATTCCCTCACTTGCCCACCCCTGTGCCAACCTCTGCAGCCAAGTTTACATCTTTAGCTTTAAGCATCTCTGAGCCACTTGCATCTTCAAAGGGAATTAGGGCCATAGGAAAGGGCAATGTTTAAAATATTTAGCAATCAAGACAACGCGGAAACAGCTAATATGCACACACAACAGCCGAATCGGAACAGATGGCAGTTGGAAACCACCAGCACTCCTCAGCGGGTACAGCCAGCTGAGTCTCCGCTCTGCCTGTGGGAACGGTGAAGGTCAGAGGGGTTTGCTGAGGGGCGGCTCTCTGGGATCCACTGGGCATTGCCTACTCAAGAATGAGCTTCCCCTCTCTGGTCTTCCAATCAACCTTGGTAGCTAGGAAGTCAGGATTCAGCTTGAGCTAGAGAGAGAGAGAGAGAGAGAGAGAGAGAGAGAGAGAGAGAGAGAGAGAGAGAGAGAGAGAGAGAGAGAGAGAGAGAGAGAGAGAGAGAGAGAGAGAGAGAGAGAGAGAGAGAGAGAGAGAGAGAGAGAGAGAGAGAGAGAGAGAAGGCATCTGTTAGGATTCCTGTTCTCTGAAGGAAGAAATCTCTGGAGAGAAAAGATACTGGTGCTGACTCTAATAATGTTTGTAAAAAAATTTTACTTGAAAACTTCGGGTTAGTAATTTACATCTCCCTCACACACAGAGCAACATTTAGCAAGGCACGAGTTGATCTCAAATCACTTCAAGTCTTTTCCCCAAAGTTTAGCAATCCTGAGTTAGTTTTTATTCTCCAGCAGGAAGACCGGTGAACAGACACTGTTCGCTGCTCTCTAGTTTTGTGTCACAGTAAATTATCGGCAAGTCTCGTCTCAAACCCAGCCCAGGAATCCAAACCGTGTCACCAAACAAAGCCTCACATTGTAAAGAAATGTGAGTGGGCAACTTTGTTTCTCCTTGGCCTCCAAGTGCTCCCCCTCAGCGGTGGGTCTGGGCGCTCCAGACGCCAGCAGGGTGGGGGGAGCTGTAATGCAGGTCTGGCCCGGGAACCGCAAGGAACCGCGGATTCTTCGAGGGGAGAGGTCAGAGCAATCACGCGAGTGGGCTGGAATGTGGCGGGGACTGGCAGCTGCTCTTTAATCTTGGGTAATATTTTCTTTTGGAAATCAAATTAAAAAGAGAATGTGTGTCCAGATTATCTGCCGGGACTGGTGGCTCATTTGAAAATACGAAAGGTCATGAACCCTCTGAGAGGTGAGAGCAAATCTGTTACCGCTTGTGAAGGTAGCCAGACTTTGCAGTTAGCCTGGGGTTGTTCCACCAGAAGAAGTCATTCTGGAATATCCCAGTACGTAGATATATTAGGAGCGCATGTCATTGTCATATTTCATTCATTTATTCATTCACTCATTTGCTCCATTCCATGAATACCTATAGAGCACTCTGGTATATTAGATGAGTGAATATTTTTTCACTAAATTTTTTTTCACTAAAACAATACTACAAGTAAATAAAAAATGAGGATTTAGTAGGACATTGTCCTTTTTTATTCTAAATGAAAAAGTTGAGTGAGAAAAAGGTAGACAGGAATTTCTGGGTGGTCTCTTACTTTAAGAAAATGTTAAGAAACAACTTCTTCCAATTCCAGCCTCTACTACCAGGCAGGTTGGGGAGGAGTGCCAAAGGATTAAAGTCTGTCACGTTGGAAGCTGTGGACTCCATCAGTGTGTACTCTGATGAGCTGCTATTTGCGTAAAGATTGGAAGCAAACTGACTTCTCTGAGCAGGTGTGATTGTTTATTATTTGGTAGAGGAGATTCTATAGTATTTAAAGGTCGAAAGCCTATGTGCAAGGCATGGTTTCTCCACTGGGAGCCCTGTAATCTTGGTCAGTTCACTGTGTCCAAGTTTCCCCATTTGCACAATGGAGATAATAATAATCCTATCTAATAAAAGGGTAATATGCCAATTAGCTATCATTCTGTCACAAAGATGGCAGCACCCATTGCCATAAGATGGCAGCGTTCAGTCCTCTCAGCCCCGCCAGAGTGCCCCAGTCCCAAGGGGGCAGCCATTGAGAGCCGGCAGAATGAATGGCCCGGCAGAATGCTTGTTTCGTCATTGCAGCGACCCGGCAAGTGTTCCACGCCAGGCCGCAGATGGGCCTCTGGCCAGGCTGGGGAGTGGAATGCTTGCGTAAGAAGAGAAGGAGCTGGCGAGCTGAGCAGAGTCAAGTGGCCCCCAACTCCCAGGCAAAGTCAAGTCCGAGCAGCCAGAGGGTAGAGGGAGTGAAAGATAGTGTGACAGGAGGGGTTGGTGGCAGAGGCACAGGGGTCAAAGATGGCCGAGAAAGAGGAAGGAAGCTCTTTACTGGAGTTCCTGAGAACAGGGAGGAAAGTGGTTTGCATTTCCCAGTAGCGGATGGGCCTCTGGCCAGGCCGGGCTCAGAACACTTGTATCCTCGTCCCATTGATGAGGCGAGCATTCCTCGCCTGGCTGTGGATGGGCATCTGGGCTATGGAGAGCCTCTAGACCAGGCCCCACAGAGAGCTACTGGTGCACGGATTCGTGCGCAGGGCTACTAGTAATAAATAAATAACATCAACAGACACAACACTTGCCTTTTCCCTGTTGATGCAGTTTTTGTGAGAACCAAGGTAATGAAGATTGTGCAACAGCTTCCTAAACTATGAACTACAGGGACCACATTTGCTGCCAAGAGCCTTTTTTGGGAGCAAACAGAGGAAGCAACAATCTACTGACCACATCGAATGTGAGATGTTAACACTCTTTGTCTTAGGAGAGGGACTTTATGCCTTCATAAATCAGAAGAGCTCTCAAGTTCAACCCCCCTTTTTCATGTGAATGTGCTTTATCTTTGTTTAATATCTCAAGATGTTGGCCAGAACACAATCTGAGTACACGCACCAAGTGGACTCTTATCTCTTGGGCCATTAATGAGTTTTTGCTTCTGAGAACCTCTTAAGATCTTACAAAAACTGAGAGCTCTTGAGTAGAGAGGCATGATTTTTAAACAAGTAACCCAAGATAACTGCCAACATTCCTAAGAAATGCATTTCATATTTCTATATCAGTAGCTGTGTCTGCTTCAGTATTCCATGTGCGAATTTTCAACAGCAAAACTTCACAGCTCAGAGTAGATGCAGTTCTACTAAACTACATAGATGTTATCTTGCTAGGGGCATACTCCATCCCCAAGGGACCAGGTGTCTCCTGGAAAGAAACCAGAAACTCTGGATTCTTTCTTAGGTCTTTTTTCTATTGTCATACTGTAGATAGAGTCATTGCAAACAGCTTCTCCGGGGTGAAAAAAAAAGTTAAAAAAAAAAGCAGGAGTGGGATTTCCAGATGGAGAGAGACTTGAAACTCAAGAGGGATGGTTTATGCTGTGAGATGCGTATTTTGAACATTTTTAGGCAATTTACCACCTTTCTTTGACTTCTCTGAAATAAAAAAATGGCTTTTACTTATGAAAACTTAGTGGTATAGGAGATGAATAAAATAGGTGAAGGTCAAAAGGTACAAACTTCCAGTAATAAAATCAATGTCCTAGGGATGTAATGCACAGCACCATAACTGTAATTAATAATATTGCATTGCATATTTGAAAGTTGCTAAGAGAGTAGGTCTTAAAAGTTCTCATCCCAAGAATAAATTTTATAATTAATTTTACCGATGGATGTTAACTATTGTGGTGATCATTTTGCAATCTACACAAATATTGCATCATTATGTTTTACACCTGAAACTAAATTAATGTAATATGCCAATTATGCCACAATAAAAAAAATGAGCGCTTACTTAGGTCCAACTCATCTTTCAGGTAGTAACAGCAACTCAACAAGCTCTCATTTTCCAAATCAATCAGTTTACATTCTTTTTGTAAAAATAAATTTTATTGATTCTTTACAGAGATGAAGGGAGAGGGACAGAGAGTTAGAAACATCAACCAGCTGCCTCCTACACACCCCCTACTGGGGGTGTGCCTGCAACCAAGGTAAAGGCCCTTGATTAAAATCGAACCTGGGACCCTTCAGTCTGCAGGCTGATGCTCTACCCACTAAGCCAAACTGGTTAAGGTAACCAGTTTACATTCTTATAGCCCCATATCTCTCTCCTTCATAATGTTTAGCTTAGCTGTATATGTAATTACTTTACTTAATAGCCAAACTACACAGATTAAATTCTGATGCCACCTCTTATTACCTGGGTACCCTAATAGCTTAATAGCTCTGTATTAATGTTTCTTTATCTGTAAAATGGGAACAATAACAGTTCCTACCTCACGGAGTTATGAGGGTTAAATGTGTAGAAATGACATGGAGAGCTCTTATACCAATGCCCTTCAACACGGTAATTGCTTACTTAGATGTTATTGTTTTTATTGTTGTTTTAGCTTTAACGGCTTCAAGTTTTATGGGAGCAGGCATATCCATCATAGTTTCAACCCAAAACCCTTTCAGTAAATGTTTGTTGAATAAATGTATAAACAACTTAATCTGTAATATTTCATCCAGTCTATATGTAAGTCCATTTTGAAGCAACTCCAGAAAATAAAGTAGAAAGCAAAATCAGCTTGGAAGGCTGTAGTGGAAGTTGATTCTGAAACACTTGACATGTCACCTCAATTATTTCTTGGATGAATAAGTGCATGTTAAATACTGTGAATGTTAAACACTGTCGGCTAAAGCCAGTGTTTCGAAGTACTCATATGTGTTTGTTAAATGTTGTGTTATAGCTAAATGAGCCATTTGTTTTTATGGAGGGGGTATGAAAACCAGTACAATATATTTTTAATATTGGTACATGATATCCCCAAGATTTAGTGCTAAAGAAGTATAAAAACCAATGAAACCGGTTTGGCTCAGTGGATAGAGAGTCGGCCTGTGGACTGAAAGGTCCCAGGTTAGATTCCGGTCAAGTGCATGTAACTTGGTTGCGGGCACATCCCCAGGGTGTGTGTGCAAGAGGCAGCTAATCAATGATTCTCTCTCATTGATGTTTCTAACTCTCTATCCCTCTCTCTTCCTCTCTGTAAAAAATCAATAAAACATATTTTAAAAAAATATGATTCTCTCTCATCGATGTTTCCAACTCTCTACCCCTCTCTCTTCTTCTCTGTAAAAAAATCAATAAAATATATATATATATTTTATTATAAAAGATAATATATATATTTTTTATATATAAAAGATATATATATTTTATATATAAAAGATAATATAAATATATATATATATTTTATATATAAAAGAAGTATAAAAACCTTTAAGATCTACCCTCTTAGTAATTTTCAAATATAAAGCACAGCATTGTTAATAGTAGTTGAAGTGTTAAAGATTATAGCAGCACAGGGTTTAGATTGGTCTTGCCCCAAACAGGATTTGGTGACTTCCCTACAAAGAGCTTTCTAGGATAACTACAGAACAGACCATATTTATTATCTATACTAATAAAAGGGTAATATGCTAATTAGACTGGACATCCTTCCAGACAAAGCCATGGTGGTGGGGGCTGAGGTGGTTAGGGGCGATCAGGCTGGTAGGGGAGAGCAGTTAGGGACAATTAGGCTGGCAGGGGAAAGCGGTTAGGGGCAATCAGACTGGCAGGAGAGAGCGGTTAGGGGCGATCAGGCTGGCAGGCAAAGTGGTTAGGGATGATCAGGCAGGCAGGCATGCAGGCAGGCAGATGAGAGGTTAGGAGCCAGCAGTCCCGGATTGCAAGAGGGATGTCTGACTGCCAGGGTCCCATATTAGAGAGGGTGCAGCCAGGGATGAGCGTCTCCCCTTCCCACCCCCCATGCACGAATTTTGTGTACCAGGCCTCTAGTCATCAAATAAAAACAATATCATGTGATTTTAAAAATCCTTAAAGTATCACCTTGAAGAGAAATAGCTCTCAGATGTGAAGGCTGAGAAAATAAGCCAGTATACTAAGACCATTGTACACACTTCAAAATGAGTGATTGAATAATAGTGAGATCTTGAAGAGCCTGACAAAGGATTATTTTATTTTTTTAAAGTTTTCCCTGAAAGTATAGCCTTTACATTATGCCATTCCCGTGAACAAAGAGTGGTTAAATAAGCACATTATGTATAGTGAAGGCAAGCAGTAGGCAGTTGGGAGAGCTGGCTTTCTTGTGCACAATATTAGGGCTGGGAGCATGTCTTTGAAAACAGGTGTGTGTTTGTTTTTCTGCCTCCTTAATGGCCTTTAAATTTCTCAAAAGGAACAAAGTTTATTTTCTCAATAATTGAAATGAAGGCTTAAAATGTAAATACTCTTATTAACTTCCAGCTAAAATAAAGTGTTTATGACTGGTGTAGCCATCTTATGGACATATTTTGATAGAAGGTAAAAGAATGGGGAACTATTTTGTGCAATAAAATAGGTAAATATTAGAAAAGGGAGGTTGTTGACCTCAATGACAAATGTCAACATAAGAATTTTAGCCAACACAACCTCTGATTAAACCTGAAGATAAAGCCATAAATGTTCTCTGAAAATAAACTCTTTGGTGGAAAATATCTTTTTTTTCTTGAATTTTCTTAGGATTTCCTTCCCACTCTGTTATTATTAACCTACATTATGGGAAATAAAACACAATATTGATATGGCTCATCAAAGAAAGTTCAGCTCTTTTGCTCCTACTGTTTTTGGCAGAGATGAGAGAACTTCAATAACATAAATATTTTCATGGCATTATTGAAAGCAACAGGCAGAAATGACAAGTCATAAATGTTTATTTACTCAATTAATGAATAAATGAATGGATGAATAAAAGAAAGAGGAAGGAGAAAGAAGATACACAGTTTTGGGAAGGCACAGCTTTCCACAAAGGCAATAACAGAAAGAAGGATGCATTTTCAGAGAGGATATTGGCACACAAAGGCTAACTGAAAGCATTATTTCTTAGTTTTCTTTGGAACAATGGTGGTTTATACTGGCATGTTGGGTTTGACTTGTGGTGATAGTTTTTCTGTTTCCAGATCAAGTTTAGAAGTAATTTTCTATTTAACTCCAATGAACTAAATAGTGACCATAAAGAAGATGTCAAAGCTTGGGCCCTGTGCTAACTCTACATTTTCAAAGGTCACCTATTATTTCTTGATTGACAAGTTAATTCATCTGTTCTTAATACCTGTCCGCCTTGACCTTTCTGTAAGAACTGACACTCTTGACCACTCCATCACTGAAGACATTTATAGTTTCTGCATCACTTCTCTCTCCTGCTCCTTTCCTACTGATGGCTTCTCTCTCTAGGCTGTGTCTTAATAGTATATATTGCTTTAGTTTCAGTCTTCAATCCTGCTCTCTTCCATCTCTTGGAGCTCCCATTGGTTCCAACCTCTTTAATAAATCCCTCTAGATTAAAGGCTGTATTTCAGATTCTTGGTCTGCCTCCTAAACTCCTATCCCATATTTCCTCCTCTGGGATGAACATTTCTGCCTAGACAGTGTATTGGTGACTCACAATAACAAAATTCATTATTTTCTATGAATTGGTTGTTCCATTTGACTTCCTTTTTCTTTTAAATGTTGCTACAGAGGATGTGCTTGTGGGCAGTAGAATGAGCTGTATCAGGAGTGATCAGAAAATTCAAGCTAAGCTGGTGGTTGGGGGGTTAATTCCAAAACAAGTAGAGACAAAAACTCTGGCCAAACCATATCCTATATCCTTGTGGTACTGGAAGTTCTAGAAGATAGTCACAGCTTTAGAGTTTTGTTTTGCTTCAGGTTTTTTGTTTTGGTTTGTGTGGTTTTTTGTTGTTGCTTTTTTTTTGGTTGTAGACAAATTATCAAGCTGAGGGTACTGGCAGTAGAATAAGCATTCTGCCATAGTAAATAAAGTAAAAGACATCAGGGTACAAGTTAAACAAGTTACTTATCTTCTCTGAGTGCCACTCTTTTCATCAGATAAAAATGACAATGCAACACTTACCTTGAAAGATTTTTAGGAATTAAAAATAATACACATCAAACATCTGACACATAGTAGTGCTTGATATATAGTATTTGTTATTAACAGTCCTTCTACCTCTGGATTTTCCTGGCTCCAACCCGAGTTGTTTTTAGCTGTTTCCTTTAACCAACAGCCCCATGTTGAATCGGACACAAACTCTGTCAGTTTCACAGTCTTCTTTGTGCATTTTCACAGACAACATCCTGAGGCAGGTCTGAAAATGCTCCAGCAAGGGCCTTTGCAGTGGTATAGCTACCCAAAGATTTACTTTCCATGGCACAACTCAGGTTTATAATGATCCCCTATGCAAATGCATTTCCATGCTTTACTCCTGCTCTCCGGGTATGATACCTTATTCTCAACATGGCCCAGAGAGTCACACACAATGCAGTCACATCCTGATTTTTCAGGCTGGCAGAATTTGTCACCTCACTGTTTTATGATTATTTATTTATTTATTTATTTATTGTCTCCATGCATTCCATCATATAGTTTCCCAATATCCTTCCCCTTCCTCTTTAACTTTCACACTCTAGATACTTGTTAAGACTCAGCCTAAAATACTCCTTCAAAAGCCTTTACCAAATCACTGTAGTTCAACAAACTTTCTCCACCCCTAAATTTATAGCATTTACTGTCTACAGCATTTAGTTGACCATTACATAAGCCTTGTCTGCTTGTGGTCCCCATTATTAGTTAATGATCCTACCATCATTTGTGTCTGTCATGTCTAATATTATAAGTCACCAACATTGTTGACTCTTTCTTTGATTTAGGGACCAGCAAAGAATGTACTCAATAAACTTTGGGGCCAATACTTTGCATTTACTAATCATTGAATAAATGTCAATTTTAACAACCTAACAAGTACTAGGTATATCATTGGCTGTGGAATATAAAATGAATCAGACACAAGGTTAAGATATTATAGTCTAACTAGAGGTCTGGTGCACAAATTTGTGCATCGGTGGGGTCCCTTGGTGTGCCCTGCAGGGATTGGGCCACAACCAGCAGTCCAACGCCACCTGCTGTTCCTGCCTGCCACTCCCACTCATCCCAGCCCTGCTGCACCTGCCATGGGCTCGCTCCCAGTTAGTCCTGATTGGGAGAGGCTCGCACCACCACAGTGGCACTCACTAACCATGAGCCCCGTGTCTGGTACTGATCCTAAGGGGGATGGAGGAGGGCAGGCCGGATGCAATTGACCCTCTGGGCAGGTGGTGGGATGGCCTTGCTGGCCCGGGGATTGGGATCTATCCCGATGAAGGTTGCACCGGTTGTCGGTAGCCACCTGGAAGCTGTTTTTATATAGTTTCTTCCTCGAGGAGCATCTAGGGAGGGGAAGTGCCCACAGTACCCAGGCCAACTTCCAGGAGGCTTACAGTGCTGTCAGGATCATGCCAGTGGCGCCAGTCCGTCAGTGCCTGGCCCTTTCTCCGGATATTGGACCTGCAGGACTACTGAGGGAGCAAGTGGCTGCCGCTGGGCTGGTGGGCCACCTGGATGGGTTGGTCAGCTGAGCAGCACTCCTGCTGTGGGAGCACACTTACCACCAAGGGGCAGCTCCTGCATTGAGCATCTGCCTCCTGGAGGTCAGTGTGCATCATAGTGCCCAATTGACTGGTCGTTCAGTCATTTGTTCATTTGGCCACTTAGGCTTTTATATATATAGATGAGAAATATAGACAGACAACAAATTAATTAAAGGGCAGCATAAATCCCCTAAAAGGCACATGCACAAAAACTATGGTATGCCCAACGTTGGATTGCTAGGAGGGAAGACTGGGGGAATCTTCTCAGAATAATTAATGCTTGAGTTGCAGTGAAAAAATGAGCATGGGTTTTCCATATCAGGAAGAGTTTTATAGAAATAGAGAATAAGAAAAACATGCAAAGACATGGATCCCTGAGAAAATTTTGTATGACTGATGCACGCACATGTACATAATAAGGGAGGTCCAGCTAAAATACTAAAGAGAAGGTCCCTAAAACCAAATCATGAAGAAACTACAAGCTAAGTGCTTTAATCATTATCTGGAAGGCAGCAATTCAGTGGAAGAAAACAATGAAATATCTTAGATAGCAGAAGAAATGGTTAATTTGTGTTTTAGGAAAATCACTTACATAGAAAGGAGGGTGTGAGAGAGCTTGGAAAAAAGAAACATGGCAGAAATAAATTTTAAAAGTCCAGCAAGGAACCACAGCATTGGTAACAGAAAGAAGCCATCAGATTTAAGAGATATTTAGTGGCACATAAATTTGGAGATATTTGGGCATAGGTGAAGTCCTGAGAAAATTCAGAATAATCAAAGTTTTCTAACTTGCAAATACAACAATGATGCCAGTAACCAAGAAAGGGAAAAGAACACCCATATCCAGTATTTGTTTTGTAATATGATTCTGTTCCTTTTCTTTTAAAAGACTATATGTAAACAGAGAAGGCAAAGCCACCTGGGTGAAAAAGGTGGTACTTTATGTTTTATTCACATCAATTCTTGGTAACAATAAGAAGGAGTTATCAATTAGGGAAAATGTATTAAGCATGAACATTTTATGGGAATAATAGTACACACAGTCATTTATGATAACACGAGCAGCCTGATGCACGAAATTCGTGCAAGGAGCTTGGCCCTCACAGCCAAGACTTCGTCCAGAAGGTCATCTGGAAGGTTGTTCAGCTGTCTGGTTAATTAGCATATTATCCTTTATTATTATAGATTACGTACTGGCAGTTCCACTTTTCATTTCCCCATTTTTAATTAAGACCAAAGAACTTCACGGAATATAAAGTAAATTTTTGGGAAAACTTCACAAGTTGCTTCAACTTCATTACACCACACAGTGATAAATTCTTACACTATTAATTTGGGGTTCATCCAGTTATTCTTAGGAAAGGACAGTTTAAGCAACAGTCCATGATTAAGGAAATATTTATCCTTGAGCAACTCTTCATGGTAAGTAAAAAAAATGTTAGTTTTAGTATTTAAGATGCTATAGAAATTGGGAAAGTTTTAGCTTGCCTAGTATTAGAACTATATAATAGAGTAAGTTAAAACCTAGAAAGGGGTTAAGGAATTGTCTAGCTCAGTCTTCTGATTTAACAGATGAGGAAAATGAGAATTATGGATATTAAGTGTCATAAACCAGGGTAAAAGTGGATGTAAAGGCACTGTCTAATTCAGTGAAAGTTACTTAACTGTCAATGTGACATAGTTGAAAGGGAAAACTACTTCAAATCAAAAGAAACAGAATTCAGTTTCAGCTCTGACACTAGCTATGTGGTCAAAGGCTAACCATTTAATAATGGTGACAGTTTCCTTATTGGTGAGACAGGGATATTATTTTTTACTTCACAGGACTGTCATGAAGTATAAATGCAATGATGTAGGTAAAAAGTTGTTATAAACTATAAAACACTAAAAATATAACAGATTATACACTGAGTGGCCAGATTATTATGAATTCAGAGATCATCACTCAGTGTATATTCTATATAATAAAAGGCTAATATGCAAATTGTCCCCTCAAGCAGGAGTTTGACCAGCAGGCAGGACAGCCAACCACCCATGTCCCCTCCCCCTGGCCAGGCTGGCCGGGCCCCACCCACCCATGCACAAATTCATGCACCAGGCCTCATATATATATTGAGTGGCGAGATTATTATGTGTTCAGAAATCATAATAAACTGACCATTCAGTGTATATGTAGAATAAATCTTTAACTACAATTTAAAGCATTTATTTATTGAGCAGCCACTCTATGCCAGGATCTTTTTTTTTTGTATTCTATTTCATTTCATCCATAAATCAACCCTTAAGTAGATGCCAGTTCCCAGTTTAAAGATGAAAAAGACAATCAAGCTTAGAGAGGCTATGTAACCTCACACAGCAAGCAAGTAGGGACGCCAGGATTGGAAGTCCTATCTGACGGGTAATGACATCACCAATGGACTTTCTGTTACTCCATAATGTTTGTGGTAGTCTTGACAAAAAAAACCACTCCCCATTGTTGGGATAGCTTAGGTGAGGAAGAGTGAGGACTGAGAGTCAGTGAGCCTCAGGGACTGGCATGCTGGCATGAATTCTACTCCAGGCCATATAAAATAATCCAGATGAGGCAAGAGTATATAACAAAAGGTTTGTAATGCATGGTCAGAAGCGGGGTTAGATGGAGACTCAAAGGCACCCAGGAAGAATGATGGTTTGGTCTCTTGGGTGGGTTTCTTCTTTAAACATTTGTTCATAATTTAAGTCCTGTAGCTGAGAGTTGTGTGGAGAAGGGAAAAAGAAAACCCCAGGCAGTAGGATCAGTCTCTCCTCTTTGGCAATAAAAGTAAAAAGTCTGTCCCAAGTTTGCACACTTCTATAAGCAAAAACAAACAAACAAACAAACAAAAAACAATGAAATTAGACAGAGCGATCATGTGCTATGGAAGGGAAAGTTTTGGTGAAGTTCTCTCTTTCTACCTTATTTTAATGTATTTTAAAGGTACCTCGCTCCACTCTCCAGGTGAGGAGCTTGGATAAATACATTTTAATTGAGTATTCCATTCATAATTCATACTCTCTCACAGATTAGTGCTCCAATAATTCATTCTTTACCCTCAATTCAGCTCTCGTAAAAAACTTAAAGTGTGATATAAATTTTGTGAACTTTTGTGAGCAGAATGGGATGGAATAAACACTGCCTTTATAATTATTCAAAGTATATGTACATTTTTTGGAGGATACCCTGTATGTTTACATATAAACATATGGTTTATCTTTGCTACATATGCCCAATGCTTGCTACATTACATATATATATATATATATATATATATATATATATATATACACACACACACTTATATATTTATATACATATACATTTATTATGTGCAAGGACTAGACACTTTATAAAAATTAGCCCATTCATTCCTCATAATAATCCTGATGTATGTATTGTTCTATTACATTTTGCAGATGAGGAGACTAAAGTACAAAAATCAGTGTTAATCTTTCCACTATAATACTTAGCCCTTCTACAAAATCGATGTGAAGGTTAAGATGGAAGAATTTACCTTTTTCACAACATAATTTATCTTAGTAGCCTTACCTGTCATTTTAAACACTAGAGGCCTGGTACATGAATTTGTGCACAGGTGCGATCCCTCTGGGTAGCCTGCAGGGATAGGGCCAAAACCCGCAGTCCAACACCGCCTGCAGCTCCTGCCTGCCGCTCTGGCTCATCCTGGCCCCACTGTGCCTGCCACGGCCTTGTGCCCAGCCAGTCCCAATCAATTGGGAGAGGCCAATGCTGCTGTAGCAGCGCTCACCAGCCATGAGCCCTGCATCTGGCGCCCTCCCAAGGGAAGTGGCCTGCGGGATTGGACTGAAACCAGCTCTCTGACATCTCTGGGCAGGTCCTAGATTGCAAGAGGGTGCAGGCCAGTCTGAGGGACCCCATCAGTGCATGATCACGCTGGGGAGGGGCTGCAGGTGGGCTTCAAGGTGTGTCTGGCCCCATCTTGCTCAGTCCTGATCTGCAGGACACCAGCAGCAAGCTGACCTACTGGTCAGAGTATCTGCCCCCTGGTGGTCAGTGCATGCCATAGCGACTGGTCCACCAGTTGACTGACTGTCCCGTGTTGGTCAGTGCACGTCATAACGAGTGGTTGAGCAGCCTTCACATATCATTAGCATATTATGCTTTGATTGGTTGTTCCGTTGTTCTGCAACTTGGTCTATTTGCATATTACCCTTTTATTATGTAGAATTGTTGTATAGGATTATTATATAGGATTTTTAGTTTCATACATATCCTTGAGAATCTGAGGAAATCATAGCATTCATCCTATCAGGAAAATAAACAGATATACATGGAGTAAATATTTGTGTGCCATTTCCAAGACTTCATAGACCTTTGGAAGTTTATTCATGGGCTTCAATTAAAAAAAAAAAAGCCTGACTAAACTTGGTTGGGTCTCCTAAACCTCAGTCTCTTTCAACTAGAAATAAGACTGAAAATACAGCAACCAGTTTCCCAGCTACTGGTTTTTAAAGCTGGGAAACATACATATAATTTAGGGATGAATTCCTTACCACTTTGAATTGCTTAATATGTTATTCAGAAGTTCTGGTTCAAATTTCCTTTAAAAGTATATATATTCAGAGTTAAAAATGGGGCAGAAAAAAACAAAACAAAACAGAGTTTGGCCCAAGTCTTAACCTTTCTGGAATCCAAAATATTCAAAAACTAGTTTGGAGGGGTTGCTGACATTTAGCCATCCTGAGTTCCAAGAATCACATTTGATTAGTTTACACTGATCTGCTGATTAAACTCATTATCTCTATGTCCCTTCTTCATTAAAGCACACTGGGAGAGTCAAAGGATGTAACTTTTCGAAACCACGTGAAGGAAAATCATCCATCCAAGATGTACATTCCACCACTTAAAAAAAAAGTTAATCGTCACTTGAGGATATTTTTTCATTCATTATTAGAGAGAGTGGAAGGGAGGGGAGAGACAGAGAGAAACAGTTATGTGAGAGACACACATCAATTAGATGCCTTCCACGTGGAATGAGCTGCAACCAAGGAACATGCCCTTGTTTGGAATTGAACCTGGTACCCTTTGGTCCACAGGTTGAAGCTCTATACACTGAGCAAAACCAGCCAGGGCTATTTCACCACTTTTTTCTGACATTTAAAATCTCGACAGCCCAGCCAGTGTTTCTCAGTGGTTGTGTCAATCAATCTATGAACCTGAAGGCCACAGTTAGATTCCCAATCAGGGTACGTGCCTGGGTTGTGGGCTCTATCCATTGTGAGGCGTGCAGGAGGCAGCCAATCAATGACTCTCTCTCTCATTGAATATCTCTCTCTCCCCCCCCCTCTCTCTCTTTCGTCAATAAAAATATATTTTTAAAAAACAACAACACCTGACAAAGATTGGTTAAGTTGTTCGAAATCTTAGTGCGATTCAAATCAACAAGTTCAATAGAAAAACTCTACAGAACCATTAACTGTGGCTTGTAATAGCTGTTCATATTCTTACCGGCAGACACAACAAAACATCATATTGTTTACCACTGACTACTAAGGCCAGAATGCAAGAAAGCAAAGCATTGCCAGCTGTGTTTTGGTTTCCAGTTGGTTGCTGCTCTAAAGAGAAGCAATCGCCTTTTAAATAAAATCCTTACCCATTTTTTTCTATTTCAGATTGGTAGGTCCAATTATAATTAATGGAAATGTGTAACTTAGCAATATTTTTAATTGCCTCCACTTGACCTAAGAGCAGCTGTATAAATACTGACAAGATTATTTTATGACTTTAAAAACATATCTTAAAACATATCTAGATATGAGAAATGCTAAATATATTTGTTAGGCCAAAAATACTATAGATGAAAGACATAATATAGAACTTTAAAAAATTGATGTATGCCAGTGAACTCAGCAGGGGAGAATCTGTGTGTGTGTACCCCTCCCCCCAAATGCACATATGTGTGCTTACACTAGTATCAAAGCCCAATTCTTTACTGCCTGAGACAATTTTATCTATTAAGCATATACTCGCTTGATCAAGCACATTTCCTATTTCTAAATTAGGGGTTTGTTCAACTTGAAAGTAAATTCATAAAGAATTTATAAGCATCAGTATCTATGCATCAGGGAAAGTGTGGAGAGAAAAATTAGCTCAACTGTTACTGTTACTGAGTGGAAACTAGCAAGTTTTTTTGTTTGTTTGTTTGTTTGTTTGTTTGTTTTTTACCAAGTAAGAAATTTAAGGAAACAATGTGAAATTAGTAAGTTCCACGTCATACCTTATAGCTACCCAAAATTAATTATTGGACATTGACTGTTGGTGATATGATATATAAGTACTTTTGTCCTTTGAGGGAAAAACTTCTATGTAATCGTGGTATGATTAGGATAATTATTTAAAAATAGCTATTTTCTCCATACATTAATATGATAAAAACAGGACATAAAAAGTAAATTTTCTCAGTTCAAAGAATAGCTTAGAATCTCTAATACATTCGTGCTTTGCTTACACACTCATGGGAATAACTCAATTTGGTCATTCTCTTATTTATCCATTCATTTATTCCTCCAATTAACATGCTTTAACCTGGAAATCTACAAACTTGTTCTTTAAAGGTGTGAACAAAAAGAGCCATATGCTGACCTGACAAGCTCAGGGGAGGCCTGCGTGGCAGTCTTGTAAACTCAGAGACCTAAAATAACCCTCATTGTTATTGTTATCAAGTTAATTGTCAACTGTTAATTACATTAAAGTATCCTGTATCCATCTCTGTAAAAGAAGCACATGTCCATCATTTCACCTTTTACCCTATCCCAGAGGTTTCCCCGCTTTGCTCTGTCCCATTTCCCTAATCTATCACCAATGAATTTCATGTAACTCACCTACATCCCTTTCCTTTTATTGCAATGTATAAATTTAGATGTAACCCTTCATTCTCCGGAGCATTATCTCAATCCATTGAAATTCTGCTTCCTGACCTATGTCGACAGTTTGGCTCAAATAAACTCACAAAAATTCTTTACAAGTTTCAATGCCCCCCCCCCCCCCGTTAACAAAGAGATTCATAGTAAATGCTTCAGGCTTTGCAGGGTATACAATTTCTGTCATAAATACTTAATACACAAATACAGTTGAACTGTGAAAGTAGACAAAGGCAATACTTAAGTGACTGGGCATGGCTGTGTTTCAATAAAACTTTATTTACAAAACCAGACAGCTTATTGCCTGCTGGCCATAGTTTGCAACCCTTGTTGTAAATAAGTAGATGCTTATGTTCTGTATATAATGCACACTTGGTTAAACATAACTCGTGGTCAACAAGTTCACGATATCGTCGGAAGAAGAAAACTTTTAATTCATAAAGCAATTTCTTGGCAGGTACACTTGTTGGCAGAAAATGAGAATATTTTGAACAGATTTTCCTTTTTGTTTTGTTTTGTTTTGAACATGAATAACAAGGTACTCTTTTTTCCTAACATTCCTACACTAATTTTATGTAGAACTAGCTCCCTCTAGTGATGACAATCAGGTTTTTCACCAAGAAAGCAAGAGGCTTTCTTGACCATGTAAAATCCATCCTTTGGAATTGAATCTTGATATGCGCACACACACACACACACACATCTGTGGAAGTCAACTTTTACTGCAAATACTATAAAATATAATAAACATCTCAGGTTAATCTTCAACGGTCTTTCTTAATTTAACATTATTTCAAAAACATGGTAACATGGGAAATGACCGTGCTATCTTCCAATTCAAATTGTTGTTTGTTCCTGGGAAAGGCAGGCCCAGACAGCTAAATCAACTCTTCACATTCAATCAGTTTACAGCTTTAAAAAAATAAGTCTATGATTCAATGTAAAGATATGAAATTTTAAAATGTTCTTTTCTATACCTAAACATATAGTTATTTTTACCTGCATTTTTAACATCCAATTGCTTTCTTTGCTATCACTGTGGATGAAAACTTAAATGTATAAGTTTAGCAATGTAAGACATCAGACAGCTGTTGAGAAACAGACTCCTCACTGGAACCCTCTAATTGTTCCGCTATGGTTGGTCTTATGTCAATCAGTAGTTGGCAGTTTTTCTGAAAAGGGGACCAAATAGTACATATTTTTAGCTTTACAGGCGAGGTGGTCTCTCTTGTAGCTGTTCACCTCTGCTATTGTGGTGTGAAAGCAGCCATGGATAGCCCGGAGATGAATGAGGGTGCCTGCGTTCTGCTAAAAGTTGACCCAAATGGAGCCATTTTACAATGAAGCCAGAGGAGCCATTCCAGAGGAACTGTTTGCACGTGTTGCTCCTTAAACCCTGGGAATGTTTGAACTGGTCAAATTCACCTTTGGGCTGTGCAGAAGCAATATTGCCTCACGAACAACTGTTTGCAAAACTAACAGGAAAACCAACATCTTCACCTGAGGGCCAAAAGATTATGGACTCTTTCTGCACTAAACAGCCATGCAGAGCTAGAGTCACTCAGCTTGGTGCACCAGTAGATAGTTCTCTCTTCTACCCAAGTAAGTATTCCTTTTCTTGTCTCATAAAACCCCTTGACTTCACCCTATAATCAGGACATTATTTGGGTTTCTGTCTGAAACTGTGCTTTCTAAGTGCAATTCTTTTTGTTTCCAAATAAATACTTGTGTTTTTTAAAAATATATATTTTGTTGATCTTTTTAAGGGAGCTAGAAACATAGAGAGCTAGAAACATCAATGAGAGATAAACATCCATCAGCCGCCTCCTGCACCCCCACCCCCCGCCACCCACCGAGGATGTGCCTGCAACCAAAGTATATGCCCTTGACCAGAATCGAACCTGGGACCTCCCAGTCGCAGACTGACGCTTTATCTACTGAGTCAAACTTGTTGACTCTCATTTTGTATTTTTATTTTTAGGTTAACAACACTTACATATATAAAATGAACATGTGTAAGAATTTTACTCTACTTATAAGAAGAAAAAGGAAGACGCTTCAAATAGTACAAAGAAAAAATCAAAAAGAACTAATTTGTATGGAATGAATTAATTAAATTGAAAATAGAAGCAAAACTTTTTCTCCCACAAAGGAACGAGAAGTCAATCAATACTGAACGAGGCAGAAACTGCATGTGTACAATCATCTACCACTTGCAGAGGGTTGCAGAATACTCAAAGAAAATGAAAGTCTAGAGTTTGATAACCCCAAAAAATGTGCAATATGTAGACAATGTATCGTTTCCAATTGAGAACAATATTTTTCTACAGCTTTATTACAGTTTTATAGGCACCAAAATTTGAATGTTATTTAATTTTCACTTGTCACAAAATATTATAGTTCTTTTGGTTCTTTTCACAATTAAAATTTTAAAAACATTCCTCGTTTACAGCTGGTAAAAACACATAGTGTGTGGGAGTTGGGCTGTGGACTTCTGATTAGACTGCATTTTTTCAAATAGAAAGCAATGTAGTAAGTCATATATGCATTATATACATAGTAAATGCTTTAGGCTTTGCAGGGTATACAATTTTTGTCATAAATACTTAATACACAAATACAGTTGAACTGTGAAAATAGACAAAGGCAATACTTAAGTGACTGGGCATGGCTGTGTTTCAATAAAACTTTATTTACAAAACCAGACAGCTAATTGCCTGCTGGCCATAGTTTGCAACCTTTGTTGTATAAGTTGTACAAAGTTGACCCAAGTAAATGTATAAAAAGCAAACCGCACATGGTTTTGAAAATTTGAAATAAAGTCAGGAAAAGCCTCTTTGAAATGGGACCATTGTGCAAAGATATAAACAAAAATGAGAAAATCATAAAGAAATCTAGAAAAAGGAAACTACAGGCAGAAGGAGCAGTAAGTGGAAAGGCCATGAGGTGGAAAGGTTCTTGGCTAGTTTATGTAAAGTAAGGAGGCTAGGCAGGAGTGAGTGAGAAGAGCGGTCATGAGGGCAGCAGACTAAGTGGGCATTGTAATGACTGGGGTTTTCGTAGAAAGGGTGGAAGCCTTCAGAGGATCATTCCGGCTATCAAGGCACCAGGATCCGCAGCCTTTATAAGGAACTCAATGGGACCCCTTTCCCTTCCCCACCCGGGAGTCCATTCTGTGGGACTCTTCCCCCTCCCTACGTGGGAGTCTGCACTGATTCTTTAATAAATCTCCACCTTTGTGATACCATCTTCAGTCCATTGATTCATTCATTCATTCAACTCCGGCAGACAAAGAATCCAGATTCCAATCCAAAAAGTCCATTCCACTACCCTGTTTCCCCAAAAATAAGACAGTGTCTTATATTAATTTTTGTCCCCAAAGATGCGCTAGGTCTTATTTTCAGGGGATGTCTTATTTTTTCCATGAAGAAGAATATGGTACACATTTATTGTTAAATGAAAATAAAGGAAATTTATTACCTGTATACGGTACGGTAGTACAGTAGTTGTCAAAACAAACCAGACAAACTGAATTCTACAGTATCAAGAATTTACTCATTTATTCAATGGCAATCATGTCATCATCTTCTGGAACATCATCATAACAATCCAATTCCTGAATTTCCTAGTGAATTTCTTGTGACTCCATTTCTTTCAGAATCAGTGGGCCAAATCTCTTATGTTTAGCAATAGCACTGTCTTTAAATGAGTACTTCTTGTCAAGGTAGCCTGTGCATTTGCAATGCAACTGTCAGTGATTTTCTCCCATGAATTCTTCACCCAAGTCACAACTTCTTGCAGTTTAGGTTTCCCAAAGTTTCTACGCTGATTTCTCTCCATTCACACAGCAGTGACGTCAGGACTCCACGTAACGTCACTGGTTGCTAGACGACAGTCTGGGTGGCCCTAGCGACCAGTTTAGGGTAAATTAATTTTCATTCTGAGACAGAGCCTGGGGGCCTTATTTTCGGGGGATGCCTTATATTTCACTCAGAAGGAAACCTTTAAGTAGGTCTTATTTTCGGAGGATGTCTTATTTTTAGGGAAACATGATACTATGCTGGTCGATATTCGATAATAGGTTGAGAAGGTGAGCATTTCATAAATCTGACAATAACCCAGATGGGCGATGATGGACCAGATGATAGCAGCAGAGGTAGCAAGGAGAGGTCAGATGCTCTTTCTCAGTTATTTAGAATGTTAAATAATTCTCTCAAAGCCCGATATAGGTGTAAGGATGCATTAAGAAGAGAGGAAACTGGAGAAGTTTTTAAAAAGCAATTGCAGACAAAGGGATAGAAAGTAGACTAGAGGGAAAACAACTCCTGAGGTCAACACTGGGAACCCAATTGAGGTTTGAGACGCTGGATTATGAAATAAAGATGCTCATTTTGTAATCATCATCAAAACCATTTCAAATAGTTTATTTATGACTCTTAAGTTGTGCTGCTCTTTCTCCCTTGAATTGGGTCCTTTTCTGTTTGGTTGTTTCTACCATCACCACTGTGTGCGGAGAACAGCCATGTTTCAGGGAGAAGACGCCCCTGTCACCAGTGAGAAGATGCTTGAGAGAGACACTTGCCACCCACAGGGTTTTCATTCTGTGCAGCGCCCTCCAAGGGGATTAGCATTTCTCATCTCCTTCTTGGCCTGCACTTACTCCATTCCTTATCACTTCATTAGGAAAAGTTCTCATGTTTTCAGTGAAGATCCTCTCCCTGGCTCCCAGGCCTTTACTGCTCCCCTAACCTCAATTGCCTGGTCCCATCTGCATTACATATAGCAGATATCTCTGAAAGTTTGTTTGATATGTAGATGCTGCATTGCTTTAAGCTTCTACCAATGACATACTAGTAAACATTCTTTTGTTTCAATTTGTCATTGTCATTTCAAGTCAAGTTTTAAAGAGAAAGAGAGCAGGGTCCCCTCCGCCCCCAGCCCCGCTGAAATTTATCCATATTTTTTATACCCCTATCATCAATAAGCATCACAATAAGGAATCCAAAAGTATTATCTTTGGAAAGAATTTAAGATCACACCATACAACCTCTCATTTTATAATGATGAACCTCAGGCCCACAGCAAGAACTAAATCTCTTTTGCCACCAGGTCCAGCTCTCTTTCTCAGCACAGTACAGTACCCAAGTACTGCTGCAATGGTAGGCTTTTGTTGTTGGAATTCAACATTATTCCCTCTTCAACCTACATGAGAAACTATTCCATTTAAGTTCTCTTACAATAGTCCTCTTCTCACTTTAAAAGAGTTTTGTCAGATTTCACATCCAAATACAATTTTTTATTACAGTGTTTAAACCTTTGAAAATAAATTCTTGGTAATGTTATAAACATGACCATGCAACTTCAATCACATGAAAATAGTAGAGGCATTACCATTATTTTGGAAATCTAATTTAATTAGTTTATTTTTTAAAAAAATATTTTTTATTGATTTTTTTACAGAGAGGAAGAGAGAGCGATAGAGAGTTAGAAACATCGATGAGAGAGAAACATCGATCAGCTGCCTCTTGCACACCCCCTACTGGGGATGTGCCCCCAACCAAGGTACATGCCCTTGACTGGAATAGAACCTGAAACCTTTCAGTCTGCAGGCCGGCGCTCTATCCACTGAGCCAAACTGGTTTTGGCTAGTTTCTTTTTATATATTATATAGACTCAGATAAAAATGATTAAAGGCATGGTTTTTGAAAACATGTGAGAAGATTCAAATCTTTTTTTTAGGGTAACCTCATATTTCTCATTAATCTTTTCTGAGAAAAGCTATTATCTTTTATCACCTTTTTCTTCACTTGATAATGTTGATTTAGCTAACACTATATGCTCTTTATCACCAAGGCCAATTAGTTTTATGCAATTTGAATTATTTTAACTTTAGAAAAATCCAGTTTTTAAAAAAGTTTTCATTTATTGCATTGAAAGAGAGAGAAAGATTTGTGCCCTGACGGAGGACTGAACCCTCAACTTTAACATATTGGGATGATGCTCTAACCAACTGAGCTACCTGACCAGGGCCAACTTTAGAAAAAGTCCAATTTTAAAATTTTATGCATATTATAGTAAACTATGATATATTGTAAAATAGTCAGGAAAATTGGATTACTTCTTTAAAGTGATTCAAATAAATTTCAGTACTAAGCTGATAAAAGAAAAATCTTTTGGTCACATTGAATTAAAAAAGTAGTAAATTAAATTATATTGTATATATAGTATATTAATGTAGAAATGCATCCCTCCCTTACTCATTTTCTTCACAGAGCCTTTGCACAGTTTTATTTAAAATGATGTTTTGGAGTAATTGTTAATACCTACCTACTCAGCCTCTTTATTCCCACATGTTGGTGCAGGCTATTTTTTTAAAAAAATCCTCACTCACAGCCGAAACCGGTTTGGCTCAGTGGATAGAGCGTCGGCCTGCAGACTGAAAGGTCCCGGGTTCGATTCCCGTCAAAGGCATGTACCTTGGTTGTGGGCACATCCCCAGTAGGGGGTGTGCAAGAGGCAGCTGATCGATGTTTCTCTCGCATCGATGTTTCTAACTCTCTATCCCTCTCTCTTCCTCTCTGTAAAAAAAGTCAATAAAAATAAATTTTAAAAAATAATAAAATAAAAAAATCCTCACTCACGGATATTTTTCCATGGATTTTTAGAGAAAGTGGAAGAAAGAAGGAAAGACAGAGAGAAATATCAAGGTGAGAGAAACACAGGGGTTGTTTGCCTCCTGTATAAGCCCTGACCAGGGCCCAGCTGGGGAGGAACCATGCAGGCTATTCTTATTATCTACCTGGACATTGCAACTTCATTCTAAATGATTTGCCCAACTTTAGTCTCTGCACCTTGCAATCTATTGGTCACATGATCAGCAACGTAATCCTGATTCAAACATTCTACTAAACTCTGCATAGCACAGAAGTCCTCTGATATTTGGCTTTTTTTCTCTCTCCAGTTTCATTCTCCATTGCTCCACCCTCATCAAATTAAATCTATTTTAGGTTTTAGTAGCACTGGCATTTGAATAGGGAACTAAATTAAAAATACTATAAGTAGCTCAAAAGAGAACTGATGTTAACTATCAACTGATTATGTATTTCTTCTTAGTCTCTTCTAAAGTAGCAGAGTAGGCACTCCTTATATCCCCCCTCAAAAATGTTCATTCATGTTTTTTTTGCATTTGCACATACTTTTCCCTTTACTTAGAATCTTTTTCTCCCAATGCCTCCTGGATAACTCCCATCTACTCATCAAGACCCATTCAAGTATTTCTTCTTTCTGGAACCCTTCCTTGGATCTTCCTACTCTATCTACCCCTTTTGTGCACCAGTGGAGTCTGTTGGCCTAGACTGTGCCCTCTTGAAATACCCTCAGGGGATGTCAGACTGCCAGTCTTGGCCCTACCTCCACAGCCCCGGCTGAGGGACCCCACTGGTACACAAATCCATGCAGCAGGCCTCTAGTATGCATATAAGATCTTTGGTTGATCTCTTCCTGCCCTCTCCCCTACCCCTTCCCTCTGAGAGTCATCAGTCTGTTCCATGTTTCCATGCCTGTGTGTTGAGGGTCTGCCCCTTGGTGGTCAGTGCACGTCATAGCTACTGGTCTAATGGTAGAATGGTCAAATGGTTGCTTAGGGGTGTGTGTGTGTGTGTGTGTGTGTGTGTGTGTGTGTATGGGCACCTTACGGTTACTCTCTAATTTTGCATGAATGAGTGAATTAATTAATAATACAATGTTCTAATGATGCTAAGACAGAGAGATATTTAGATATTTGTCCAATACACTGAATGAATCAGGAGTACATCTAGGAATAGATTCTGGTGCCTCCTACTCCTTTCTATTCCTTGGATGTCTAGAATATGATTCACTGTTTATTAACAAGGGATGATGAAAATATTTTAATTTTTCTTACATAAAATTACCCAACACATATGCCACCGTCTGGCTTTTAGGAGGGAAAAATGGGTCTTGAGGATCTAGTTGCCTTTTTTTGAGAACACACTTTCAACTGAAGCACAATATGCTCAGAATAGATTCCAGCAGCACTGGTGTTTGAATAAGGGAACTAAACTAAAAATGTCACAAGTAACTCAAGAGAATTGATGTCAACTGTAAATTACCGCCTGTCTTTCTTCTTACTTTCTTCTAAAGTAGCAGATTAAGCACTCCTTATTCTTTCTTACCATGAATTAAAGATTTGTCTGGATATTTTAGCTAAGAAGTTCCTTTAAGTCCAGGAAAAACCCCATCATTTACTTAAAAATGGTAAGTTGAGTTATATATGTATGTTTAATTTTTTTGCATAATGTAATTGTACAGTAACTTTGAGAAATCTTTTATTCAATTTTTCCCCTCTGGATTCTCTATAGAAGCACTCAAGAAACATCTATCATGCAAGTCCTATTCTTCAGACCACACATTATCAGGCAGTAAAACCCATTTCCTTTTCTTAGGAACGTAAATAAGAAAGATATTATAAATCCACAAAAAAAGTTAAACATTTGGGCAAGTAGAAAACATACAAAGATTATCAGCAAACTGTATAAGATTTATGAAATGGCATCTCCTTGAGCCTATCTTAGTGTATTCCAAAGAAACATAAATCTCATTTTGATTGCCTTGGACAATAGTTATTATTTTAGTAGGTTTTCTTGATGAAATAGCACACGTGATTAGATAATATAGTGCATTACAAAATTTGCTAAATATTTTCTTCTGACATTTCAGATTCACTCTAGGATTCTCACAGTCATGGCAGCCCTTCTATCACAATCCACTAAAGCCCCTTGCCGCCATATTCCCCCATCCACTCGTTGTTCTCTGCCTCCCATCCTCTGCTCCTCGCAGGACAGCCCATAACCCTCCACATTGAACAGAGCTCCCAGGCATGTTCTTTATCTCTTTGCTCTGGTTGCTCATCATGAAAAGAGCAGCTCCTCTGAAATTCTGGTGAATAAAATCCCCCATTCTGTCAAATGTGATAACACAACATGTGACTGAATATGTAAAAAAGAAAACAGACCAATGAAATTCACTGTTGTAAAACCACTCAGGATTGAAACGTTTGAAAGAAGACTTTAGGGACATGGAGAGACAGAAAGAGGGATAATACATAGCTAAGATGAGATGGACAAAGAGGTGGTATTCTATCTAGGTGAGATGAGTGTATGAGTAACATCAAATGAACCAGGAGTGAATGTGGAGCTGGGAAATTAATTCTGGTGAATTGGAGAAAGAAGATCATGATAGACTACTGAAAAGTTAGCTGTAAATCTAGGATGTTCAAGACATTTACCGTTCATCAACAACACACAGTTAGTACCAGAGATAACAATGACTGAGACTGTTAAGTGTGGGAGTATCTTCTCAGCTCATTTTTAGAAATTCTGCTTTGAAGTTTTCTTGGTCCTATTTATTAATAGGGTCACTGTTTTAGGTCAATGTTGAATTGCTTACATTCATGGCTTCTAATGAGAAAACTAACATCCTAATAGCTCATTGTTCACCTGCCTTATAAAACTGTCTCAAGCGAAAGAAAAAATTATAAATAGAAAGATGCTATCTGTAAAGAATAGATGCTATCAGTTAAATTTGGGTTCATCACTGAATGAAAAATATTATTGGTAAGAACAGGAAAATTTCAGCAAGGATTCAAAGTGGTGCTATTTAATGTGAATAACTAAAGGGTATAGAAATAGCATAAATGAATTGTAATAATTCAATGAACGGGGCTACTATTCCCCTTCTAACATAACTAGAGACAAATGATAAGCAAATCACATCCTTCATAGTAGAGGCAGAAGGGTGCTTATCAAGTTTTTTTGATATAGAAAAATTGATGAAACTTGAGGCAGACATTATTCTAAGCCACTTTTTAAAATACAAAATCATTTATAATAAATCATTTGTAGTGTATTAAAATGTTTCAGCTTATTGAGTATTGTGTAATATCTGAGAATATTCTGTCTATTTTTAAATTGAAAGCTACATATTTCAACACTGGGAATTTTGACAAAAGAATATATCATTACTTTCTATATATTTCAATTCTGCTAAGTCATTCTAAAATAGGCCAGTGCATGTATAGTGGATACCCTTAATATGCATGTATAATCCATAATAATACTATGACACCTGCTAAATACATTTCAAATATTTTGACTAAAAGTAAAAAAAAATATATTTCATTATCCCAGCATTTCCCTATAAACTCATTGGATTAATGACCAACAATGCAGTAGTTAAGCACTTCAGTGTCATATGAAAGGGAAATATTTGGCTTTCAACTAGAAAGCACGTAATAACTCAGTCAGATGTGGGTATGTATGCATAAGTAAGATGAGGAGAGAGGCCAATTACAGAGGATTTTAGATTCTTTTGCAAATTAATGTCAGTCAGTCCACTTGTGATAAAATATGCGGTACCTGGAGGCGTTATGCTCAGCTGGTCGCGGGAGAGTGCTAGAGCACCATTAAATTACCTGCTGTAACACAACCGAACAAAATCACGCATTGCAGAATGCCTTAATGTGCTTGAGTGAGCTTTGCCTTGCAAGGTTGATTGAAAGAAATAATAGCACAAGCTGGCAGAAATTATAGAATGCCAAATCCACTTCATAATATCTCCAGATGTTAAGAACAAAATGATAAAGTGTGACAGAACTATCTTGTGCTATAATTATTTTAATCTTTGCAGTGCTATTATAAAAGATTTAAATTTTGTCAAAGCACTTTCTGCATTTTAAAATTCCCTATCAGCCAGCTCTTAACCTTTCTACTACATTGTTCCACATTCATTGCAGGCAGTGTCCTCTTGAACCCATGGAAATGTAACATGTGGACAAGTTCACATTTAATGACCTTGTTCTTCCCTGAAAATAAAAGTCGAATAAACAGAGGCATGACTGTGAGTCTTTGATAATGAGAATATTTTGCAATCAAGTATTCCTTTCACAGGAGTTCAGTAACTGCATGCATCCCAATTAATTTTTATGACTTAAAAAGATGAAGAATATATGATTGCTATTTTCTAGACAAACACACACACACACACACACACACACACACACACAAAAAAAAAAAAAACCCACACTAAATCACCTCATAATCCACATCAGTGACTACAAAAACTGCAAGCCAGATTTGTGGACCTCTAGATTCTGCTGGAGAAATTAATGTGCCTTGATCCAATTTAATCAGTTTGATAAGAATTACACTTTAATTAGTTTGATATTAAGTTTACACTTGAGAGGGTTCAGTAACACAATCATGCATGGTAATCCACTCAGCACATGGGGTCCTTGGAAGGATATTGCAATTATGTTGGGCTTCTATGCAAATGTGAGGTATTAGGGAAACTGGACACCTTCCCTCAGAGCTATGAAAAGAAATACAGACCTCTACATGCAATTTCTGGGTGAGAGGTTATAGGATCCAGAGCAAGATCTTCAGCTAGAAGGGTATTGTCCCTGTGATATTAGATTGGACTGGTCCCTTGGGCTGTGGCATTAGGAGTTTGTGCATGTTTCTAGAGATCTGGGTTCGTTCCAAGGCTTAACCACATCTCCTACCTTTCCTCAGTGCCCATGTCAGGCTATCTAACTTAATGTCACACTTATTAGACTTTATAATTAAAAAGAAAGAAATGTCAAGCTTTTCTTTTTTTTTTTTTTTAGTAATTAAGAGGCTTACAATCAAATGTAAGAGCAACTAAATTTGTCAGCATGTTCATCCATAAAGATTGCCAGTAAAACCAGAGAAAAACTTAAAAACCCTACTAAATGAAAATTTCCCAGTCAAGTGTGGTGGAACCTATAGAAAGAGCCTAAGAGAATATTTTAAATGCTACATGGCAGTAAATACTAAGACCTAACACATAAACCTTTTAACAACATAGGGAATTATTTATTGGACTATTAATGTGTATGCCCCCCACAGAGCTTAGACTTATTTTTCAATGCTTCTTGTATTTTTCATACAGGATGTGAAAGGAATAGGTAGGCTGATACAGAAAGGGATCTTGATGGTAAAAATGTGTGGAATGTACATCAGCGCTTGGTAGGGTGTCCCCAGGGTTTTGGTCCTACCTGAGACCCAGAGACTAGATGACCCAAAGCTGAATATTTCACAAATTCTAAGAGAAAGGGACTCAGAATTAATTTTTTTAGATTTAAGGAAAATGAAAAAAAAGTTTTATTTTTTCTTGCACACCTGAATTTTGGTCAAGGCAGATTTCATTTTTCTTATCACTGTGCTTACCTCTAAGGTTAACTAAATGGAGCAACCTATATACCATTCTTCACACAAGGGGAAAGCTGCTTGGAGGTCTCTTTCTATATAGAAGTCCTATAGTCACCATTTTATCACCCACAAGTCATTTCCTACAAAATACTCTCCTGATTTTGTCTGTTTCATAGGGGGTAATAACAGAGTGACAGGGAAGTCTAGTAGGAGAGAATGGAAATCAAGAAGTAGATTTGAAGCCGAAACCGGTTTGGCTCAGTGGATAGAGCGTCTGCCTGCGGACTGAAAGGTCCCGGGTTTGATTCCGGTCAAGGGCATGTACCTTGGTTGCGGGCATGTCCCCAGTAGAGGGTATGCAAGAGGCAGCTGATCAATGTTTCTCTCTCATCAATGTTTCTAACTCTCTATCCCTCTCTCTTCCTTTCTGTAAAAAATCAATAAAATATATATTTTTAAAAAAGAAGTAGATTTGAAGAACAGGGCATGAGGATGGCTCTTCTAGTTACAAAACTCTAGTCCTGCTGTGAATAAAAGGACTGGAAAAACCTCTTCTCAGATTGAAGAGACCTTCATCTGCTTCTTCTCAAAGGGAAACAGCACACAGAATTCTCACTTGAGAAGGTGCAGACCAGAGAGAACTGCACAATGCTTAAACTGGCTGTCACTCCCTCTCTGAGACCCAGTACACCTCATGTGGCCCACTTGCACCCTTCCAGCTCTTGCTACTAAGGACCCCAATATACCTGGACTGGGTGAAGTGGTCAATGTTCTAAAACTATTTTTTTTCTCAGCCCTATTCGTTCCCCATCTCCACACTCACACATCATCAAAACTACAATTTCTGCAGTGCACCTTAACTATGTTGAGAAAGACAGATGGATAAACTAGTCCACAGCATGGGAATGGCAGTCAAGGATACATGGTAAACAAACAGTGTTCTTGTTATTGACTAGAGTGCCCAGCCTGCACCCTCTCCAATCCAGAACCCCTGGAGAGATGTCTGACTGCTGAGGATCAGGCCTAAATCAGCAGTTGGACATCCCTCTCACAACCTGGAACTGTTGGCTCCTAACTGCTCACTTGCCTGCCTGCCTGATCATCTCTAACTGCCTCTGCCTTCCAGCCTGATTACCCCTAACTGCCCCCACTGCTGGCCTGGTCACCCCTAACTACCCCCCCCCACTGGCCTGGTCTCCCCTAACTATCCCCACCTTGTGGCCTGGTTGCCCCCAACTACCCCCTACCAGCCTAGTTGCCCCCAATTATCTCTCCTGCTGGCCTTGTCACCCCACACAGCTTGCTGTTCAGCTGTTTAGTTGCCATTCACTAACCCCCCTGCTGGCCTGGTCGCCCCACAAAGCCTGCTGTTTGATTGTTACTGTGATGGTGTCCTGGACAATATGCATATTCCTCTATTATTAGTTTAGATATTTCAGGGAATAGGGTTACTCTGTGGAGGGAAAGTGGGAGTGTACAAGTGGGTAGCCGTGAGCCCTATACCCAAGACTTTTTGCCTTTGGACATCAGAGTAGCGTCCTGTTTTGCAAAACCTCCCATCATTCATCTTGCCCACTTAACTCAATGAAGGTATCTGAAAGCCATGGTTTCTGCTCCTCTTTCTCTTTCCAGGAAGGCCTTACTTAAGTGGAATACCCTGGGCAGAGCGGTGAAAGTGGGAGTGGGGTTGATGACAGGCAGGGGACTGGGGGTCATGGCAGAAGGGGCCCGTTGGGGGGGCAGAGGATGGGCTGAAACCCACCCCTGTGCCTACTGCAGCCACAATATCCACAGTTCCTTTCAAGGTGCATGAATTTGTGCACTGGGCTCTGGGTAAACATATGATTATGATTCTAAATCCATCAGTAAATTGGCTGTTTGGAACTGAGATTATATTTTCCCACAGAAATGGCATTTAAGTAGAGAGAACCCACTACATTTCTCTGATTCAATACAGAGGGAGTGTTTGGTGCCTAACAAGAAAATTAAGGGGCTGGGGCTGCTATCTAGAAGAAAATACAAAAGGATTGAGAGCAAAAAAAATCAAGGACTTAAAGAACATGGAACACAATTCCAGATCTGACCAGTAGGGATGATTCCACCTATGACAAGCTTTGGTTCATAATGAATAGGCTAGGGTAGGTTTGGTAAGAAATTTAGTGTGACAGGATGGAAAAATCTCATGTGTTTGCCGGAACTGGTTTGGCTCAGTGGATAGAGCATCGGCCTGCAGACTGAAGGGTCCCGGGTTCGATTCCAGTCAAGGGCATGTACCTTGGTTGAGGGCACATCCCCAGTAGGGGATGTGCAGGAGGCAGCTGATCGATGTTTCTCTCTCATCGATGTTTCTAACTCTCCATCCTTCTCTCTTCCTCTCTGTAAAAAAAATCAATAAAATATATATTTTTAAAAAATCTCATGTGTTTGTGTTCAGAGAATATATTTGCTACCTGGTTCTTGTGAATTAGAGACCAGCATCAGTTAATAGCTAATGGTGATAAGCATCTTAGTGAAAAAAGTATGAAATTGATGGGTTCACAGTAAATGCTTGTGTATTGGTTAGGATTACTTTATAACACACTTAATACCTAAATGTAACGTGGATGCTAGCCATTATAATAGGGTACTGCATCATAGAGCCAGTTGATAAAATGGACTTACTGACAATGCACAGAATCAGTCAATCATATCTGTAGTTGTTCTTTAAAGGCTTATGTGATTGTATCCATCTTATCTAGTTGTGCTAAAATATAATTTTGTCAGAAACCAATTTATAGACTAAATTATATATTTTATAATTTATAATAAACTTCTGAAATAGAAATAGAAATAGAAATAGCATCATTTAAGTTGATTTAGTTTTTCAGGAGAAGTAGATGGACATTCATTATAGCAAGAATATATTTGAACTCTTCACAAGTTACTCTTACTTGAGTAATGAGATAATAATCCCTCATAATGATTCTGTGGTGTAATGAGTTCCAAAAGAGGCACTAGAAAATGGTTTTCCATTTTCTGTGATGTGTTGAATTTTTTGAGGTATCAATTTTTTAATGCTGAAAATAGTTTTCAAGAAATTAGAATCTCATTAAAATTCTAATTAACTTCATGCAAGCTTAACATGATTGTTTCCTTCCTTTGGAAAAAAAATCCTGTTATTAATTAAAAACCTATTTACACTCAGTTTCTCTTATTAAATAAGAATACTTTATTTTTGTATAACCTAATGAATTATCTATGTTAAAAAACATTTTTATGGATTTCAGAGAGGAAGGGAGAGGTAGAGAGAGAAGGAAACATCAATGATGATAGAGAATCATTGATCAATTGCCTCCTGCATGCCCCAAATTGGAGATGAAGCCTGAAACCCAGGCATATGCCCTGATGGGTGACCAAATCTGACATCCTGGTTCTTAGTTAAATGTTAAACCACTGTTCCATGCCAGAGAGGCTGTTTCACAAGTAGAATTATGTCCCCTCCCCACCCCAAAGGTATGTTAATGCCTGGATTTCAATTACCTCAAATGTGACCTTATTTGGATATAGGGTCTTTGTAGATGTAGTCAAGTTAAGATGAGATCATTAGGATGGTCCCTACTCCATAAGATTAGGGTATTTGTTAAAATGGAAAATTTGGGCACAAACATGGGTATACATCGAGGCACAACAAAGTGAAAAGACACAGGAACATGCCATGTGAAAACAGAATTGAAGGTTGAATCTACAAGCTAAGGAACTTCAAAGGTTTTCCGCAAAACACCAAAAGCTAAGAAGAAGCAAAAAAGGAGTCACTGTAAGCTTCAGAGAGAACAGCCCACCAAGCCCTTGATTTTAAACGTCTAGCTTTCAGAACTGTGATACAACCTTGTTAAGGCAGCCCGAGGAAACTAACTCAGTAGTCAAGTTAAGACATTTGTCAACTGAAGGATGTTTCCCTATACCTTTCTTAGCAAAGACATCATCTCCGAACATTGTTTTACTTCTGAAAAGGAGACCAAACACAATATCCAACTCTCCCTCTACCTTTCTGACAGTCCCATCCCCCACTCCCAGAGTTGCAGTACAAGCAAGTTACCAGGAAGGATCACATGACAAACAAAAGCAGGTTACCTAAGACAGACCTGAAATTATCTTGAAAGGACATTTAATTCTCAGGAAGTCCTTGGGGACCACTTTTTTTAATGTATCAAATGAATAATAAAATAAGTTTGAAGAGGAAACACAAATAAGTAATTCAAAGAAGTAATTTTTAATAGTTTCAAAAGTAAATAAGATAGAAATGATTAAAAGGTATTTTAACCTTATCTATGTTTTTCACAGAGGTAATGTATTCATGTTTTATTGAATAATTAAATAGTAATTTAAAAAGAATGAATATAACCTTCAGCTTTATTGATAATTATAATTTTTCACATTTAGATAAAGATTAACCCAAGAGACCATTCCATTAGCAGATTAGTCACATAAAGTTATCTGTTAATTGAAGAGGAGAGAATATTAAATGTACTCCAGAGTGCCTAGCCATCAGTACTTATCTAAGAGAGTATCAAACTATGTGAACTATCTTTCTGCCAACCAAGTATATCAATACTGAGTTATCGAATCATCTCCTCATTTCATAGGTAGGTGGGCTCCATTTATCCTCACCACCAACCTCTATGATGTTCTTTCTCAGCGCGAGGCCTGAAACAACATTCAGAGATGCATACATAAATTACCAGTAGGAAGAACTGTTTCCCCTGCATCAGAAACAGATTGTTATTAGAAGATGGCTTCCTGACATGTTTCCCTGGAACTCCAGCTGCCCACACTCCCCACCATGCCACGAGTAAGGGACCTGGGCTTCTTGTCCCATCTGAAAAGAGTGGTGGCCAGTCTCCCAAAAGTTCCCTCTTCAGCCCCCATATTTATCTCTGGATCCTGAATGATGCCATAAGGTTGATTTTGGGAGAACCTCTGGCATCTGTCACTGCAGGCCTAGGAGCTGCAGAGTGGAAATAAGAAGGGTGATTATATGCTTACAATTTATTAAAAACAGCATGTCTTCTCTTCTCTTCTCTTCTCTTCTCTTCTCTTCTCTTCTCTTCTTCTTCTTCTTCTTCTTCTTCTTCTTCTTCTTCTTCTTCTTCTTCTTCTTTCTCTCTCTCTCTCTCTCTCTCTCTCTCTCTCTCTCTCTCTCTTTCTCTCTCTCTCTCTCTTTCTCTCTCTCTCTCTCTCCTCTCCCTTCCCTTACTCTTTGTCTCTTTCACCTTCATTCTGACTGTAGAATAAAAAAAGCCTGGAGGCTCTTTATTACAAACCAAAGAAGGTAAAAAGGGTAAGAGAATCAAAACCAGGACTGAATGCAATCTTTTATCAACTACATCAGGACAGGCAAGGGGTAAGGACTGCAAAACTTAACAAGGGTAGAGCACCCGGAGAAGCAAGATACCTAAAGAGAGAATACAATTTTATTGAACACTGTCCAAGAAAGTTGCTAGCACCTAGTAGGGGCTAAGAGTCCTAGCAGATGGGCAGATCCAGCGTTAGGTAATCCTTAGGCAAGAGTCATTGCCCAAGTGTTTATCCACAGGAAGGTAGAGAGTGCCAGCTACCAAAATTGGGTTCAGGGACACAACTCCAGGCTGTGGAAAAGGAGAACTGCATTCCAGGCAAGGAAGAATGATAAAGATATGGGGCCAGAAAACAGATACAAGTAGGAAGCTCACATCCGAGAAATGAGACTTAAGGTACAGGAAGAGTTGCAGTTACAGGAGCAGCACAAGTAAGTAATTATTGCTGGAGCATTTGGTCCTGAGAGCGCATCTAATCATCAGCAGAGAGTCTGGGAGCAGTCAGTAATAAGACTCTCATGTCACTGTCAGAATGTGGTTCAGTGGTTGAGCATCAGCCTATGAACCAGGAGATCAGGATTTGATTCCCGGTCAGTATATATGCCCAGGTTGTGGGCTCAATCCCCAGGGCATGTAGAAGGCAGCTGATCAATGATTCTCTCTCATCATTAATATTTCTATCTCTCTCTCCCTCTCCTTTCCAAATGATTGTCTCCTATATCAACAACTTCATCACCATTCAAGACTTAGCCTCCAAATTACTCTGAAAGTTGGAAATCTTTAAACAAGGAGAGCCTTTTCTGTTGCAATTCTTTTAAAAAGATTTTGGCCTAATAAAATCTTGGTTAAAATGAAAATCTGGGAAGCATCTGCTTTGCTTACAATATTGGGAAATCCATACCCAACAAAATTTCATTAGTCAATAATTTGTTTTCCAAATATCCATATAACATTCTAGGACAAAAATGACAGACTTACACATGAAAATCTTTGTATCTCTGTAGTTTTGGAAACCACATTCATCCATGACTGCCTCTTTTCTTCTCAGCCATGTCCAGGTAGTTAGTCCCCAAGAAAGCTCTATCATTTCTCCTTCTTTCTCTTAACACTCACAGTACCTAACTCCAGCTCTCACCATTACTCACCTGAACTTGTCACTCCTGACTAGTTTCCCTAATTCCAGTTTCTTACAATTGTATTTTCTATGTATTAATTAATTACACACATTCTATCTACCTTTCCCAATTACAATGTTGATTTCCTATCTTAAACATTCACTTGCTTCTCATTGTCTATAAGACCAAAATAATAATTTTTTTGTTAATCCCCATTCGAAGATATTTTTCCATTGAGTTTTAGAGAGAATAGAAGGGAAGGGGAAAGAGATAAAGAGAGAAACATCATCAAACCTGAAAGCCTTTAGTCTGAGGGCCAACTCTTTAACCACTGAAAAAAACAGCCAGGGCCACAAAAGATACTTTTTAGTGTAGCCTTAACCAACTTATTTTTTTGGTGCTTTTTTGATGTGACATATTCTAGGCACATCAAAATACTTGCTGTTTCTCAAACTTTGCTTAAAGCAACTGACTTTGTTTAGTAATTTAACCCATCTCTCTGAGAACCCTTTATCTCTCTCTTCTTATTATTGCAAACTCTTCAAGGTCCAGATCAAGTGGCACCTCCTCTGAGAAGCCTGCTATGTCCTATCTGTTTCCTTCTTCCTTCCTCATCTAAACCAAGTCACCCTTCATGTTCCCATAGTTCTTTGTATAGCTCTCTTACAGCATCCATTAATAGTATCACATCAGTTACATTTCAAACTTCCTCTTATATACCAGCTTCTGAAGAGTTGAAGCCTGCCTCATTTATATTTGAAGATTTGATATTTAAAAGGTTCTTAGCACTGCTCAGCACTCAATTTGTATTAATTACATGAATAAAATAAACTAATTCACACACAAAATTTAATGTCATGATGGCACTGGCCCTTTAACTTGTTCTCATTTATATTTAAACAAATTGAGGAGGATTTTTACAAACACAGAATTAGGGCTTTTCATGATCTTCCATTGAGACAGCAATCTTAATAGCAATGTAGAAGTTTCCCCATACCATACCACATCACACCACACCATACCATACCACACCACACCACACCACACCACACCACACCATACCATACCATACCATACCATACCATACCATACCATACCATACCATACCATACATATGTACAATTGCTCTGCAGAAGGTCAAAACAACAACAAAAAAGATGATAAGTCTTCATTAAAGGGTGCTAAATGTACACAGTATTTCTGGAATCTATATTCTATAAACAAGCCTAAGTGACTTTATGACTGGTCAACTGAATGCTCAATGCCAGAGCTTCCCCTTGGTGGTCAGTGCACTCCCACATCCCACAGCCAACCTCCCATGACTGGCCAACCTCCCGTGGCCCATCCCCTGGCCAGTCAATAAGCAACTGGATGGAAGGTCAGCAAATGGTGAACTAAGTACTGAGTACTAAGTTCCTCCTCCCCCTCTGCCAGCTGGCCCTCATCAGCCCCAATCACTGGCCAGGCTGAGGAACCCACGCATACACGAATTTGTGGACTGGGCCTCTACTAATTTATATTCTTCAGTGCTTTGTGTCAATTTTTCATGTTGTTCCCTTTTAAGTAACCTTGAATTGGTATATCCATGGAAATCAAAACTGTGGACAAAGTCTAAGAAAATGTTACTGATTCTCTCCTGAATTTCAAGAAGCACTGATCTATGAGGTTAAATGACTTAATTACTAGATTTTCTCCCTTTAAAAGTCTCCTTTTCAGGGGATTTTCTAAAAACATGTACACACATGCACCCACACACAGTGTTGCACAGCAGACATTTTATATTTACAGTGGATAACCTATTAGCTGCAATCACTTATAGGCTTCAGCTTATTTGTCCTAAAAAGTTCCTCTTAGATTTTCAATATTTTTAGTAAAATTATCCTTCCTTTCTCCCTTGCCTTCCCTTCCCTTCCCTTCCCTTCCCTTCCCTTCCCTTCCCTTGCCTTCCCTTGCCTTCCCTTTCCTTGCCTTCCCTTGTCTTCCCTTCCCTTCCCTTCCCTTCCCTTCCCTTCCCTTCCCTTCCCTTCCCTTCCCTTCCCTTCCCTTCCCTTCCCTTCCCTTCCCTTGCCTTGCCTTCCCTTGCCTTCCCTTGTCTTCCCTTCCCTTCCCTTCCCTTCCCTTCCCTTCCCTTCCCTTCCCTTCCCTTCCCTTCCCTTCCCTTCCCTTCCCACTTTCCTTCCTTTTTTAGTACAAAGATATAGCAGACATAATTTAAACAAACTACCTTAAAAGTTGGGCTGGGCTCTGACTTTGGAGGCATCCATGTAAAGGAGGGGAGATCTCAGCCCATATCACCCCCTCTCCTGGACTTGCTAGTTCAGGTCAGCCTTCACAGTGGGGCTGGAACCTCTGCTCCCCACCTCTGTGGTGGGAAAGGTAGTGCCAGAGAGCAGCACTCAGTATACAACGGAGTGGAGACAAGGCAGGAAGCACTGACATTTCCTCAGTGCACCAATTACCATGTAGCGTGGTGCAACTTGACAACGAAAGCAAAGTTGCCAAAGAATTTATTAACTTGATGTACAAAGATCATTCTCTTTAATAATACAAGCACAGTATTTGAAAAAGAGGGGGCAAGGTGGAAGGAGAGTGGTTGCCCTTGTCGTGATGAGTCAGTATAGTATCAAATTTTCTCCAATGTTCTTCATATTAAATATCAGTTCTTCATTATTTGTTTTAATAGAGTCAGACACCATGTATTGCTTGAAAAAAATCACTTTTCTTCATCCGACTTTCACATGAGAACAGGAGATACTGCAGACTCCCAGGATCCTTTGGTTTATTGCTGATCTGCATACACAGATGTCTTTTCAAAGCACTGAAATATACCATATTTGCCGGCGTATAAGACGATTTTTTGGCCCTGAAAAATATGCCTCCAAGTGGGGGGTAGTCTTATACGGCGAGTATATAACAAACTCTGTATTTTTAGTGGAAATGTTAGGGGGTCGTCTTATACGCCCAGTCGTCTTATATGCTGGCAAATACGTATTTTTCAGGGCCAAAAAATCGTCTTATACGCCGGCAAATACGGTATATATATATATATATATATATATATATATATATATATATATATTTCCAATTTATATTTTTTTAAATCCCTAAAATTTAGATTGAATATTTGAGAAGACTCTAGAAATAAAACCAATCTCAAGCCTGGGATATTTTCAAGAGATTTCTTTAGAATGTTATTTCTGGACAGCTCTAAGTTCAGTAGACACTAGAAATTTAATTAACTGAAAAAACAAAACAAACACGCAAACAACAAAAAACCTATCTAGCTGTACACTAAAGGAAGGAAAGAAAGAAACTCATTTATTATGTATTTCACTGTTATGACCTTCCCAGATATTTACTGTGTGACCCTAAAAGATCTCTGCATATTCTGTAAGAAAAGGCAAGAATACTAAATTCCACCCCCCTAAGATTAGCACTGGATCCTACTTATAATCTTTTTCAAAAGCTGTGCATGGAGATCTTTTCTGCATTTGCCAAAAAAAAAACTTAAAATAAATTCACCCAGCCATGGGGAAATATTTGCTATTTGTTGTCAGTACTTTTCACAGTTGAGATGATACAAGACAAGGCGAGAGAAAGGGTAAATCTCCAAGCAAGCAGTAAGGGACTTTCCATCCAAAGACATGTAGAAAAACAACTAGGACATTAGGTTAGCTGGATGGATGCTTAGCAAATGGTGAACTAAGTAGTAAGTACTAAGAGCAAGGGGAAGATTCTTGATTTTGGAATTCCTCACCAACAAACACTTGAGCATAGGAAAACCAAGTCACTCATTCCTTTTCCCAGGGGTACAGAGGGAAAATGGTCTGTGTTTAGAAAGTTTATATGCAGTCATAGTGAAAGTATTGAAGTTGGTTGCCAAAAGAAAAGATGTTCAGAACAAAACTGGACTGTTTGGGTGTGATAGTTATACTTGATATTAATGAGTGCTAAATAAATGCCAAGCATCATTGATTACATATGTTAGCTTAATCCATTCTTACACTAAACATTGGAGATAAACATTATTATCTCAATTTCACAGAGGAAGACCTGGGAGCACAGAGAGATTAGTGACTCTCCCAAGGCCATGTCTCTAGTAGTGAGCACAGGGTTAAAACTCAGGCAGCCTGCTCCTGGTCCCACATTCTGCACTCAGGACTGCACTGCCATGGAATATGTCAGATTTAGTCAAGATACTTAGCTAGACTGACTGTAAGTCTGAACATTAAGGCAAACTTTATGTATCTATGGAGATCAGGCTTCTTTTTTAAGAAGAAGAAAAAAATGAAGTCAAGCTCGGTCAGCATGGCTCAGTGGTTCAGTGTCAACCTATGAACCAGATGGTCACTGTTCAATTCTCAGTCAGGCACATGCCTGGGTTGCAGGCTTGATCTTCTGTGTGGGGCATGCAGGAGGCAGCCGATCAATGATTCTCTCTCATCATTGATGTCTCTATCACTTCTCCCTCTCCCTTCTTCTCTGAAACCAGTAAAAATACATTTTAGAAAAGTCAAAACCATCAATGAAGTCAATTTTTATTTGAAAATTGGTAGTAAGAACAACTTTCCAAATTTTCTACAATGAAGAATACATTTAATTTTATAGACAGAGAAACAATGATTTTTCTTATCTCAAATACTAAGAGTGTTGAATAATATATTTGGTATCTTTTGTACTTGAAGTAGCATATGGATCACATAATTTCAATACAGGTTCAATTCAAATTCTGATCATTGGGGCTTACAAGAGGCCTTTATATGTATAGAGAAATTAAAACTTTACAAAACATAAAAAGGAATTCTATATAATAAAAGGCTAATATGCAAATTGACTGGTTGCTATGATGATCATTGACCACCAGGGGGCAGATGCTCAATTCAGGACTACAGGGGAGTGCTGCTCAGGCTCATGGTGATCACAGCTGCCATGGCTGCACTAAGGATGTCCAGGTGTAGGCCTAAGCCATCAGTCGGACATCCACCAAGGGCTCCTGGACTGCGAGAGGTCTCAGGCTGGGTTAAAGGACCCCTGAGCGCATGAATTTCATGCACCGGGCCTCTAGTATCCAAATAAATATATTCTATTTTATATATGTGTCATCAATTCCCTTAAAATTGCACCATTAAAGTAGATAATGTTTAAATATTTTGACACTAAAAATATGAAGCATTTTTCCCACACACATATACAATTACCTTAAAAGAGTCTTAATCTCCCATCTTTTATACAAAACTGATACACAAAAATATTATTTACAAAAGAAATGAATACTAAAAAAAGATCTTACCCCTAATCCATTATACCACCTATTAAACATTAGTATAAAAAAGCATTTGTAAGTGTCATTATTATCTGGAATTGTGTTTAAAGAAAAGTGCATAGAGAGCAACGAATGGCTGATTCCCATTTTTCTGAGTGGATGTAGACATCTGACAAGACAGGGAAGTGTGGAGGAGAACATGTATGGATCTTCCCACACACCCACGTGAATGGATAAAAAACACATATTTAAGGGAGAAACTCAGAATTCAATGACTTTTAGAGTGGGCCGTTTTCTTATTTTCTATTGTTTCTTCATAAACGAATTTTAGAAATGAAAGAGAAAGTTGATTTTTTCATCAAGTTCATTTCAACTTCCTTAAGAGGACACGTCAAATCAAGTAAGAAAAAGGCACTCAGCTTGGACTCAGAACTTTTATAGCCAAGCCCTCCGTGGAGTTAGAAGGGAAAATTAGTATAGACAGAAACTATTATAACTTCCAGGGCTGTGTACACAAAAGCATGATAAGGCCACATGCTATCTCAAAATTAACTTTAAGGAATGAACTTTTATAAGACTTAACATGTAGTGAGCCTTGCTCACATAGAAACAGCCTTCACCGATCCCCTTTTAGTTCCATTGTATCCCATGATAATAACAGCTTCCATCATAACAGTTATGGGGCCCTTGTGAGAAAAGCTAAAAGAAGAAAATGTGAAAATTCAACATTTCCCTAAAGATCAGTGGTCTTTATTTTCTCAAGAGTCTCTCCATAGAACCTGTGGTTCTTTACTATGAACTAACTAAAGTAATACATGGACACTTTCTTGTATTATGAAGGTACCACTGAGTTCTTGGAATAAGGCATGCCAGATAGGTGCTCCCTTTGCCTCTGCACTTGACCCATATCAATAGGCATGGATCCACCACGGCAATACAGATCATGCAGGGCTGGCAAGAATTCCAGCTCTGACTACCTAAACATACGTTTGCCACAAAGCACCTGTGGAGATCACAATATGTGAGACGGTGCTCTCTGCTACAGAGGGAGTGTTCACATGAACATAAAGAGAAGACGGATACACACTCAGACCCTGAGGTCAGTTTAATATATCATCCGCGATTACCACTGATAAAAGATGCAAAGTATTAGAAAGCAGGGGCAGTATTCTTCAGGGGAACAAACACAAATTCAGAGTATCCATTCATGCCCATCCTGATTCGTGTGAGTTCATCTCCTCATTCCCTCAGCCCCTGGCCCCCCCTTTTTACAGCCCCTCCAACACGGTCACCCCTTTAAGAGAATTACAGTGTTATTTCTGAACCATTGAGCAGAACCTAGTCTGGTTGTATTTTATGTTTTATTACATAAGGTCAATTTATAGAATTATATTATACACTTTCCTCTGATGAGCCATCATTTGCCCATCTATTCTGATTATAGAGTAATCACATTTGCTGCTTCTATGCCAGATGATTAGTGCTGGCTCTGTAATACAATATAGTGCTAGGATGGTTTTTGAAACCACATTCATTATTAATCAAGGATGGTCATGTGCCTGGGTGACTCTATTGCCAAGGGGTGATTTTGCTTCCTTCATTGTTAGAATTATTTACTTGAAGAATTTTTGGAAGATTACAATTTCCTTCATTTTAATAAAAACTCATTTATTCTCCCTCATGAGCCACCATTTTATAAATAACCTTCCCTTACAGTTAAAAATGGATCTAAGATGGCTTATCTTCTTCCTCTGCACTGACTATTATGTGTAATTTATGCCTCTAAATGACTGAAAAATGGAAAAGAGCCTCATTTGAGAGCAGATTGATCAAGAGTTAGTGTAGTACATATACTACTGAAATGATCAAAGGGCAGACATGAGATTGCTGTCCATTAATATAATAGTCTTTCTGTGAGTTAAAGTAAAAAAAATAAAAATCTTATATAGTTCAGTAAATTGAAGTCTCAAATGACTGTAATTTTTGAATGACAGGCTGAATCCACATTGCAGGTACAGATGTGGTTTCTGGCAACTGTCCTCTTCCAGGGAAGTTGCTGTGTGATGTTCTTTGCAAGAAAGTCTTTTAGTTAATAATTTATAGACCAACAATAATGAGAGAGCTGAACTCTTTAGGCATTCTGGAATCATATATTCTCCTTAAGGAAAAGAACCCTAAGAAAGCATTCTTTTTTGAAGATATGAGTTAAAATAACTTAAAGTAGCAAGTGAGCAAACAAGAAAAACAAACAAAAACTCATAGACACAGACAACAGTATGGTGGTTACCTGAGGGAGGGATAGTAAAGAGGAAAGGGGGGCAAATATATGCTGATGGGAGATTATTTGACTCTGGGTGGTGCACACACAATGCAATATACAGATGATGTATCATAGAAATCTACAGGCAACACCTATTTAATCTTATTCACCAATGTCACACCAGTATATTTAGTAAACATAAATTAAAAATAAGAATTAACAGAACTATTTGCATAATTTTGTTTAGGAAAAAATAGAATCTAAATAAAACCAACTACTTTTAAGTAGTCTGTGAAAACAGCATTTAAAATGAAACTTCAGGCCCTAACTGGTTTGGATAGAGCGTCGGCCTGCTGACTGAAAAGTCCCAGGTTCGATTCCGGGCAAGGGCCTTGCTTGCAGGCGCCTCCCCAGTAGGAGGTGTGCAGGAGGCAGCTGATTGATGTTTCTCTCCCATCAATGTTTCTAACTCTATCCTTCTGCCTTCCTCTCTGTAAAAAATCAATAAAATATATCACACTTATATTGTCAAATTTGTCTTCCATTCTTTTTAGCCATCCTATGATCATTACTCTCAGTTCTTGCTCTGGTAGGTTGCTTGCCTCTAACTCGTTTACTTCCTTTTCTGGTGATGCCTGCTTTATTTCATGTGTGGGCTATGTCTTTGTCTCCCCGTGGTCTCTCTTTTGAGGATGTCTGGTCATGTAGTTCTCTTTCTCCTTAATCGATGAGTTTCTCTCAGATCAATGTTTCTGTCTTTTCCTCTCTCTTCCACTCTCCCTGAATGTTCTCTGATCCTTGCCCTTGTGGGTTTTGCCAGAGCTTCATCAGATAGTCATAGTTGGTTAAACCAACAGGTGATCTCTTTCTTTTTCTTGATGATAACATTTTCAGCATAAAAGTTTTTAATTTTGACAAAATCCAATTTCTTTCTTTCTTTCTTTTGTTGCTTTGCCTTTGTTGTCATATCCAAGAAACCATTGCCTAATCTAAAGTAATAAAGTTTTACTCCCATATTTCTTCCGAGAGTTGTATAGTCTCAGGTCTTCCATTTAAGTATATAAACCATTCTGAGTTAATTTTTGTATACACCGATATAAGAGGTAAGGGTTCAACTTCATTCTTTTATATATCGGTGGCAAAGATTGTTTTTTCCCTATTAAAAAGTCTGGGTACTCTGTTGAAATCAATAGACTGCAAACCTAAGGTCTTATTTCTGGACCCTCTTTTCCAGGGATTTTCAACTGAAAGACATTTTAAAAACAGAAAACCTGACTATTTAGACAAGGGCATTGAGCTCTTTTCCCTTAGATTGTCAAAGAAAAAAATGACAATGGCCAACACAACAATAGCCATCTGGTGTGAATGGATCAAAATTATACCTTTTGTTGTTGTTGTTGGAATGGTATAACATATAGTACCTCTTTTGGTGTGCTGCAGAATTTTAGTAATTAGTTTACATGTGCTATGATATAAAAAGGTTGAAAATAACTGCTTTATTTTATTCTATTGATGTACACATCTATTATTATGTGCATCAATGACTGTAGTTTTTTCCCCCAAATATATTTTATTGATATTTTACAGAGAGGAAGGGAGAGAGATAGAGAGCTAGAAACATCGATGAGACAAAAACATCGACCAGCTGCCTCCTGCACACCCCCCACCAGGGATATGCCCGCAACCAGTGTACATGCCTTGACCAGAATCAAACCCGGGACCCTTCAGTCTGCAGACCGACGCTCTACCGCTGAGCCAAACCGGTTTTGGCAATGACTGTAGTTTTGTAGAAGATTTGGAATCAGGAAGAAGTTTTGTTTTAAAGTCTATTTTCTCTTATTTTGGTATAACTAATTCAGCTTTTTTTATGATTGTCATTTGCATGTTATATATTTTCCTATCATTTTATTTTTAACCTATTTGTACCTTTTAATCTAAAGTGTGTCTTCTATAGATAGCATGCAATTATATATTAGCCTTTTTATTCAAACTGACCAACTCTGCTTTTTGATTGTACCCATATATTCGGATTTAATGCTATTACTGATTTAATTGGGTTTAACTTTGCCATTTTGCTTTTTTTTTATTCACTGTATTTTTGTTCCCCTGTTATTTGTTCCTCTTTTCCTTTTGCAAATTATTTGTAGTATAATGCATTACTTCCTCTAATGATTTTAAAATTCTATTTTAAAAATTATTGTCTTAGCGGTTGCTCTGTGACTTATAATATATACCCTAAATCAAACCTACCTTAGATTTATACAAAGTTAATTCGAATTAGGTAAATAAACTTTATTTCTATATAGCTCTATCTCCTGTTTTTCTGTCCGTGTGGGTATTATTTTTATACATAATTATATCCACATTTTTCTTCTGATGAATCTCTAGCAATAAATTCCCTCAGCTTTTGTTTATCTGGGAATGTCTTATCTTGTCTTAATTTTTAAAAGATAACTTTGCTAGTATATGATTCTTTTTCCTTCAGCACATCATTTTGATGAGAAATGGCTGATAATCTTATTAGTGTTCCCTTGTGTGTAATGAGACACTTTCTCTTGCTTTCTTCAAGATTTTTTTGTCTTTGGTTTTGAACATTTTGACTAAGATGTACCTGGTTATGGATCTCTTGTGTCTATCCTAGTTTGTCTTAGTTGGAATTTGTTGAACCACTTGGATTTATAGACTAATGTTTTAAATCAAATTAGTAAGTTTTTAGCCATCATTTCTTTTTCTTCTGTCCCTTGCTCCTCTCCTTCTGTTATTTTTTTACTAGAGGCCCAGTGCATGAAATTCATGCATGGGTAGGGTCCCTAGCGGCTGCTGGCTGATGGCCAGGACCTCCCTTACCCTGGATGCCTGCCACCACCACCATCTGGGGCCTTCCTTGGCACCCACCTTGGCCTGGCACCACCCATTCACTTGCTCTACCATTCTGCCATGGTCCTGCTCTCCTCAGGGTCCATCGGGGCTGGCAGTACCTCCACTGCTGCCTGTTGCCAATGCCAGCCATGTTCTGCTCTGCTCCCTGGTGGTCAGCGCACATCTAACTCCTGCCCATGGGGACATTTTGCATATTAGCCTTTTGTTATATAGGATTACACATATCTTATGCACTCAAAGGCATTTTACACTTCCCTGAAGCTTTGTTTTTTCCTTTCTGTTCTTCACATTGCATAATCTCTATCAATCTATCCTTAAGTTCATGAATTTTTCTCTCACAAGCTTAAATCTACTGTTGAGCCCTTTAGTAAGCTCTTTGTTAGTCATCTGTTTCAAAATGATCCAGGGAAAAGGAATATATAGGGATAAAAATGAAATAAAATTGGTCATGTGTTGATAATTGTTGATGATGGACTCCTGGATCCCATACATTACTTTGACATTTTCCAAAATCAACTGTTAAGAAGTATGCAGCAAATATTTACTAATTAACAACCATGTACTAATCTCTGTTTTAAGCAATGTGTAACAACATATGACTATATATTATGGTCTCTCACCACAGGAAACGTATTAATCTAATCCAGGTTACAAAATTAAAAGTCATAAAACAACAAGAGTATATAGAATTAAAAGAATTTGGCATACATCGCCAAGAGACCTAGATAAGTTAGGGGAAATTTCATTAAAGAGAAGAGATTCAAACTGGCATTTTTGAAGAATGAGACAAATCTGAACAAATAAAAGAGAGAGAAGAGCTTGGGCAATTTACTAGATTCTAGAAGCTTAATAAATAAAAATCTTCTCTTGCTATTATGATTGGGATATATTCCTAATGCTACATCCTTAGGTTCTCAGAAGTGCACTAAGAAGATTTGAAGACTTAGGGGTTCTCCCTTGAATTTTTCTCTGAATATTAAATCATGCAAACTTGATTGAGAAAACAGTCTTTCTGTTATATGTTTAAAGGACATGGTTCTCTTGAAGAGACACTGTCTCTTCTCAGTATAAAACAAATGAATGCATATATTTTAAATAAAACTGAAGATGGAAAAAAATCCATGTGGTTCAATCACAGAATAATATTTTTTGACCTAAGACAATTGATTGTCATTGAGTAGCAGATGATCCCATAGAAATAATATGCCCTTCCCCATTATCCATAGTCTCTGCTCTACCATTGGTCCAAATGATTCCTTTGTGCAAATTAGAAAGGGCTGCACTTAAAAATTATAATAAATATTCTACCATCCTCCAGAAAATTGTGTAGTAGATATTTACTCATCTACAAAGATTACAAATGTGAATTGAATGGAGCTCCCCAGAGTTGCTCAAAGGATAGACTGCATTAACAGTATAGGAGGGACAGTTGCTTCACACATTTATGTTACCTGCCTTCAGGGGACTTAGAATAACATGGGATGAAATGAAGAAGACAAAGCTAGACCAGCACAGAAGTCTCATCTTTTGACTGCTCTGATTAGGGTTAGTGTTATTTCTCCTTTTCCTCCTTTCCTCCCCCTGAGACACACACACACACACACACACACACACACACACACACACACACACACCTTATAAAATGTTGAATCTGCTAATTTTTAAATAATAACTTACCTGTTCTGAATAAAACATTTCTAAAGAACGTGAAATATAACTGATCGATGATTCATTTAAATTTTCTAACAGAGCAAACAAAACATTAGCTGTAGTCTTGAGCAATTCAAAAGCTCATGAATAAATAAGCTTTCTTCCTGAAATTATTTCAAAAGCAGGAAGGAAAAAGGACTCAAAGTATTTCTCTTTTGTATACAGGAATTACTTCTTCAAAGAATAGAGATCACAGTCCACTTTTTTCTTTTAAAGAATTATTAATATGTTTTCTGAAGAAATATTTGAGGGGATAGAAAGAAGACATTTTCCTGAGTTGTGTCTACCTAGACTACACAGTACTCAAATTTTACTTTCCAAAACACAAGAGCAAAATAATAAAGAACAATGTCAATATTCTTTGACTTAACTGGTTTGCTTTCAAGCCTTCCATCAGATTTTGGCTAACATATAAGCTCTTCAGTAAGGCCTTAACCTAACCACCCAAGCTAAAGTTGATCTCTTATTTGTCTCCATGTCATCACCCCATTTGTGTACTTCACAGTTCTAATTTTGTATGCATTTGATCAATTTAGTTATCCAACTCATTTACAGATTACCTGCCACATGCCAGACATTACTCTGGGTCTGGGTAAGAACAAGGTAAACTTGCCCACTAAGGTCTCAGGATCTATTGTGGAAAGGATACAAACAACTAACAAATAGGTATGTAAGGAAAACCATTTCACACTGTTGTTAGGGCAATTCTTCTAATATATTTCTAGTTTTATGTTCCACTCACCTGTCAGTGCCTATATGTATTTTATCTTCTACTATATCCCTGAAACAAGCTGTCTGGCACATTTCCTGACTGACTGTTTGAATGTTTTTATTAACTTTTTTAGTGAAATGAATTTCTGTAATGCAATTTAAGTAGGAGGCCCAGTATATTAATGATTACAAGTATGATATAATCTATGTAGGAGTAGTTAGAAGTTTACTCCTGAAAACCTCTGAGTTCATATAATGATCAATTGTGTTATAATAACAGTTTTGAAAAATAAATGAGAAAACACTCTTACTGCTCAGAGATCTCCAGTGCAAATACTTTAGTGCAGGTCCTTCTAGATCTTATTTTATGAAATACATATTTATAAAGATACACATTTACTTAACACAACATTGTGACACATTGTTGGAAACCTGCCTTTTTCAATTAACAATATCTACATTTCAGTAAATGTAGTGAGGTTTTGCCACATTATTTCCTCCTGAAAAGTTGAGGCAATTATAACCTCATTAGCTTCTTGACCCTGATTGATTGGCCTTGTTAGAAAGTGGGTCTTTCATAAACTGTAAGTAAACTGTAAATTTTATCAGGTACATATGAGTTGCTATAGACTGAATGTTGTGTCCTTCCCAAATGTGTATGCTGTAACCAACCCTTAATGTTATGTTGGTTAGGAGAGTCTGAGGAAGGTGACTGGATCATGAAGGTAAAGCTCACATGTCCCTTATACCAAAAGAGACCCCAGAGAGCTCCCTTGACTCTTCAGCCATGTGAGAGCATATCAAAAAGACTCTCTATGAATCAGGAAGCAGACCCTCAGCAGATACATCTGCCAGCACTAAGCCACACATTCTAGGGTGTTTTGTTATAACAGTTTAAACTGACGAGGACATGGCAGGTGTTCTAGATCACCTCCTATACTGTCCCTACCTCCTGCTTTCACGAAGTGTGGTATGTGTTAAGAGGATATTCTGACTTACTTCCTGAGACGGCTCAGAGATCCAGGCTTCTTCCAGGCAGGTCTGCCATCTCAGAGTTCTTGCTTCTCACTACTTGAGTGAGTGAGAGTGAGTAAGATCATGAGGACCTTTTAGAAGTCAGGCAGTATACATCTTTCCACTTATATTTAATTGTCCAGAACTGATCACATGATCCTATCAAAATGTTAATGACCTGGGAAGGTTGTGAGCCACAAAGGAATACAGAATGATTTGGTAATGACACAGCACTGTCCTGCCACAAGCTGAAAATGCATACTTGAATGATTAACAGAATATGAAAGTCAACATAGAAGACCTCACAAATAAAATATCTGCCTGTTATCATTTTTAAAAAATACCATGCCATTGTAATAGGAGTTAGTGTATGGGAGGTTAAGACAAACAACAACAACAATGTCTCATTAATATTGATAAAATCACTATAGGCCATTTACATCCACAGATGAACAGAAGTAAACAACAATGCACCCTTCATTTCGCCTCTAGGCTAATCATGCATAAAAGCTGTGATCCTATTAAAAGGCCTTTCTCCTCTCACCACGTCTGAGAATGCTTTGACTATTGCAGAATGTTTTGCAAAGTAAGACAAACATTGAACAAAAGTACACACAAAGATTTTCTTTATTGCTCAAAAACAATGCACCCACTGAGTTCTATCTATCCATCCACATAAATGTTTTATAAAGACATATATAATTATCAGAAAATTATAGAAAACTTGAATATATTTTTCTATAGACACACACACACACACACACAAACACACACACACACACACACACACACACACATATATATATATATATATATATATATATATATATATATATATACATATATAATTTTCAGACAATTATAGAAAACTTGGAATATCCTTGTTTGCTAAGAAATGAACGTTGTAATCTCTGTGGTTCAAATAAACAAAAACAACACAAACAGCAAAGGTAAGATCCAATGTCTTCCCAAACAATAATTTAATAATAGGGGGTAATTAGCATGCAAAAAAAGTTATTTCTCGTATAAAAATCCAGTTTCTCTTCTGCCTCTGCACATGTCTGGGTTGAAAGCACTAATTGCCCGAGGTTAGAAACCATTGGGATTTAAAACCGTCCAAAGGTCAAAAGAACAGGGTAGGTAAGAAAAGGCTTTGTTAGCACAAACTAGCCACTGGGCTCTGGTGCTGCGGATACTTTGTATTAAATGAAAGGATGGAAAGGGGAAATAAGCCAAGGGAATGCTGAGTTAAAAGCTGGTAGCAGCAGGAGGCTTTAGGGCAAAGCAATCCTTAAAAGTCCTTTGAGGCTGGCTTATGCTACATACTGAGCACCTCATGGTCACATCCGATTTTTTTTTGGTCCTCCTGCAGCCAGAGCAGTGCCTTGCTGACCTTACCAGTGCACCCACTAGGCACCTTTCCAAGCGACCCTGATATACTGTACATGAAGTCTGCTGCAGTCACAGGCAGAAAACTCCATAATAAGAAATCTTGCAGAATACCTTTCCTTTCTATGCTTGATCCCTCACACACACTTCTACTGAAAACGACCTGGTTTTCTTACCTGCCCCTTCCCTCCTCCCCCGTTGTTTCCTTTCTCAGTTTTTGACCAAATCATCTCCAGCTAGCCCATGGCAGCTCTGTCCTTCACAGCATCCCAGCCCTGGGAGGAGCAAGGCTAAGTGACAAGCCTCCTGGAAAAGGCTTCTCAATTGGGAGGCATATGGCGCTGGGTTGGTGGAGAGCTCCTCTGGCTGGTGGCATTGAACATTTGTGCCTTTTAGAATTAAAATTGCCTTTTAAATGCATCTCTTTGATTTTATCATGAGAAATATGCTCATAAGAATTACAACAAAAGACAGTGTGCTTTTGGAACAGCATGGAGGGGACCTGGAAAATATTATGCTAAGCGAAATAAAGCCAATCTGAGAAAGACAAATATCACATGGTCTCACGTATTTGTGGAATCTAATGAACAAAATGATGTGACCAACAAAATAAGACCTGAGGCATGGAGGCATGGAATAGACTGACATACCACAATGTGGGGTTGGGGGATGAGAAGAGATAAATCCAAGAGCTTATATATTTATATGCATAGACATGGGCAATAGGATAGTGAAGACCTGGGGATGGGGGTGGGTAGGGGCTGGGAGGAGGGGGTGTTCCAGTTTTACACAACCAAGGCTTGGAACATGCAGGTCAGTCAGGTAACTAGCTTAGTCTGAGTTCTACAAGCTAAAACTCCTAAGCCCCCAACTTGTTTTCCTTGGTCAGACCCACACACAGAGACAAATAGAGATAGAAACGAGATTGGAGTGAGACACAATTTATTACCTTGCTCGGTGGCTTCCGGGCTCAGCAACGGATGCGTCACAGACCGTGAAGTGAAGATCAGACAGACGAAGAGACATGGTCCGGTTGGAGGCGAGTGATCACCGAAGTGAAGCTCTCAATGTCTCGGTTTATATAGCCCTTATGTTCAGGGCTGGCCTGTCCATATTTCAGGGTGTGGTGGACCTTCTGTCCTTATCTGTAGTTCGCAGCTGGCGGTGCTCCCAGGTCTTCAGTCTGTGTGCAGTCCGTGCTTCACCCTGTCACCACTCAAGCTTACATGCTAGGGTTCAGGCCTTTACTCCATTTTATAATGCTTTCACACAATTTCACACAATTACAACTTATTTTAGATTCTATATACTTATATAAGGTTCATATATATCTTATCTTAATACTATATCAGGGGGATAAAGGGGGGGATGGAATGGGAGCTATCTATAATAATATCAACAATAAAAGTATATTTTAAAAAAAGAATGCAACTTACTCTGTTTCATCTTGATATAAAGTCTTTTTCCAGTATTATATCATACACACATATCTATATACACACATATATACATATATACCTATATATACACATATATACATATATTTACACACAAATATATGCACAATATGCATATATATACACACATATGTGCACTTACTTAATTTTTATAAATTGATCTATAGTTTGCATAAAATAAAATGCACATATCTTAAGTATACAATTTAATGAATTTTAACAAATGTATACTCCTGAGAAACCATCACCCCAATGAAGACCTAAGACATATCCATCTCCCAGAAAGTTCCCTCATGATCCTTTCTAATCAATTCCAACTGCACATCCTCACTGCCCTGGAGGAAATCTAATACTCAGATTTCCTTTGCTCAATATAATGCTTCTTGGTTTCCACCTGTTATCATATATATATATCAGTAGTTTATTTTTTTCTGGCCAAGTAGTATTCCATTTTGTATGAATCCACAATGTTTAAAACATTACCCTGTAACAGACATTTACAGATACATAATTTTATATACACAAAGGGGGTTGTACTATGCAGTTCCATCTGTGAATTTTACATTTTTTATATTCAGAATTATATTCTGGACATGCTTCCCTAAATGTCCCTGTGACTTAGCTTGATTCTTTCCTAAGGTTGCATAGTCTTCCTTTATACCGATAAGCTACATATTAGATACTTGGTCCTCTATTTGTAATGATATACTTTCAATATTAAAATAGTTTTATAAATTAAAATTCTGCTTGCAAACAGTTGCAAAAATTACCATGATGAAGAGGTGTCTAAGATAAAATACAGAATGTCTAAATGAAAAACATAATCCTCTCCCATTACCAAAATATGACCGCATTTAACAATTTTTTAAAATAAAGGTGGTTTTTATGAGACTATTCATGTGAATAAGAATACATCTATATATTTTTTATCCTCATCAGAGGATTTTTTTGATGATTTTAGAGACAGTAGAAGAAAGAGATCAATAAACATCAATGTGAAAGAGAAATATCAGTTGCCTCTCCTACACACCCTGACCGGGGATGTAACCCCACTATATTAGAATGTTTCCTGACCAGGAATCCAACCTGCAATGAATGTACTACAATCTTCTCTCCTTTGGGGAATTTCCACTTATCTCTGAACAGGATTTCCACCCCCCTCGAGCAGAGCAGGCAGTCTTCACGTGGTTGGAACTTAAGTTGAATTGACATAGGTATCATGCTCAAACGACTGGTCTTCTTATCTAACTAATTAATACATAACAAATGATGTTCATACCAATTTGAATAGATAAGAAGAAGAATGAGTGAAGAAGAAGGATGGCAGAAACACCATACAATTTATTGAGCCCTTGTTTTAGAGTATAAAAATCCACAATTATAAGATTTGTTCTCTTATCTACAATACCAAGCGATCTATTTTAAACTGAGAATACTTTACTGCAGTTGCATATTCATTGAGCATAAGTTTTATTTTTCTTTACATTTTCTTTATGTACAATTGTGGGTTAATTAAGGACATTATCCTATACCAACAGCCTTTGGTATATATCCTCTGGATCAAAAGAGAGAAACAAATAGGACTCCAAGGCACATATGTGTGTGCATATGAAAAGAGACCAATTTAAAGTGTGTTGTTACTAATGGTCCTCAGCTGGGCAACCTTCTGAAAGCAAAATTTTGATTAGAATGTAACTTACTTTTCTGTAGGTAATGGACCGAGGACGGACTCATCAGAGAATACAGGAAAGGAACTGTGGGGGATGGAGAGAGCAGCTGCTAAGTGAAGTGTAGAAATTGGAAATAAAAGCTTTGAGAACGTCCTTCAGTAAAAACACATAAACATTGCAAAAATAAAGTCTTCGAAGCCATAGTTTGAAGCCACTGTTTTTGAAGGCAATCTTATTAAGGCTAATAGGTAAGCCAAATAAGTTAATATCCAATATAGCCAATGAACTTCATATGTTCTGAACTAAAATAGCTTCATAATATGTGGCAATATCTTTAGCAGCTACTCCCAGACATCAAGAAATTAAATAAAAAGACTCCAAGCATTCTCTTTTACACAGTCACTAATTAGTTCATGAGATAATTTTTGTTTTTCCAATTTTCTAAAATTTAATTTCTCATCCTAATGAATGACTTAAGTATAAAGCTGATGTCATTTTTTAAAAGTTGCCCAGACACTATCTTTTTAAAGGTTATTAGAAACCCCACTTCAACCAAAATAGTCAAGTCAGAGTTCCCTCCCTTCACCCCTAAAGAATATAGGAGATATATTCTTGAGACAAATTAAACAAAAGAGGATATGAATTTGGGTATACCAGGCCAGCAGAAGGAAAAGGTGAGGAGCCAGACTGAGAACAGGGAAATTAATTGAATACTTGCAGACTACACAGTAAAAAAGCCTTTCCCATCCTTCTAGTTACCATTCCTTGCCTGGCTCAAATAATGTAGGGAGCTAATCAATCTCAATCTCTCTCTACCTCTCTCTCTCTCTCTCTCTCTCTCTAACCAGTAACAGATCAATGAAAGAGTCCTTTCTAAAGAAACTTCACAGGTCCAGACTAAGGATCTACAGGTTTATATATTATCTAAAGAGAACAAAGCTTACTTGAGAAACTTAAGGTGAGAGCAACACTTAAAGAACTGACAGAAAAAAAAAATTCAAGGAAAAATTAAAGGAGAGAGAGGGAGAGATGGAAGAAGGGATGAAGGAAAGGAGGAAATGAGGGGAGTAAGGGGGAGGGAGAGAGGGAGTAAGGGGGAGGGAGAGAGGGAGGAAGAAATATAGGAAGGAAGGAAGGAAGGAAGGAAGGAAGGAAGGAAGGAAGGAAGGAAGGAAGGAAGGAAGGAAAGAAGGAAGGGAGGAAATGAAGAGAATGAGCAAGACAGAGAGGCAGTAGGAAAACTAGGAAAGTGAAGTATGGTGATACACAAACCAAGAAAAGATGGCACTATCTAGTGTAAAATGTCGAAGAGAGGTTAAATGAAATGAGAATGAAAGCATATCCATGGAATGTCAACACCCAAGGTGTGTGTGATTTTGTTTTGCTTTGCAACCTTTTCAAGAACATTTTCATTAGAGTAGTCTGAGGGAAGGCAGATTGCAGGTGGGAAAAAAAGAGTGGAGAATGAGAATCATCAGAGAAGTAATGTAAGTAATTGTTTCAATAGGTTTAGCTATGAAGGAAATGAGAGATTTTTAAGAAGGTGCTGAAGGAGCAGGAAGGGGTGAAGAGTTGTAATGAGTGAGATGTGTTTGGTTGATTGTATTTACAATGTTGTTTTTAAGGAAGAGGCTTCTGGCTATCTAAGTCCTCATTGAAAGAAGCAAGGAAAAATCAAATAATTAATAAAGTTAGGTTATGGAAAGGCTCAGATAGGAAAAAGGGTCCATGAAAGAGGATGAACCCTCTTTTAATTACTCAGAAGTCAAAGAGAAATTAAAAAAAAAGTTACAGACAAAAATAAGTTTTCAAACTTTGTAGCAGGAAGGCAAAGTGAGATCCTTTCTCAAATTACTCTTTTTCACTGTGAAGTGGTGTCATATGTTGAGAACCAGGACCAGAGGTTTAGGAACAGTCAAGACAAAGAAGAGAAGCAAGAATTGTTAGAGAACTGGTAAAATTCCCAATGCTTGAGTTGAGAATGCAGTCTGACTTTATTGTGTTCTGAATGTTTTATTGTGTGATATTTTCACAGTCCAAAGTGTCATCGGAGGTGGGCAGTTTGGTCAGTGCTTCACCAATGATAGAAGGATGAGGTAAGGGTCTTGAGATGTTTGTAAGTGTGGTAGAAATAATGAACAATTGACCCAAACTATATAAGAAAGGGAATGAATACCAGGTAGAACTGATATGGAAATAATAGAAAAATCAGTCGATCAGTGGTCAAAATGAGATAGTTTGGCATATTAAAACTAATTTAAGCTGTAGCTAGTTTGGCTCAGTGGATAGAGCGCTGGCCTGCAGACCATAGGATCCCCGATTCAATTCCAGTCAAGGGTGCATATCTTGGTTGCAGGCTTCTCCTTGGCCCGGGCCCTGGCCTGGGCCAGGGCTCTTGAAGGAGGCAACCAACTGATGTTTTTCTCTCATATCAGTATCTCCATCTTTCCCTCTCTCTTTTACTTTCCCTAAAAAAATCAATGGAAAAATATCCTCGGGTGGGTATTTAAAACCCCCCAGTAATTTAAATAGAAAATAGAATTAGAAAATGGTATCTCCATACATTTAAAGATCATTTGTGATTCCCCCCTTATCCCCATATCTACTCCATAAGCAACTCTTAGCTTCCCAACTAAACCTCTCTTCATACCATTGTCTAATATACAATTAGATGACTACAACATCTGCTAACAGATATCTTGCTCTTACTCTTATATCCCTGATTTTTTCAAAATGCCATGTTTACATACTTGCCAGAGTACCCTGCTCTGAGTTCAGGACTTCCTCAGTTGCTCTCAATCACACCTTAAATAAAATCTAAATTTCTTACCAAAGCCTCCAAGACTCTGTAATGTCCCTGTAAACCTTCTGATTTTTGTTTCCCACCACATTTATTATTGATGAGGAATTCAATGAACTTAGAGACCAGGATGCTAGATGGGTCATTGATCTGTCCCTGAAGTCACATAGAGCACGAGAGAGTTATGATGATGCAATGAAAAGCTCTCAAGGGACCTGGACTTTTGTTTAACCATCCATTTCAGTAAGACAAATGAACTACATAAGGAATAAAAACATACTATACTGTAATCCTTTTTTAAAAAATATATGGATTACAATTTACTCATATATGCAGCCTGAGCAACTGTCCAGTAGAGCAGGTACCCAATCAATCTTGGTTGATTGAAAAAAATGCATGAATATTTAAACCCAGAGGTTTCATAAGATGGATGTTTTGGAATCTCTTGTTCTTACCTGCTATGCATCTATTCCTTCTGCTTTTGCTTTGGGAATAACTCAGTTTTCACTTCACTAGAACTAGAAGTTTCACTAGAACTGTTGGCTAAGATGTCCCACCCACTTCTGACACGTGGCTCAGCCAGAGCCAATCATCTTCAGAGAATTTCAATCTTGACCAGAATGATGTTAAGAAAAGGAACATTGTTGGAGCTGGTTCATGTCAAGACACCAAGAAGATTTTCCCTAAGTGCCTGGGAAATCCTACTTTCTTTGTTTTTGGGCAGATGATGTTTCAACCTTTTCTTCATTATTTTGAGTTGCATCATAGATTTCTACTGATTTTTTTTTGGCATAAGTTAAGACAGTTTCTTTTTTCTTGCTTGCCAAAGAAACACAAACCAAAGAAAACAAGCTAAAAATTGTAAATCTAATACAATTATAGGAGAAAGCATATTTATTGTAATAACTATTGAATAATGCTATGTACAAGACATGATAGCAGACACCCCCAAATTTCAAAATTCTTTCAGAAATAGTTATTGTCTTCAAGCAACTTAAAGGCTTGTTTTTTAAGGAAGATTATTAAGTAATTTTAATCTGAAGTAAAGGGAGATTAGAGGCCTAAGAGACACAAATGAAATGCCCAAGAACTGAGAAAAGGATTCTCTTTAGTGGGGGCACTTATTGTAGAACCAGCATTTGGTCTATGCTTAGGACTTGGCATTCTGACTTAGAAATGGCACTCAGAACCAGCATAAGCAGTACTCAGAGAGGGGAAGTTATCAAGCATGCATGATGGTCAGTGAGTACATCATTCTGCGATAGCACAGGGTTCATGGAGGAGAATAATAAACTACAACATTGCAAATGGTAGACTGGAGCTAAAAAGCCAGGCTAAGAGACGTCTGGTTCGGATTCTGTAAATAACAGAAAGCCAAAAATACTATTTGTACAGAGCTATTTGAAAACTGAAGGCTTGTAAAGTCATATATGACATACTAGAACAAGGTAAAAGCAAAGAGGCAAATTTGTAAGATACTGTGATAGTCTAGTCAAGGTATAATTAGTACCAGAAAGGAGAAAATTTCAAGTTCTTTCTAGCTAACTGACAATGGAAGAAGAGGTAAGAATCAAAAAAGGCAGTGTAGCCTTGAACTGAATAAGATACTGAAATTGATATAAAAGATCCCGCAGCTCTGTATTTCAAACCCTCATTTTTCTGCCTCCCCTCTCCTGAGTTTCAATCATCCATCTCCAGCTGCCCACACAGCAATATTCACTTGGATAGCCAGCATGATCATAAAGTAGCATGCCTAAAAAGCAAATGTCTCCTTTTATTCTCTATCCCCATGAGTCATTCCCTCTTCTTTTATCCAAACTAAGAAACATCTGTGCCTCTTTCTGTCCTTCAACTCCCATCCATCTCTCCATCACATCACTTAGAAAAGACCTCATTCACTCATGCCTGGTTCAGTGCAGCCATTTCCAGATAAATCTCTCTGTCTCATTGTTCCCACGACATACAGGACATCAATAAACGCTGACTAAATGTTGATAAATTAACCTGGCAAGCACAGCACAGCTTCACTGCCAGATGGACCTGCTGCTAAAATCACTTAAAAATAATATTACTCCCACCCACCCGGTGTTGCTCAGTAGTTGAATGTCAACCCATGAACCTGGAAGGTCATGGTTTGATTCCTGGTTAGGGTACATGTCTGGTATGCGGGCTCAGTCCCCAGTATGGGTTGTGCAGGAGGCAGTTGGTCGATGATTCTCATCATTGATGTTTCTATCTCTCCCTCACCCTTCTTCTCTCTGAAATCAATAAAAACATATTTAAAAAATAAAAATAAAATGAATAGAACCTAAGGTATCATTGTGGCAGTGACCGGAGGAAGAACTTAAATAATAATAGTAATAATAATATTACTCATATGCTTAAGAATGTATAATGGATCCTACATACTCCAAATTTGGGTGGATAGCAACTATTTTATTTTATTTCTCAAGCTCCACGATGTTAGATGTGTATGCATATGTGCATGTGTGTATGTGGGGAGTGACTGTGGGAGTGTGCACATATTAGCAGTAGACTCAAGGAAGATAGGGAATAGGAGACTGGCGCTTCTCTGGGGGTAAGGGCACATTCCCCAATTAGACACCACCTTTCAATTCTAAGGAGTTGGGATTGGGGGAGAAGGAAATTGAAAAGGTACTTGCATCTACTATGGTGAGTTCCGGCAGGTTAAAATTCTCTGTTTATATGTTCATGGATTCAGTTGTTGTGTATTCAGAGGTTTCTACCTATTGAGCTAAACCACATAATGTCCAGTTTTAACCCACATTACTCCAAAAAGAAAACCCTACTTAGCAGTAGATGCTTAAAAAATCCTGATTCAGTCAAGTAACTCCAGGTAGCTTGTCACCTGAAAATCATCAAAACACTATTAAAAATTATTTTTATTCTAGGTAGAAAATAGATAGCCAGAGGCAGTTTAATATGATTTCAGTATTTGCTTCATGCTTATTTAGAGATCAATTATCTGCTGCTAAAACCATTTAAAAAATAATATTACCCCCACTTGGCCGGTGTGTCTCAGTGGTTGAGCAATGACCCATGAACAAGAATAATCTCAGTGTCTCTAGCCTCAGTTGAATACTCACATAAAGGTATATTTGTAAAGGCTGTGTAACCACTTTTTATGATTGTCTTTAAGGGAACAATGTCTTCTTTGGATGGTATTGCTCCGGCGCAGCACTGTCTGGAGATGGACTCAGAAACAGACAGGGTGGGAAGAAAGTGAAAGTTTTATTAGCTCCAAGCCCAGGTCTCTGGTACCTTGCTGTAATTCAGTGTACTCAGGAGACAGTTAAGATGAAATGGCAATGTACCCAAATTTAATGACTTCAGAATGAACACAGATTTATGGGTAATTCAGACTGGTAATTTTTGCCATGGGCATAGGAGACTAGGAAGACAAATGTGTTTGTCATAAGATGAAGAGTTTTACCTGAATGCATTAATTTAGTCACTAAGAGTTGAACTATTCTCTTTTAAACTTAGTGAAGTTAGTCCACTGAAAGATACATTTTCTTACAAAGTCTTGCAATAGATTCTTAATAAGCTCAGGTTCATTAGTCAAATGTCTCCATCTGGCAGCTTCTGACTTCATCATTATTAAAAACTTGGCATTGTTTCAAACATCTGGGCTGTCTTAAAGTGAAAACAAGAACCACAATGGAAATTGTGACCAAAGACACCTTTTTCATGTAAAAAAATGAAACATGGTGCATATTTTATTAGAATATCTAATGGTGATTTTTCATTCTGCTGTTCCAGCCTTGCTCTCTGATCTAGTCACCAAAGAAAGCTCCATTCATCAGAACCTCAAGGGTGGTGAAGTCAAGAAATCTCAACTTCACTGCAGTTGCATTTCCTCCTGGGAAGAAAGAAACAGCTCACTGCTGCTCTGATAAACTCGATCTACGGTGCTTTTGCATATAACTGTATGTTTTGTGACAATAAAGCCACTATCTATCCTTTTTTTAGTCCAAATTCCTTAAGGCTAATATTCATCTATTTATTTAGTCAGCACATATTTATTGAGTATCTCCTATTTGCAGTACCATTGATATTCAATTATTAGTATAAATGAGTCCCAGCCTCCTAAATTATAGGTAGCAAGTATTATTGAAATTCTTCATTCAGTTATGAGCAAGCAGGAAGGTCAACTTATTCTTATTCTCAATATATTCTTATAAATATATATAATCTATCTATATAAGTATGTATATACATATATATCTATATATCTACAGCTACCGATGTCCTTTAGCTACTGGTGTCATTTCTATTGCTGAAGGGCTCTCAACTGCTAACAAAAGATAAGTGCAGGAGAAAGAATTTTGTAAATCACATAAAGATAAATTCCATAACTCATGACATTTGAGTTGCTAAAGGGTGAGAAGAGTTAAGACAGGGGTGTGCGGTGAGTTTAAGAAAACTTGAGGCAGAGGCTCCAGGATCTGCACAAGTCCTTGGTAAAGGGAGTGCTGTATCTCCCAGGAACTGAGAAGCATTTGGGAGATCATTGGGGAATCTAAGACTCTATCACAGTTGCTGCTTGCCCAGCTTTCTCTTTACATGACTCTGAGGTAGGAATTATATGTAGCAATGGAGAAATGTATACAGTCCATCAGCCAGAGTTTGAGTAATGCAAATGTGTCCCTGTCCAATTGGAATGTAGGCAGCATGATAATAGGGGGTGAATGGCACCATCGTCCCCAAACTGTCTTCCTTCCCCCAGAGGCAAGGTTGAAGGAGAAGAGAGTTTTAAATTTCTCATGGAAACCAGAGTTAAGAATGCCCCAGATTACACACCAACCTCTCTGTCACACACACACACACACACAGACACACACACACACACACACACACACACACACACACACACAGAGAGAGAGAAGAAGAAAAAATGAAATTGCTGTCTTAGGGATGAAAAATGAACAATTTAGGTACCTTAAACAGAAGGAAAATTTATTTTTAAACAGTCATAAATTCAATGAAGATCCCTAAAAGAGCATCTTCCTTTCTTTTAAAGCCATGAAACAAAGTAGTTAGAAAGCATTGTACGCTTATGACTCTACAAAATAAGATATAGCTTGATGCTTTATTGGTCAAATTTAGTTTTCTTGGTAACTTTGCTACTATTATTTGAGAAATTCTTGATTTTGTGGCTGGGACGACTGAATTTCATATATAATCAGATCCCTAAAATTACATTTAATCTAAACTTGGAGTTATAATGCTTATTTCCTAAAAGCATATGATTGACTATCACCCTCTGATCATGTCTGCTATTGTGATCTACAAGGCAATCCCAAGTTGAAGCTATGTTCTTTGAGTTTCACTTGCTTAGAATCCTCAGTGTGTTGAATGGGTATTTCGCTTTCATTAAGGTATTCACCATTATCTCCAGTTTATAATCAGAAAATTTATCCTGTGCTAAGGCCCAGGAAAAGTAAAAATATAACATAGGCATCTAGCTAAAGAGTGAAGGAACCAGAACAAAAACTCTGGTTTTATGAGCACTGCCATTATGCTCACTCATAACATTATAGTTTTGGATGAAATTAGAATAAATAAAAATATAAATAATTATCATCCTTCAAAGCTGCTCAGGAATCTGGCCTGATTTCAGACATGAAAATGTTTGTATTTTATTAATGTTACATCATATAAATGAGCATTTGTTATGCATAGCACTTCATAGCTGTGCTCTTTGGAAATTTTTTAAACCTCCCATAAAGTTATTTACAAAAGGCAGGTGGCAAAGGCTGCTTTGATCCAAGGTAATGAAAAGCATCCCTTGAGGTTGAAGCCTCATCTCCCTCCCCCATCCCCAAATAAGGGCATACACCAGAGTCACATTTCAAGACTTTAAATTGCTTAGTCAGATAGCCTGTGCATGGTAGATATTTGATTGGCTGGTTTTTTAGATTTGCCAATTAATTAAACTATGAATTGGATACATTTACAACTCTAGTTAAGAGTAATGAAATGAAATATAGTTGTTGAGCAAATATGAATAAGCTGGAAATGAGCAGTCAAGAAATCTCAAGTTTTGAGACTCACTTTTAGAAACCAAAACTGGCCGAAACCGGTTTGGCTCAGTGGATAGAGCGTCGGCCCAGGGACTGAGGGGCCCCAGGTTCGATTCCGGTCAAGGGCATGTACCTTGGTTGCGGGTGCATCCCCAGTAGGGGGTGTGCAAGAGGCAGCTGATCGATGATTCTCTCTCATCGATGTTTCTAACTCTCTATCCCTCTCCTTCTCTGTAAAAAATCAATAAAATATGTTTTAAAAAAAGAAACCAAAACTATCTTCAAAGTTTCATTTGAATTCATAATATAGAATAGTGCTTGAGGTGGCACCTGAGAAGAATCACTAGATTATTTATTTTTTAAAATGTACTTTTATTGATTTCAGAGAGGGAGAGAGAGAGAGAAACATCAATAATGAAAGAGAATCATTGATAAACTGCTTTCTGCTACTGGGGCTTGAGGCTACGACCTGGACAGAAGCCCTTGATCAGAATTGAACCCAGGACCCTTAGTGTCTAGGCCAAACCAGCTAGGGAAAATTTATTCTTTAAATTAATATTTGTTGAATTAATAAATTGTATGATTATTTCCTTGATACACTGTTTTAATTCACATTCAGATGGGTTCTGATTAGTTTTAATTAAGGCTCAAAGATGAACAGAATGTAATACCTAAGCATATTACAAATTATCTATTCATAACATTCAATTTCCAGATTGGAAAAAAAACTGTCCTGAAGGAGTAAAGCATCTTATCCTATATTTATTTCAAACTAAATTAGACTAGAACCCAGGTTATAAATGTTTATTAATCAGCATTAAGTACAATGGATAGTTTTATGTGTCAACTAGCTGGACCACACTACACAGATATTTTACTGAATGTTTCTTTCATTCTTTCCTTTTTTAAATAAAACTTCACTTTATTTTTTTAATTAAATTTTTATCTGTGTACATATCTTACCATTGCCCCCCCCCCCCCCCGCCAAACATGTCCTCCCTCTCCAGAGTTTTGTGTCCATTGGTTGTACTTATATGCATGTATACAAGTCCTTTGGTTGATCTCTTATCTCCCCCACATCTCCCTACCCTCCCCGCTGTAATTTGACAGTCTGCTTGTTGCTTTACTGTCACTATATCTATCTTAAGGTTCATCAGTTTATAATGTTCTTTATTATCCATAAATGAGTGAGCTCATGTGGTGTTTCTCTTTCATTTACTGGATTATTTCACTCAGCATGATGTTCTCCAACTCCATCCAGGTTGCTGCAAATGAAAATAATTCCTTCTTTTTTATGGCAGCATAGTATTCCATTGTGTAGATGTACCATAGTTTTTTGATCCAATCATCTGCTGATGGACACCTATACTGAATGTTTCATTAACAGTGTCTTGGGATAAGATTTACATTTAAATTGGTGAACTTTAAGTAAGCAGGTTGCCCTCCATAATGTCCGTAATGTGGGTGGGCTTCATCTAATCAGTTGATGGCATGAATACAACAAAAGGCTAACAAACCAAAGAAAGAGGAAATTCTTGAGAAGACTCCCTTCAAAATTCATCTGCAACATTGACTTTTCATGGTTCTATGACAGACTATCTTTGGATTCACATTGACACTCTTTCCTTTGTTTCCATCCTGCCAGCCCATCAGATTTGACTCTTCAAGCCTCCACAATCATGAGAGTCAATTCTGTAAGATAAATTTATATATTTTTTTCATAAATATTACTTGTTATTAAAGCAGACCAGAGAAATAGACAAAGACACTTACATTTTTTGGTTAAAATGGGGAAAATAGGTCCTAAAATCCTGAAAATAATGTGTCCAAAGTGAGGGTCTAGAGAATAGAATCAAGGTCTTCTGAACCTTTGATGTAGCAAATGAGGTGTGAAGGTCTGCTGGAAAGCAGCCAAGTCCCAAGCACAGAAGTCCAGTTCTGATATTGGGTGCCAATCTCATTTTTGCCATTAGATTATGAATTTCTTAGAAATAATTTTAAATTGTGTGGTGCAAAGATCTTACATGCTTTCTGGCATATACTAGACATACAGTAAATGTGTGAGAAATGATTGAATGAGAGAAAGAAAGAAAAGAATGAAGAAAGGAAAAGAAGGAGGAAAGGAAGGAGGGAGGGAGAAAGATTCTCTCTGTAACCATGGGCAATTCACTTCAAGCTTCTAAGACTCAATTTCTCCAAAGATTAGATTATTTCAAATTTTAGTAAGTGTAACTGGACCATAATTAGGGTCATTTATTATACTAAAATTCAGTGGCTCATCTTGATTATTACAGTGTTAAAATTACTTTCTCAATTCAAATATGAAGCATGTTCTTATTAACAAGTTTGACTATGTCTTCTAAATTTAGCAATCATATTTTTGTCATTAACATTAAATACTTAATGACTCATTTGCATGTTCACAACTATACTTTAAATTAATCTTGAATAAACTAATGTGGGAGTTGAGGGAATATTTTTCCTTATTTTATTATAGTAATGTTTCAAGATAGCTTTATTAAAGATTATGAAGATAAGTTTTAAATAAATGCAGTATAAAAATTATGCTTAGTTTCAACATTAGGAAACTCCAGTTTCAATTTTTGGTCAAGAAGAATCATGACAATCTGATTGAGTGACATATTCTTATCAAACTTTTTAATATCCCTCATTCTTATAGCAAGATATCCAATATCCTTTATAAATGAATCTTTCAAAATATGCTTTGACTATAATATATTAAACCTAACCTTGGAACATAGCTCTCTAAGATATTTTGTAGCTGGAAAATTTTATGAGGCTATGCTTCTCTAACTAAGCTATGAAGATTTCAATTGATTAATAGTAACAGCAATTCTATTCATCGTAATTCTACATAGGAAAAAAGATTAGATCAAAATCTTTATAAAAGCTTTGTAATATATTGCTGATATTGAAGTCATGTACTAGTAACCTCAAGTGATCAGAACCTGCAAAAGGCTCTTTAGAAAGAGATATATTCCAAACAAATATCATAAGAGTAAATTATTTCAGGTACTTATTCAGAGCCTACCTATCTCTATTTTACCTACAATTAAATTAAGTTTAGCTATCTGATTCCCCAGTCTAAAATAAATTAGAAGAAAACAATTAGGAATAAAGGAGGACTGTGGAAGGTAAATGTGTACAATAAGCAGTGAAATCAGATATTTTGACAGTAAATGAGGAAACTAAACACAATCCAGTCAATTGTCTTGAGTCACTATACCACAGCACAGTTACCTAATTGATGTTCATAATTATGATGCATAGACATAAGTGTGACTATATTATAAAAGTGATATTCCTATATAAGTGGTATGTATATTTCATTTTAAAAGTGTTCCCATCAAATATGGTTGAAATAAAAGCATGTTTTGCTTGAAAAGCTTAATTTCCAGTTACTTCAGAAATTACCTTTTTAGAACCTAATCTTCCAAGGAGGCATTTACCTAGAAAAATATATTTTTATACATAACAAAGCCTCTGAAAAATCACCCCTTGAGAATTTTAAAAGCCAAAGACTATCATATAATTCATTATAATGCTGAGTTAGTCATTGTTTCAGCATGTGTTGAATTACTAAGTGATGGTTATAGATTTTTATACAACCACATGACCCTCCATTGCTAGGAAAATGTTAACTTTATATCAGAAGTAATTTCTTAGCCTTTTCCCCCCACTGAAAACTCAATAAATTATTGTTAAACATATAAATATGCAACCCTACTCAAGTTCTATGTGGCTATAACATTGGGCCACTAAATGCTAGCTATGAATGGTTTTGGTTAGCACAGATTTCTACTGTTTAAAATAATTCAGAAGTGTATCTTAAAAATAGTGGGAGCTACAGACAACACAGAGCACTAACAAAAATTCAAAAGTATTTCCAATGCCCTTCTCCAAACGGAGAGCCCCCTTCTCTATAGCAGCTCCTGTCAAGCATCCTGAGTGACAACAATCCCATAGATTAGCCATCACTGACCACTCAGTTTCTACATTTCCTTGCCCCTTACAGCCTCTCCTCTACTGTACCTCTATAGTCATATACATTACCCCTTTTTCAAATGTTATCTTTTACTAATCACAACTTTTTTTCTCCAACTTACTTGCTTAAGTATGTCTGCCACTACATTGTTTTTAATGCCATTACATTATCTGCCCCATTAACATCTCTAATTTCTCAATATCCATTAGCTACCCTCCTCTTGTCACTTTCCAATACATTCATCTACCTCTATATCCTTGAAGTTCTGCTCAGCAGGAGAAAATTCCCCAAATATGGACAGACTAATAGCACTATCTATCTATATATATGAAAGCCTAAGCTACCCTTATTACTGAACAACTGGAATAACCAGTCAACCAGTTGCTATGATTCACTCTGATCATGAGGGAGAAGACACTCAATGCAGGAGTTAACCCCTTGTGGTCAGTGAGCTACAACAGCCAATCTCACCTGGCCAACAAACCTCCTAAGGTCCCTCTCTCCACCTGGCATCTGGTAGGCTCTCAGGCTCTGTCCAGCAGCCAGCAGGCCCCCAGGCCTGCCCAGCAGCGGCAGACCCCAGCCAGCCCAGCCCCAATCAGGACTGAGAAAGATGATACCATTAGGCCCTGATCTCTGGCTAGGCCTAGGGACCCCACCTGTGCACAAATTTCATGCACTGGGCCTCTAGTTAATTTATAATATCTTAACTGGGCCTTCAAATGATTGTAATTGTAAGTTTCCTTAATAAGTGTAATATGTCAGTGTATCTTCAAATCTAGAAAGTCCAAAGGTAGGGGGGAGATGGTTGTTCTATGCACGACATAAGCTACAATTTAGTATCTCTGAAATTATTGAGCTCTTTCTTCCTCTGTGTATTATCTTTGACCTTGGCAGATTTATTTCTTGGTGATAGATAGCTTCCAGGATCAACTAGAAAAACGTGCTTCCTTATTTATTTCCATCAGGAAAGATGGAGGGCCTCTCTCACAACCAAATGTTGTAAGTTCTTCTGTTCAATTTAATTGGACAAATAAGCTCATGTGCACAATCTTGGACCATTAACAATCACCAAAGGATTGTTATACATTGATTGGTTTAAGTCTGGATTCCTAAACCATTAGAGATAAGTAAAGAATATGGGATTGGCACAATTTGTTTTGAATAATTTTACCAGGAGCTGAGGATGGAGTAGCATCTCTAGAGTTGTATAGGATGTTTGGGTGGTGAAAGAACATGTTAGACTGGAACAAAATCAAGGACAGAAGGTTGAGGATGCTGGTCAGCAACCGATGTTGTTCACAGTACATTCGCTCCTGCTTTCTGTGCACACTGCTCTCTCCTTCTTTCTTCTAAGGTCCATTTACTAAATCCAAACACCAGAATTTAGTCCTTATTTCTCTATAATTCTCAGTAGCATTCAACATAGTTAGCACTAGTATCATTATCAGGAGTCTATTTTTTTCCAGTTTATGTGAATGTCTAAATGTTTTACTTCTATCTTATGCTTAATTCTTTTCAATTCCTTAGTTATCTCTCTTTACCACAAAGGCTGTAATTCTCCAAGGGCTGAACTTAGGGCTCTCAATTTTCATATACTACAGCCATTCCCTTGATATTGATCACATATGTATATGATCTGTCATTATTTTACATCTAGTTCTCCTACTGAAGCTCCATAAAGGCAGAATTGGGTCTATTTCAGAAACTGCTGCATTGCTGATGTTTGGCAGATTCCTTATACATAGTATACACTGAACAAACATTTGTAGAATTACTGAATAAAAATAACCAGTTTAGCAAATGTTTGTATTTAATTATATACAGATAATGGCATTACAGTAATGTGTGTGTGTGTGTGTGTGTGTGTGTGTGTGTGTGTGTGTGTGTGTGTGTTTTAATCACAGACTTTCACTCTGGCTATGAAGGAGTAGCTGGAAGCAAACTGCCACTTCTCTACTATACAGCTAGATATAAAACAAACAAACAACAACAAAAATATGTTCGAAAAAGAACCAGCCTGTGGGAGGCCAAGACCAGAATGAAAAGAGAATCTTAAGAGAGGTGAACTGACATTCTTTGATCCACTTTTACCCTTAAATCATTTGACAGTTTTAAGTGTAGGACAAGAGGCTGAGACATCAAGCTGAGAAACTGCAGTTAAGAGTCAGAGGATTTAGTAAACATTTGAACAATCTCACAGAACTGAAGAGATACTGCTGTGGGGCGGCAGAGGGGAGGAGGGGAGTTTGTGAAGTTCCTCCAGTTACTAAAAAATTCTCAGACTCTCTGACACCAACTGATATTCAGCAATTCATTCGATTCTGACAATAACCAATTGGATTGTACTCGGAACCCACAGGTTAACAGTTTAGCCCACAACAATGACCACATGCAGATACCAGCCACAAATGAGGTTCCCAGGCTATTCATATTTCTGCCTAGCCAGCTACAAATTCATGGTGTCTCACAACTCCAGGTCAGGTTCAATAATTCACTATAGTGACTCCTAGAACTCGGGAAAACACTCAACTTACATTTACCGATTTATTATAAAGATACAACTTAGGAACCGCCAAATGGAAGCATGGCACAGGGCCAGGTATGGGGGAGGGAAACTGCCATGCTCTTTCAGGAGTGCCACGCTCCTAGCACCTCAAAGTGTTCACCAACCTAGAGGCTCTCTGAACCCCGTTGTTCAGGGGTCGCCCATGACATATACTCTCAAAAGATTTTCCTTATTTTCCATAGATTTGAAGATGTATCTTTGGGGAGTGAACCTGGACAGTTTCACCCATTAAATTTATATAGCAACTAGAGGCCCGGTGCATGAAATTCATGCACAGGGGCTAAGCCGGCCAGTTGCTTAGCCTGCAACCTCTGCAAACTGGGACCCCTCAAGGGATGTCTGACTGTCCATGTAGGCCCGATCATGGTAAGATTGGGCCTAAATGGGCAGTCGGACATCGTCTCACAATCCAGGACTGCTGGCTTCCAATTGCTCGCCTGCCTTCCTTTCTAATTGCCCCTAACTGCTTCTGCCTGCCAGCCTGATCACCCCCTAACCACTCCCATGCCAGCCTGATTGATGTCTAACTGCTCCCCTGCCAGCCTATTTGCCCCCAACTTTCCTCCTCTGCCGACCTGGTCACTCCTAACTGCCCTCCCTACAGGGTTGATTGCCTCCAACTGCCTTCCCTTGTAGGCCTAGTCCCTCTCAACTTCCCTCCCTTACAGCCCTGGTGCTTCCCAACTGCCCTCTCTGCTTACCTGGTTGCCCACAACTGCCCTCCCTTGCAGGCCTGGTCCCTCCCAACTTCCCTCCCCTGCTGGCCATCTTGTGATGGCCATCTTGTGTCCACATAGGGGCAGGATCTTTAACCACAGGGAAGTAGCCATATTGTGTGTTGGAGTGATGGTCAATATGCATATTACTCTTTTATTAGATAGGATACCATGTAGTAATGTCTCTAGCACACACATGATGTCTAGGACTTTCAAAAAAACACATGATCAAATCAAAGTGAATAGAGTAATATGTTGTCCACAGAAGATATTATTTACTAAGATATTTACTGAAGTTCAAAAATGCAAATTCTCCACAAGTTAAATATAAATGGATTTGTAGATTTGGGAGGAGTAATTCATCTCCAAAACTGAGATCTTAGTAGCATTCAGAAAGCTGTTTTGAATAGTATCTGAGAATTTAAAGTTTCAAAGAAAAAGATAGGACCCAAAAATAAAATAATAAAGCATACACATTTATTTATGAAATAAAAGCATCAGCCCAGTTGGTGTGGCTCAGTGGTTGAGCATTGATTTATGAACCAGGAGGTCAGGGTTTGATTCCTTCTCAGGCCATATGGCAGCTTCTCGGGCTCAATCCCCAGTGATTCTCTCTCGTCATTGATGTTTCTCTCTTCCTCTCCTTTTCTCTTTGAAGTAAAAAAAAAAAATTAAAATAAGCATCAATGTCCATTTCCAGAAAAACTATAGAAAAGGTAAATGTCTTAGATAAAATATCATAAACATCCTGTAAGTGAGCTCACAAAAAGTAAGAATTGCAAACAATTCCCTGGGAAAAGCCATCACTGGCCTGGGTTCACGCTTACAGAACTCAACTTGGTAAAATTTAACTAGCGGAGGGTCTACCACAAAATACACTTTAGGACCAACGGTACCTCTGGCAGGCAGACACAAATACAGAGAGACAGTCCCTTAAACCAGGTGAAAAGTATCGCTGCCTATAAAGTTCTGCTTCAAATGAGCACTTCCTCATCTTACAACAACAATGACAAAAGCCCAAAGCATTGTCTTTGGAAATCATGTGCTACTGAGAGTAGTTGTTCTTTCACTTATTATTTCTCTAAGGTCACCTCAAGTGAGAAAGCTGTTTTTGTCGATGTTACTTTCAATTCTCAGTATCACTCACTCTTCATTTTTCTCACTGTTCAGACAAAATATTTCCATGTGTCTTTTTTTTTCTATAGTACTATACTCTCAAGACTTAACATGGTTGTGAAATAGAAGACAGGTATATGGAAGGACATAGAAATACGGTTATTTAAAATCCAGCCTTATCCAATGATCTCCCAACTAGGAATGTGATTTAACTAATAGGGTAAAGGTTAAGCAGTTGCACATTTCCAGAGGAAAAATGGTGTATAAATAACTTTTGACAATTTTTAAAAGAACCCTTTTTTGTAGTTATGTCATAGAATTATTGCAGATTTGGTGTAACCTCGTGCACTTTTCTTTATGCAAATACCAGTAAAATGATAATGAATTGGGTGTCTCAGGATCCCCAAGGACTGCAGGAAATCTGAATTTTTTTTTCTTAGCCATCAGAAGAGTAAATTGCTTCCCACATAGTTTAAGTTCAAAGTGTGTTTTATGTATCCAATTTCCTCAAACACCAGAAATGCCCATATGGATTGCTGATAATTGGCTTTCTTGTTTAAGGATAATTTTACTGACTGATTTTTTTTTCTTACAGAAGGTATATGCAAAACCTCTGGGTGGTCCTCTGCTCTCGTGAATAACAGATATAATTGCCTGAGGACAACAGCCCTGGTTGTTGCCCCAAGCAAGAAAGCTGTGTACCTGTCAGAGCATGAGGGCTTTTGTGGTGAAGTCTCCTCCTTGCCCGATGGGTGAGTGCTCTCTACCTCGTGATTCTAAAGGTCATCCCCAAAACACTGCAGAATATTCCAAAGGCAAATTCGGGTAAAGTTCTGTCTCCTTTAGCTCCTTCCCTGGAGAGAATGAATCTGTGTATAGAACAGCCAGCCACCTTAGCAGATTTCAGAAGTATGTGGGATAGAAATTCAAAATTTAAAAAAAAATCAATCCTGAGAACAGATCTTTTATCTCAGCTTTTACTTTGTAGGCCATTAAAAAAAATTATAAAGACTTCCTACACTAATGAGCATGACAAAGAATTCTATATTTTGAATGACATGGGGAGAACAATATCAGATCTAGTTAATGAGTAAAAAAAAAACAGATGTCTGGATTTCCTGACACAGATGTCAAAATGTACTTATTTTTGTGTGCAAACATCTACATCAAACTAGTTTCTGGACATAGTGATAGGCACCGAGGCAGTCAAAAATGAGTAGGACATTGTTAATGCTCTCAGGGAACTCATAGGTAATAACATCAAGAGAACATCGTATACCTACACTTCGGGATAATGATGATTGGTTTTTCTCTTGGATTCTCTCCAGGTTCTGCAAGAAGTGCATTGCTTGGAAGAAGAGTCATGCATTGTGTTCTGTATCTTAGCTTGGTACAAAAAATGCTTTTACAAAGTGTTATCATTAAATAAAAAGTGGTCGGGATAACTTGAGTTCCATATTTTTAAGTCACAGAAAAGTGACACATGGCAAGACTGAAAACTTCCGCAATGACTCCCTGATGCCAAAAGAGCTATTTGATTCAGTACCAAGAAATAGAATAATTTTTAGATATATACTCATTTACACACCGTTATCACCATTTTATTCTACTGCTTATTGTGAATCCATTAGCCAACAAATAAACCTTTATTACATTTCTGCAGTGCTTGGTGCTTAGAATAAGAATAATGAATTAAGGCCCTTGCCCTTAGGGTTATTATATAACCTGGAAAAGCTATTTTTTCCGAAAAGATTTAAAGTTTAAATCTTTTATCAGTCATTTCATTCAGGCTGAGAGGTTGGAAGAATAATATCAAAACACTTATTACTATGGCACTTCTATAACCCTATCCATTTTACTACCTGCAAGTGTAGCTATAGCTATAGTTTTGTTTTTTTAAGTTCAATAGACAAAACATTTCAAATGCTTTTCTTGCATTCCACAGACTTCCTATAGCTCAGGCCATAGTTTCAGAATTATGTCTTCATGACTTCTGACAAAGCCAAGTCCATAATGGTACCATTCTAAGTGCCTACAGAATTCAGTCTGATCATTCACTCTCAAACATCAGTATAATTGTCATATGTGGTTCTAGTAGCCAAGCTAACCTCTGTGAGAACAGGGGTCATAGCTTTATAATTCCTCTGCACCTACCATGGCTCTGAGAAAAAAATGGATTCTCATTAAGGCTAATAAATTTAATCCTTCAGCAGAGTTTCTAAATTACACATAGTAAGGAGAAAAACCTTAAATTTTTTCAGAAAAATATTTTTTCAAGGTTATATGATAACCCTAAGGGCAAGGGCCTTAATTCATTATTCTTTCTTTTTAAAAAATATATTTTAATGATTTTACACAGAGAGGAATTGAGAGGGATAGAGTTAGAAACATCGATGAGAGAGAAACATCGACCAGTTGCCTCATGCACACCCCCCACCGGGGATGTGCCTTGCAACCAAGGTACCAGAATTGAACCCAGGACCTTTCAGTCCACAGGCCAACACTCTATCCACTGAGCCAAACTGATTTCAGCTAATTCATTATTCTTATTCTCAGCACCAAGCACTGCAGAAATTTATTAAAAGTTTATTTGTTGGCTATTGGATTTACAATAAGTAATATAATAAAATGGTGATAACAGTGTGTAAATGAGTATATATCTAAAAATTAGTCTATATTTTCAAAGCAAATGATAATCTCCGTTTGCTCAGCTAAGTAAATCTATGCCTGAAGAATCCTTGTACCCCTTGTATGGTGGTCAATATCCACTAAACAAGAGTAATTAGAAATTCTGTTTATTTAGTGCATTACTATCTTAAGGGTCCATCACAATATTCACATATAATGGACAATAACATGCAGAATCAATCAGCCACAGTCTCTAGAATCACAGTAGAAAAGCTGAAACCTGCTCAAGAGATAGGTGACCAGGAAATATGGTAAATGAATATGTCAGCACCAACTATTATTAGTAGTATTTATTTTCAAAATGCAAAAAGGAGTAATAGGGGTGAGTTGAGCAGGAAAAGGGAATTCTGATTTTGTTGGACATCTTTCCTATTGATTCAGTTTCACCAATAAAGCAAGCATGAGTATATTTATAGCTACCAGTGATTCACTCTTTAATGACTTACCTTGCATCTTTTCTATATGACATTGACATTGTAAGAGCCACAGAAGATGAACTAATTTCATATTTAAATTTGTTCCAATCTCATAATCATGCTCTTATGAAATCCATACTTAATGTGTTTTCATTAATATTTTATATTTTGGCCTCTCCAATAGCACTTATCTGTTCTCTGAAAGTTAGAATATCTACAGCTTATTCTTCCATTAGGATAATTATAAAAAAAATGTACTAATTCATTTGACTTGATATATTAGTAATGGTTTACAATGTCAGAAAAATTTTATTTCAAAGCTTCTATACCCAGCATCCTTTCTTTTTCAGGGAAAGTATTATTTCTTAAAAGGATGTTGGTATACCATAAAGTAATCTGAGGAGGCATAATACTCAATGTTGGCCCCTTTAAGAAAGATTCTGCTTATCCTTAAGTAATGTCTAAAATGAAGATTCTTGCTTGGACTAATGCCTCTGAGATTGAAACACTGCCCGATGTGGCCATTCATATTTTTTAGTCTATAGATTTTCCATCCTGTAATGCATCCAGTCCTAGCCAGAGGTATTATTTAACTCTGATTCAGATAATGACACTCCTATGCTCAAAACAAATAGCTTCCCATCTCATTCAGAAAAGGCCAAAGTTTTTATAATTCCCTACCAAGACCTTAGAGTCCTGTTGTCTAGTATTCCTTTCTGACCTCACATTCTACCTTTCTCCTCTTTACTGAATCCTCCCCTACAGCATTTTGTTCCTTGAATATGCCTATCCCACTCTCATCTCAGGGCCTTTGCACTTACCACTGCCTCTTCTTGGAATGCTTTTTGCCCAGGCGTCTGCAAATTTTCTCCAGGATCTGCTCAAATTACAACTTATCCTGGTTACTACATAAAGCAACAACACCCCCTGCTAGCACTCTGTTTCCTCTTCCCTGCTTTATTTTTCTCTATAGCACTTATTACTAAGTTATCTTATAATGTATATTTACATTTCTATTGCTGTCTTCCCCCACCACTAAAATATAAGCTCCTTCACAGCAAAAAAAAATTTGGACTATTTTGTGCACCACTACGCATTCAGTATCTGTAAGAATGACTGGATTAGTTGGAACTCAATAAATATTTGTTGGATGAGTAAGTTGTTATAAATAGAAACACTAATACTTATGAAACTCTAACATGCTGATGTAGCATGACATTTCTCTCTAAAATCAGCTTCCTACAGATTCTGTCTACATTAAGTATAACCTAGTTAACTGTCATTAAAGAATTAAATCATTCTAATACAATAAAAGAGTAAAAATGGAGGCCAACTTCTTATGTCTAAATATTTAAGTCATTAAACAAGCTAAAAAATGTTAACATATAATATGCTTTTCTACCTTGATAAATATGCATTTCTCTCTAAAATCAGCTCCCTATAAATTCTGACCACATTAAGCATAACCCAGTTAACTGTCATTAAAGAATTAAACCATTTTACTACAATAAAAGAGTAAAAATGGAGGCCAAATTTGTGATATGTCTAAATATTTAAGAGTCATTAAACAAGGTAAAAATGTAGATATATAATATGCTTTTCTACTGTGATAAATTTGCCTACTAATGGTAAAATCTTCAGGCTAGATTTTTAGAAAATTATTTTGAAGTAATTATTTGAAAATGCAGTTCTATGTATTTTTGGTTGTTTTTTTTTAGTGTGTGCATATTTATGTGTGTGTGTGTGTATGTGTGTGTGTGTGGGGGGGGTGTTTGAGAGAAAGAAAGGGAGGGAGGGAGAAAGAAAGAGAGAGAGAAAGAGAAAGATAGAGTTTAGTTTGTTTTGCTAAGAATCAAAGGGGAAAGTTTGAAGTGTGGACTTTTTAAACCTCATCCATGAAAGCAGTAGCCAACTTTCTCCTAACAGAATCAAATTTAAGAGCACCTTTTCATGTTGGCCTAACAGCCTTAGCTTTTATTAACTGTGCAAGGAAAATGAACTGGAAATTTATATAAAAAGTACTTTCAATGTAACCAAGAAGCTTTCAAAGCTCTTCTGACAAAATAAACACTGTAAATAATTGACAGAACCTAATTTTTAAGTAAAAATAATGGAAAAAAGAGGTTGAATTTAGATGAGAGTGAATTATTAGCTCCCTTGAGAAATAAAATTTAGAGAACATGACCTAATTCCAAAGGACTAGATAATTCAGGTGCATAAAAAAGACACAAAGATACAAATAATTCACCCAACAACGTAATTCTGGAAATCCTGAAATAAATGTAAAACATAGAACTCAAAATATCTATTTTCATAAGGAAGATAATAACAATAAATAATTTGACATCATCTATTTTGTGTCAGGCATTGTTCTAAGTGTTTTTCGTATGTGAACTTATTTAATTCTAAAGTAATCACATGAGCACTAACATTACCTTGAACTTAAAGATGAGGAAAACGAGTTACAACTACTGTATGAGTTATACATGACCATGTTATTCCTATGTTACATGAAAGCATTTTAAATGGTTTTGCTTTTTAGATAAGCAAAGGCAAGAAAAAAATTCACAAATGAAGGAAAAATAAAGGAAATATAGTTTTGGACAGCTCACATATATGGCTCTCACCACAACTGATAATTTTCGGAACCAGTTCATTATAAACTCTCAATAAGAAAACAATTTTCTAACAAGCATCTCACAGAGATGTATACATTTCTCTAAGTTTGTAAGAACATTCTCCTATTAATAGAGTAATTCTCCTGTTAAAACATCAGTATTATTTTAATATACATATATATATATATATATATATATATATATATATATATATATATATATTATTGATTTTTTTACAGAAAGGAAGGGAGAGGGATAGAGAGTTAGAAACATCGATGAGAGAGAAACACCAATCAGCTGCCTCCTGCACACAACCTACTGGGGATGTGCCCACAACCAAGGTACATGCCCTTGACCAGAATTGAACCTGGGACCCACTGAGCCAAACTAATTAGGGCTTCCCTCATTTCTTTATTTTAAGACAATAATGTATGTGAAAACTCTCTTGTGAACTCTACAGTTTTGCTATTATTTTAAAAGGTGAAAATTCTAACTTGCTATGTCACACAGCTAGTTAGTGGTCAAGCTCAAAATGACATTGAGGTTTCCTAACAGTCTTCTGACAAATATTTATGAAATGTCAACTGTATACCAAGAGGTTCAGATACAATGAAGAAAGACTAGATCCCCAGAAGACAGTAACCAAGAAAATACAATAACAAAAATCATCAATTTAAATAACAAATGTTTTTACAATGTTAAGATTGGGAAAAACACATAGTAGAGAGTAGCCTAGTAGAAATGGGAATATTAAACAAGGTATTCAGGGAAGGGTCTCTGAGAATTTCATGCTGGGATATGAGTTATGAAGAGTTGGCCATAACCATATTGTGAATGGAAAAATGACAAAGGCAACACCGTAGATTTTTTCCCTGTGAGATAAAATGTAAAATAACATCCCAGGAGGACTTTATTTTAATCCTCCCTTCCATTTGATCCTAAAAGTTAAGTTCTTTCCATTATATTGTATCAATTGTGGCTTAGTTTCTTATGAAATCTCCCCCAAAAGGAGAAATCACATATTTATTTAATGTGTGCACAGAATTGTACAATTATGGAAAAATGGTTTCAAACACATTATTTTATTTGTTGTTTACAATAGGCCTATACAATAGGCAAGGTAGTTGCTATTGGGAGAAATCCATGGTGGAAGAAAATGAACACCAGTATTGTAATTAGGATTTGAAACCTGGCCCTATCGTTTAACAATTTTAGTCCTTGGGCATATAACTAAAACTCTCTGAAGTTAGTTTTCTTTATTGGTCAAATGAGCATAAGTGTGCCTTTTTTATAGCTTGCATACATGAGCTCATCTTCAACCTAGATTGAATTCATTTAATTAGCAATGATGGAACCAGGAGGCCAAGTGCTAAGTACACTCCATGCAGCCAAACCCTCCCCTACTCAGCATTTTCAGTTTATACAGTCATTACTCTTCAATCTCATAATATCAGAACCCAAACTCATTTGTTAGGGAGGGAAAGAAGTTGAGAAGGATTTATATGCACTGGTTAATTTTTCAAATATACGGCTGTAAAAGACAAATTGCTTTCTTGCTTCCTTATTATGCTAGCTAATGCTCATCATTTCATACACATGTCAAACCCTAATTGACGAAACTTTCAACGAGGAAGGGAAAGAACAGTATCTCACTTTGAAATATCTTTGAGAACTAAAAATTAAAATGAACATAAGATAATGGGGGGTGGAGGGAAGCTCACACTCTTCATTTTGCATGAAGAGCTCACGAAAGACAGCAATTCAAACCTCCCACCTGCTTGGCAATTTGAAAAGAAAGACCAACTTACTAATTTGCTCTTTGGCTAATTCGAACGTCTTTGATGAGAAGTGAGCATCTGTTTACTTGTTTTCGTTAGGTAATCTTGTGTTTGTTTCATCTTCCACATAATAAACCCACCACTCAAAACAAGCTTAATGTGTATTTTTAACAAAGCTAATTAGGCAGCAGGCAGTTGGGAAGGCTTCTCCATATAGCACATTAGCAGTTAGGTAATTCCTCCAGGGAAGAGTGGGAGGAGCCCTGGGTCGTTTAAGATTCCAAATAGATCTTTATTATCATCATGTCTTTCTTTCCTTAACAGTGTTAACTTCCTCAAGTGCCACCAAGAAAGAGCTAGGGTCCTCTTGAAAATGAATACTGGTTTCGTGGTAGTGAGTTCAGGATCACAGGTCCATGGCCAGAAACTCAACGATATCCCTGCCCAACTGCTGGGCAAATATATGTCTTTACATGTAATGGGGAACTGCCCAACGTGTGAAGAGTCCAAGGTAATCAAATCCATGACACTGCAGGACATGGAAAAGTCAATTCAATATGCCCACCCCTGGATTGCTCAGTGGAGGCAGCACGATGATTTAATTGGAGGAGGGACCTAAAATTTCAATGACTACTGAACACTTGGGCATTCATTAAATGTTCCAAGCTTTGAAGAAAGTATTAATTGTCACAGGGCTTTGTTACTTGTCCATCGTTTCCATTTCCCTTTTTAAGGTCACTGAAAGGTTGCAGTGAATTAATGGTACTCCAGTTGCCTCAAGTTAAGAATGTGTCTCTAGCTGAAGCCAGTTGACTCAGTGGATAGAGCGTTGGCCTGCAGACTGAAAGGTCCCAGGTTCAACACTGGTCAAGGGCATGTACCTTGGTTGCGGGCATATTCCCCATAGGAGGTGTGCAAGAGGCAGCTGATCGATGATTCTCTCTCATCGATGTTTCTAACTCTCTATCCCTCTCTTGTCCTCTCTGTAAGAAATCAAATATATATATATACATATATATAATATATATGAATGTCTCTAACATGTCTTTCCATCAGAACATGCTTTAGCTATTGGTGAGAGAGACTAAAGGTTCTTATTGATGCTTTCCATCAGAAACCTAGACCCCTAAAATGTCAGAGGTGTATAAACCTGAAAACTAAATCCTTTCACCATTCCATTTCATATATATATATATATATATATATATATATATATATATATGCATGTTTTCTTTTAATATTATTGTAATTGTTCTTTAATGTAGAGCAATTAGCTGAGGTGGCTAGTCCAAATTAGTTCAAGTCTGAAGGATTCACCAATTTAAAGGGAAATGAAATTTTATAACTTCAATAATGCATAATTATACCAACAAATAACTGGCAAAATCATAGGCAGGGTTTTTCAGCTGGAAAATCAGCTTTGCATTTATTGTCTGTATGAATTCAGTAAAAATTGATTGAAAACAGTTTTGTTTTTTCTCAAGAGGTTATTTTTTTCTTTCTCACATTCCAACTTAAAAGCTATTCAGTTGCAAAGGATGTAAAATGTTGTAATAGAGAAGGTAAAGATAAATCTCAAAGGAATCCAAGAAGAATTATCTCTGGTTTTGAATTAATAAAAATGAAGGCTTTACTGTAATAAAAAACAAGATTCAGCCATCCTTTCATCATTTAATATATGCAGAGCCCTTTTGCAAATGTATTCACTGTGTTAATAAATAAAACAACCTGTGACTGAAGGAAGAGAGAGAAACAATGAGAATGTTAGGTGCTGCTAAATGCAAGCAAATAAAAAAATGAGGACAGAAGAAGGAGATTGGGAGTGTTTGAATATCACTTCTAATTTTAGGTGTTCTGCTCAAGGTAAGCCTCCAAGAAGGGAACATGTGCTTTAGACTTAGAAGTAAGGAGGGAATCGTGCTGGGCTAAGAACTTTTCAGCAGAGGGAAGGCAAGTAAAGTTCTCAAAATATAAATAGGCTGGTATTTTTGAAAAACATCAAAGGATAAATGTGTTTATAGCAGATTCAGCAAAGGGGAGATTAGAAGAGATGAGGATAGAGGCAATATTGATGAGACAAGGGAAGGATGATCAGAAAGGACTTGGAAAGACTTTGGTTTTCACTCTTAGTCAACCAGGGAGCCACTGGAAGGTTTTGAGTGAATGAGGGACATAGTCCAACATACTTTTGAAAGTATCTTCTGGTTGCATTGTTGAGAATAGATTACAGGAAGACACGGAGAGAAGCACAGTGACTAGCGGGAGCTATTTTATTAATCAAGGTAAGTGGTGATGTGGCTTGAACTGGAGAAGAGCAAAAAGATACATGATTCTATGACACCTACTTCAATAAATAATGTGACACACACTTTAATATAATATGGATTTTTTTCTCCCTATATGACAAAATTGGGTCTGCTGTATTATCAGGCATCTTTTGTAATATTTTCCTCTCAATAGTCTTGTCAGCACCTCAAACACAGGGACCACATCTTATTCATTTTGTACTCTTGGAACTTACCACTCTGCCAAGCATATTCGGATACTCAGCATTTGTGGAACAAATTAGTTAAAATTAATATCAATGAACAATGCTTATATTTTTATTTCAGAATAATTTTAATATGTAATTAAGAGGTAACATAAAAATATAAGAAATGGTCGATATTAGTGAGCCAGAATAAGCACTTAGATAGCAAAAATAATGTATTTTGTGCATTATCCTACTGTGAAGTAATTCACCATTTAATGGTGACCTTTGGATCTTTAATAATGCCACATCTTTACAACAAAAGTATATAAAGAGTTTTGTATTCTTTAAATTTGGTTATTGAGGAAAGAATCCAAAACCCATTAAAATCCTAATTGGTAAAAAAAAAAAAAAAAAAAAAAAAAAAAAAAAAAAAAAGATAATGGTGTTTTCATAAGTAAATACTTAGGAGAAAAACACATCTTTAAAAAAACAAAACACCACAGATTGGATAGAATGATGTTACATTACATTATAGAATTTCTTCTAATTATTGTTATTCTACATAACAATAATATGGAATTAAAGAATTATATTAGTGGTCATGGGTGTCTCTAAGCCAAGGAAAAGCTATATTTGTTTACAATTGTTGGATCTGGATGGAAAAATGTTACATGGGTAACAAAATTTATAAAATTGTCAAAACTTTCCATCAAAAGTGACTAAAGGATGAATTGTAATGTTTTTTTAATCCTTACTTATTAAATAATAATAATGTCTTTATTATTATTTACTTATGTCTTTAACAGGAATATGGAAAATAATACAGATGTCCATTTTAATTTTTCTAATCATAAAACTAATATATATTTCTTATAAAAATAGAAGAGATATATTTTTAAAATCACTTATTTTTTGCAAAAAAACCCCTTTTTAATTAACATTTTTAGTGTAAAAATCTGTATGTTTTTATTTTACAAAATTTAAAGTACAATACATATAATCTCATAACATATATATTTTTTATTGATTTCAGAGAGGAAAGGAGAGGGAGAGATAGAAACATCAGTAATGAAAGAGAATCATTGAATGGCTGCCTCCTGCATGCCCAGCACTGGAGATGGAGCCCACAATCCAGGCTGTCCCAACTGGGAATCAAACCATGACCTCCTGGTTCATAAGTTGACATTCAGCTACTGAGCCACACCAGCCAGGCACACACACTTTTTACTTATCATTGTATCTGACCATTTTCCCATGCCATTAAATATTTTGAAGATATGCTTTACTGTATTTGTGTTACCATTCTTCAATTGTTTTTGATTGCTTAAATATATATGGAAAATCTACTATGTGCTAGAAGTACCTTAAGCACTAGAGACAAGACTCAAGGAGTTCTTGCTCTAACAAAGAGTTTATGTTCAACAACAAAAAATGTTAGTAAAGTGTGCTGAGTGCTGTAGGATGCTAATAGAAAAGCAGTGGACAACTTAACCTAGCCTAGGGAATTCAGTCTACTTTTAAGCTGAGACCTACACGATAAATAGAGAATAAAAAATATGATTTCTGAATTGCATTCCAGGCGAAGAAAATGTGTGTACAAAGTCTGTAGTCAAGAAAAACCATGTCTTATTCAAGGGTTTGAAAGAAATTTGTTGTGGAAAGAGGGAAGAATAGAGCAGTTAGGAAACTGACTTAGTGGAAGGTGGGTTATCAGATCCATTTTTGCACTATGCAGTGATTATGTCCAACAAACCCATACTTTACTCAAAAATGGTCCCAAAATGCAAGAGTAGTTATTCTGTAAATTCAGAATTGCCAAATATTTGATGGTTAGCATAATTCCTGGCTTCTACCTATTAAGTGCCAGTAGCAAATCTCCTCACCCCATATACTCCAACACTGAGACGATCAAAAATATCTCCAGACATCGCCCAATGTCCCTTGGGTGACAAAATTAAAATCACTCCTGGTTAAACCACTGCTCTATATCATATTCTATAGCCTGTATAGAAGTAAGCATTGTTTAGGCAATTCAATAAAAATTATTGTGTTAACAGTCAGACACATATGAATTAAACTCAGACATACAGAATTTTAATATAATATACTGGAAGGTTGCTTGCCCTTCACTGCCCATGTTCATAAAGGAACAAAATATTCTAACTGTTAAAAGAAAGAAATCAAAACAAAATTGGTCAAAATAAATAACTTCCTAGGTAATAATTTTTAATGCTTTTGTAACAGAAGAATTTCCAAACCATTCTATCTTAGTTATTATTGTTCACAACAACAATAAAAGTTTAGCTTGTAATAAAGAATGAAAAGCATTTATTTGAGCAAAGAACCTGGGGCACAAATTCAAGTAGCAACCTAACTTGTGTTTTGAAGGTAACAAAGAAAGACAAGGTTTATAAAGATCAAAAGAAAAAAAATGACAAGTGCAGTTCCCATTCAGGTCCTCTACAACTAAAGGATGCTGGCTGTTAACAGGGATTGGTTAGGCTCTGAAAGTAAACAAAAGATGTAGGCTAGTGAAACAGATTAAATCCTTTCAAAAGAAAGAATGCAAAACTCTGGTTGCCATGGTAAAGAGAAACTGAAGTTCAGGATGTGGTTTCACAGTTGGCTTAAAGGTTCAAGGTTCATTTGTGAGATGGGAATAAGGCAAAATTCTTCATGGCCTCCTGACCCCATTTTAGTTCCCTTGACATAAATAACTCTATCTTGGCAGTTCACATTATTATAAAGTAAAACAAAGGTTAGTGTTACCTTATTCATATTATGAGTGGTATTATATAAACATCTCCATTTTTTTTGTCCTTAACACTCAAATTATGAACCAGGCAGGGAACAGAAGTGTTAAAGTCAGCTGGTACCCTCTCAGAAATGCAGACTTTCCTGCTCCACCCAAGCCACTGAATCAGAAGCATCATTTTAACAAGATTCCCCAGTGATGGGTATACATAGTCAACATGGAGAAAGACTAGACTAGATGAATCTTCTCTCCCTCCATCAACTCTTAATTTAATAAAATCAAATTATTGTCTTTTGTCCAGATATAAATCTTTCACAGGTTTATGCTAATAATCCTTTTATTTTTAAATTTTTATTTTTTTATTTGAAAGCAACAGAAAATAAGAGATGATGAGTTTATAAAGTGCTTATTATAAGTGCTTCAAGCATCAACTAAGTCATAATATTTGCCTATTAATGAAAAAATTAATGACTTTACCTAGTACCTAGATAGCACTTCAATTATAATGGCCATATGTAGATGAACATTCCAGGGAATGCTTGACATTTGTTCTTCAGAATTTACCTTTTCAATATAATCATGTTCTATTCCCAGATGTATTACTTGTGAAATAAATTTTTACTACACACACACACACACACACACACACACACACACACACACTAGAGGCCCGGTGCACGAAATTCGTGAACTGGAGCAGAGAGTGTCCTTCAGCCCAGCTTGCACCCTCTCCAATCTGGGACCCTTCGAGGGATCTCTGACTGCCATTTAGGGGATGGGGTCTAAACAGGTAGTCAGACATCCCTCTCACAATCCAAGACTGCTGGCTCCCAACTGCTCGCCTGCCTGCCTTCCTGATTGCCCCTAACCACTTCTGCCTGCCAGCCTGATCACCCCCTAACCACCCCATGCCAGTCTGATTGATGTCTAACTGCTCCCCTGCCAGCCTGTTTGCCCCCATCTTCCCTCATCTGCTGGCCTGGTCACCCTTAACTGCCCTCCCCTGCAGACTTGATCGCCTCCAACTGCCCTCCTTTGCAGACCTGGTGCCTCCCAACTGCCCTCCCCTGCTGGCCATCTTGTGGTAGCCATCTTGTGCTCACATAGGGGCAGGATCTTTGACCACATGGGGGCAACTATCTTGATCTTGTTTGTTGGAGTGATGGTCAATCTGCATATTACTCTTTTATTAGATAGGATAGTAGATTCTGGAAAAGTAGGCATATCAGTGGTTTCTACTGCTCAACTACTTTTATATTGTGCTTAATGAGTTTTGGATTCAATAAAAAATTTTCAAATACAAATTCATTTTAAATAAAAATAACTTTTACTTGCATGATTTCTTGACTTTCCTCCTGCTATTTTTACTCTCTATTTAGCAATGGTGAGGCAATAAGCTTGTTATTGGAAGTTAAAGGAAAATGGGGAATAATAAGAATATATATATATGATATATATTAATATATATATATATATATATATATATATATATATATATATATTTCCCCCCCTTATTTTTGTATCATGTACAGCACCCACATTAAAAAATATATACTGACTTTCCACAGGACAGAAAATCAGTGACAGAGTTAAAGTGTCAAGTTCCAACATTTCTTTCTTGCCACAAATCAATAAAATAATGAATTTGCCTAAGGTTTCATTTTAACTAAGAAATAGATGAGAGAGATGATATGCAAATGTGAAAGGTCACTTTTATAAGATCCTTTCCACTCTATTTTTTAGTGATGGGGGGGGGGAATAGTGTGGGGGGTGGGATTAAATATCCAGATGATGAAGGACCAGCCAACAAAAACCTTGTAGAGTTGGGAAACCTAAACCTATTTTATTGAACCCCCAATTTTAAAAAAATCAAAACACAGAGGAAGTGGGTGGATTGGAATGAAAGGCAGCTCCCCAGAGTCCGGAGTGTAATGTCCTTTTTGTCAGCTAAAGGGAAAAACTGGCATGCTCCTTCAGTACTCAGGTCTCCCTCTGCAAGGTCAATACACATTGCACAAAGGGCTGGAAACTCTACACTTCTATCTTAAAGAAGGGGGAGGAGGAGACAGAAACACTGAATGACGTTGAGAAAACATAGTTTTTTATTCATTCCCCAAAGAATACATGTAAACAGAGCAGAAAAACACAGGGAGGGTCATGTGAGTAAATACAAATGACTGTAGCATGTGTTGTGATATAAACATTTACATTTCTTTTGAGTGATGGATGCTGAAAACATTGCTTCCCATTGTAGACAGCCAGAGCTTTTCCTCTAAAGATTTACACAGGCTCAATAAATGCATCATTACTTGATCTCACAATCTGATCTGACCCTTACAGCTTTGCTTCTTTTATCATTTCTTATCCTCCAGTGTCTGGCTGCCTTTATTTTGCTGTTCTATGTTCCACCAAACTGAATTCTTCTTGCATATTATTAACTTTCTCCAAGTATCGACATAGCTGTGAACCTATGCATACTTTTTTAAGAACATAAAGTCAACTGAGCCTTGGCTGACAATAATTAAAGCAGTTAAAAGAATATGCGTGCTTCTTAGAAATTTTGTGTATATCTCTGAGACTTTTGGTAATGTTTTTTCATGGAAATGGAGAGGTTTCTAAAAATTATTTTAAGACGGAACAAAAGAGTAAGAAAGAAATTAGACCAAGAGGGCAAACAGCAAGAGACAAACATACCTAGAATGATCAGGTGGGCTACCCAGAATGCCCATTGCTACTCAAAATGTCTTTAATGTGTGTTCTTTGAAAATGTATTTCTGCTAACTTGAGCTCTAATTGAGTGATAATAATAGGTGAAAAATAACTATAGAGGTTTTACTTCTCTGTCCTCGTATTTGGAACTCGCTAGTAATTTTTTCAACTTTTTCCATTTAAATGCCTATTCCATTCTCAAAGAAAATATTAACTTCTTATATTTGTATTTCATTTTTTAACTACTTAATGTATTAATGTAGACACCTGTGAAGACATAATTAGTTCCAGCAATTCTTGGAAATTTTCCTTTGGCTCTAAATTATTAGGTGTCTAAGTGGGCAGTAAAAGGCTTATAGTTTTCATGTATTCTGAGATTGTGGAGAATGTTGAAAACCTACTGAGAGTTAGGTAGACAATACTTATTTATATTTCTATCCCTAGAATTACAGTGGTGCCAAAACCGGTTTGGCTCAGTGGTAGAGCGTCAGTCTACAGACTGGAGGGTCCTGGGTTCAATTCCGGTCAAGGGCATGTATATTGGTTGCGGGCACATCCCCGGTAGGGGATGCACAGGAGGCGGCTGGTCGATGTTTCTCTCTCATCGACGTTTCTAGCTCTCTATCTCTCTCCCTTCCTCTCTGTGAAATATCAATAAAATATATTTTTTAAAAGTATTTGCTATTAAAATTCAAGTTTAACTAGGAGTCTTATATTTTATTAGGTACCTTAATTACATTTCCAACCAGTTTATTACAATTCTTAAATAGAAAAAAATCACACTTTTGTAAAATATCCTTCTGCAATTTTTCACAGTGAATTGGCAGAGTTATTTTATAGATGTTATTAAGAACATCACATTTCTTGCTTTGTGCTCCTGAAAGATGTAGTTAAGAATGAGCACTATTAAACTTCTATAATTTAAAATACTGCTTTAATATGTTCCCCCCTATTCAAGATAGTGAGAGCATTGTACATTCTGGTTAATTTGATGCTCATTCAGTGTCCATCAATGTCTCACATAAATTTACCACTTTTAAAAGAATTATAATGAAATTACACACGTACCATTGAAAACTGTTTTGTAATACAAAAAACACAACACATAAAAGGGAAAAAATTGATAATCTGCACCCCATCAACATGAAAAACTTTTGACCTATAAAAGACTGAAGAGAATGAAAATACAAGCTGCAGGGTGGAGAAAATATTTGCAGCCCATATATCTGAGGAAGGCCTTCGGTCTAGAATCTATAAAGAACTCTCAAAACTCCAACTAGATAATGAGAAAAAGACCTGAGAGAGAATATACAGATGGCCAAAAATATTAGCCACTCGGGGAATGCAAATTCAAGCCACCCTGAGATGACTACATACCTAGCAGAATAGCAAAAAGAAAAAAAAATAGGGATAATACTAAATTCTGGTGAGGATATGGAAATACTGCATCACATTGCTATTAGAAATGTAAAATGATAGAGTTTACTTGGAAAACATTTTGGTTATTTCTTATAAAACTAAGCATACAACTATCATATGTCCCAGCTATTGCCATACTGGGCATTTATCCCAGAAAAATAAAAATAAAATATATTTTCACACAAAAACCTGTACATAATTGTTCATAGCTTCTTTATTTGTAATAGCCAACACCTTGAAAGAGCCCAGATGTCCCATAGTGGGGAATGGTTAACAAATTGTAGCACACCCATGCCATGAAATATAAGAATAAACTATTGGTACATGCAACAACTTGAATAAATCTTAAGATAATTATACAGAGAGAGAAAAGTTGGTCACAGAATGCTACATACTATGTGATTCCATTTATATATAATTCTTGAGATAAAATTATATATAGAGAGAACAGAATCGTTGTTGCCGGGAATTAGAAAGGGTAAAAGAGACAGTGCCATCTTAACAATACTGTCTTCCAGTTCAGAAACCTGGCATGTCTTTCAATTGAACTGGGTCTTTCAGCAATGTTTTTATCGTTTTTACTACATAAAACTTACAGCTTCTTGGTTAAAGTTATACTTAGATATTTTATTCTTTTGGATATTATTATATATGGAATAGTGTTCTTAATTTTGGATGGAGGGAGCATTATTTCTTGCTGGTATATAAAAGCACAATAGAATTCTCTATGTTGCTCTCATGCCCTGAAATTTTGATGAATTTGTTTATTAGCATAATTGTTTGGTTGATTCTTTGGGCTGTCCTATATGTCCTACACAGATCACGCCATCTGTGAACAGAGATAATTATACTTCTTCCTTTCAATTTGGATACCTTTTACTTCTTCATATTGCCTAATTGTTCTGATTAGGACTTTCAAGATGATGTTGAATAGCAGTTGCAAATGTGAGCAACCTTGTCTTGTTTCTGACTTACTGAGAAAGCTTTCAGTTTTCCACTATTGAATATGAGGTTAGCTGTGGGTTTTTCATAAGTGCTACTTATCATATTGAGGAAGTCCCCTTGTATTCCAACGTTTTAGTATTTGTATCATGAAAGGGTGTTGGATTTTTCAACTGCTTTTTATGTGTCCGTTGAGTTAATCCTTTGTCTTTTAAATTTCAGTTAGTTTGAGTGAGGTTTTCTTTTACTGACAACTGCAAGCATCTTCTCTATTTTTGCTTTCATCTCTGTTCTTGTTTTCTTCCAACAGAAATTGCCTCAACAAATGGCAAGTTTTATTTCAATGAATAAGAGATAATTGGTTTGGAAAGAAAGTCCCGAGAAATGGCATTGTTAAATCACTGATTTTACTGGCTCTCATGTCACTGTTTTATAAGTCTTGATTTATATCAAGCTATGAAAGGTTGTGACCTCAAACAATGAGAAAAACAACTTCTTTGCAGTTTTGTCCTAGTGTGCAGAAACAATATTGATGTGAACAAATCTGAGATAATGCAGCATTTGTTCTTGGCATAATTTACTCCTTTTATCCCTGAGAAATGATTTTTAAAAACAATCCTTGTTTTTGATAGATTATCTGTTGAAGTCCCTATTGGTTTCTGGCAAATCTTGTCCAAAGTCTGAGGCCTTCCATTCCATAGTAATTAATTTTTCTGGGGAAAGATGAATAGAATGGGAAGAGGAAATGTTTAATGTAGCATAAAATAATAGTGATATATGAAGACTACGACCAGAGAGGCTTCAGCCTTCAGCCTTCCTTCAGCTTTCTCATTTGAAACTCCTCGCACTTTCTACCATTCCTTCAGCATTTTAAGAAAAATGATTTAGAAGTTGTAGAGTGCAAGTGTGCAAATTAAGAACAAGATCAAGAACGGGCTCAGTTCTATCCCAGGCAGTGCCTTCAGGATCTCCAAATTCCCTGTTGCTTTCTCATTTCCTCCCCAGTCTTCAGGCATTTTTACAAAAGAGGGCAAATAATCATCCCAAACACAGCGGATGGAATTTTAATGTAACAGATACACATCAGATTGGTCAAGAAGTCATTCCCTTAAGTTTACTTTCTTTCCAATTTTTTTAAATTCTAAAAATTATTGAAAAATGCATATTTCATTCTCAATGTCCTTTAAATGAGAATAGAGTATTAGATGGAAGACTAAATGAGTAAGATTATTCCAGGCATCATCAAAAAAAGACAGAAAATTTGGAAATAAAATCACTTGACCAGAGAGCCAGAGTGAAATGTAAAACAAAGAAAAGAAAAACCATTGCACACACATTCATGGAGTTGAATTGGGTAAATGTTCAGGAACATTGTGGAGGACAGAAAATGAAAGCACTCCCCTCTCATTTCTCTGAAATACCTTTAAAATTATATGTCCATCATTTTGGTAATTCTGACCAATCCTACATAATAAAAGAGTAATATGCAAATTAACCATCACTCCAATACATAAGATGGCTGCCCCCATGTGGTCAAAGATACTATGTGGATACAAGATGGCCAGCAGGGGAGGGCAGTTGGGAGGGACCATGCCTGCAGGGGAAGGCAGTTAGGGTTGACCAAGCTGGCAAAGGAGGGAAGTTGGGGGTGACCAGGCCTGCAGGGAAGGGCATTTTTGGCGGGGACCCAGAACTGCAGTGGAGAGCAGTTGGGGGGACCAGACCTACAGGGGAGGGCAGTTAGGGGCAAACAGACTGGCTGGGGAGCAGTTAGGCATCAATCAGGCTGGCAAGGGAGTGGTTAGGGGGTGATCAGGCTGGCAGGCAGAAGCAGTTAGGGGCAATCAGAAAGGCAGGTAGGTGAGCAGACATGGATTGTGAGAGGGATGTCCGACTGCCTGTTTAGGCCTGATCCTAGTGTGAGATCGGACCTAAACGGGCAGTCAGATATCCCTTAAGGGGTCCCAGATTGGAGAAGGTGCAGGCTAGGCTGAGGGACACCTCTCTTCCCCCTGCACGAATTTTGTGCACCGAGCCTCTAATAGATTTATAAGATTCTTATGAGTAAGAAAAAAAACTGTGCTGATTAAAAGAGGTGCCATTTTGTCTGTTTATAAAAAAGTACATTACCATCACTATCAGAGTCTTGGGAATATAATAAGAACATTAGAATACTTTCTGAAGGTTGTCAGTAGCAGACCCAAGAGGCTCTTGTTTCCACGGAGAGATTATGGCAATTACATTTATTGTTCACCACCCTCCAAAAAAATCCTAAGTAATTTCCAATAACAAATTTTAAACCTATGTCCTCTCCTTAGCCATTCAATATAATAAATTCAAAGACTTTCAGAACAAGAATGTTCAAGAAGCTTTCATTGTTAAAATTGGATTTTTAGCAAAGCTTTTGAAGTGTTTCTCAAGTGCTCAGTAGGATTAAATATTCATCATTTGAAATCAAGAAATGCCTGCAAACCCAGTTCCTTGAGTAAGTATATCATGGCTCCCAGAGCATTTATGTTGCTAACTAGCTACTTATTGCACGAATGCTAGTGGGATTGGAAGTGTCTTATATTCAGCAGCCATTAATGAGAGCTCTAGCAGCATGCATAAAGGCTGGCACCAAATTCTGCATTTTGGATTGTGGAAGACCATAAAAAGAAAGAGATTAGTTCCACTGACTCCTTGTGCTATCCTTGATCCAAGCTAGACTGCTGCCTACCTCCCACTTCCAGCAGAGTCAGAGAAAGTGGAAAAGCTCAAACCTGGGACCACTAGAACAAGCAGCTAAAATTTAACAAATAAGCAGACACAGCATGTAGCACGATCCACAGAGCAGAATCACAAGGCCTGTTAACAAAACTGTTTAGTAATTAAAGCCAGAATTTCTCTTCCAACTGATGATAGCCTTACTCTTCAAAAATACATCTCTTTTCTATTGCTTTCAAGTGGCTTTTCCTTCACAGCATTTCCTCTTTGTTCCCACTGCACCAAACAAAACACAAGCACATACAATATCCGTGCATATTTAATATTTTAACACATATTTGTAGTCTCTGTAGAATGCGTTTCAGATGCTCCAAATTTTAATTTTTTAATAAACATTTTATTAAAAACTAGGGGCCTAGTGCATGAATTCATACACCTTGAAAGAAACTGTGGGCCTCTAGGCTGCAGTGGGCACAGGGGCAAGTCTCAGCCCATCCTCCATGCCTTCACCTGACTTCTCCTGTCATAGCCCCCAGTTCCCTGACTGCTGGCAGCCCCAGTCCCACCATCACCGCTCTCACACGCTGAATGCACTGGGCCCACTTGCACCTGCTGACAACACAGAGCATTGGGGCCATTGCCAGCAGCAGGTGCAAGCTAATCCTGCTGCCCCAATCACCCTTCAGGAGCAGGGGGAGGTGGAGAAGCCTTCAGGGGTGATAGGGGCTGGCAGCCACCACTTGCACCCACTGACGGTGCCTAGTGATTGGGGCTGGCACCGGCAGCAGGTGCGAGTGAGGCTAGTGCTGGCAGCAGGTGTGAGCACCAGGCAGTACCATGGCACATGGGAGCAAAGAATTTTCAGTAACCACCGGAGGCTCATCCCTATGACAGTGACCAGCACCCTGCCTTGGTCTTGTGCCCCTGCTCACCTGCTCCACCATTCTGCCATGGTCAACGCCTGCCATATTCCAGGCTCTGCTGCCTGCTGCTGATGCCTGCCATGTTCCACATGCACCCCCTGGTGGTCATTGCACGTCATAACGACCAGTTGTTCGGTTTTTCTGCCATTTGGTCTATTTGCATATTAGGTTTTCATATATATAGATGTTTACTTCAGAGGTTTGGGGAGCAGGGCTGTATTTGCAGGAGACTAAAGCCAGAGAAGTGGAGGTTATTCAATTATCTTGTCAGTGAATAGATAACTTGTGATTCATTTGACATTAGCATAGCACATTCATACTCTTATAGAAAATCTAGTCATAGGTAACTTTTAGTGTTTGACCCCATATCTTTCTTGTAGTCTCCTAGGGTACTTTTATAAGAGCCTCAATTATTTCAGTTATAAAGTAAGAAAACTGAAATAATTCCCAAGGTCATTTTCAAATCTAAATCTCCACACATCATTTTTATTTAGACCTAGCAACAAAAGGTAGTCAGAGAGTTTAATTTCATTCACCAATTAACTCCTTGATGTAGTGCATGCTGTGTGCACACCCCGTTCTAGGCACAAAGAATATGGCAACAACCAGCAGGCTCTATTGTCACAGGGTTTAAATGCTAGTAAGCAGGAAGTCAATAAACAAATGCACAAATTAATATCACTATATCGTCAGGTTGCATAATTGCTACTGAAAATAGTTAGCAGGGTAAGGAGGAAGTAAGAATTTACTCCAATATATATTGAGTTTCTTTTTCAGAATTCTTCCTTTTTTTAAATAGAATTATTCTTAATCTGTATTGTTTCTATAGTCTTTTGAATTTTTCACTTGTTACATCCTGAGATTTTTATTTATTCTCCACAGTTATATCAGTTCTTTGGTTTCTTGAATCTACTTTCAAGTGGAGTTGCCACTTGAATTATTCTGAAGTGTAAGTATCTAAACACCATCAAAGGAACTAAGTACAATGCATCAGTGCTGAGAGGCTTCGATCCAAAAAAATACCATCGTCTTAGCACCACTGGGGATACAGATGAAAAGACAAAGGAGAGTGGCATAGTACATAAAATTTAAAGCATCTATTTAGCAACAAAAACAGTATTTCTCATTTGGCATTTGCTATGGCTGGTTTCTTTGGGGAGATGGGGAGGGGGGTGGATTATAAGCCACAGTGATTCTCCCTTTTCTGAGGATAGTCCCTGGTATATATGGCTAGACTTGCAGTAGCTCTGCCTTTACTACATCACCCTGTACCTTATCTTAGCTGAATGGTCCAGCAGTGGAGAGCTGACATGAGGGAGTCAAGGAAATTCTCTTGCTTTGTTTCAATGATATGTAACATAAAGCAAGAAACCCGCATGCAGAATAATGTTAGAAGTGAGACTTTTTAAAATGACAGTTGTCCAGACAGGGTCTAAAGACACTCCCATTGAAGTGTGGGGAAATGCACTTTCTGATTCTTCATTATCCCTCATTTTTGGTTCCATGAGATAGGATAACAATAAAAGAACATTTCACTTTCTAATTTAAGCTAGTGAGTATCCTTTATGTTGTTTGCTTTTGCAACAGTTGAATCAGATCAACTTTTACAATTAGAGTGCCACTGCCACTTTGGATCTGCTATATTTGGGACCCCTTAGATATGCAAAGCATGTTCCTTCGATCAATATTATTGTTATTCCATCATACACAAGCCTGATCAGCTTCTGTCAGACAAAACTGAAGGGGTAAGGAGAAAATGACACGGGGAGTATACATCTCCATGTATTTCACAATCATAATATATCTGTTGTAAAGATATGCATGACAAAATGGGGGGAAAAACCCTATTGGCCCAAACAGGTTCAGAATAAATACAATGAAGGTTGCTTTAAAACATTGTTCCATGCTGTCCAATAGGGTTACTATTAGCCTCATGTTGCTAATGAACACTTGAAATATGGCTAAATTCAAATTGGGATATGCTGTTAGTAAAATACATATTAGGTTTCAAAGACTGTATAAAAACACCCCAGTAATTTTATATTGATAGCATACTAAAATGATAATCTTTTGGATATGTTGAGGTGACATAAAATATGTTCTAAAATTATTTTTACCAGTTTTTAAATTTTTAATTGTGGTGGCTAGAAAATTAAAAATTTCATATATGGCTCACATATCTTTCTATTGGACAGCAGTGCCTCTAGACTCTGGAAGAATATACTGTAATTCTATTCTTGAAAGGGAAATTGATAGCCGAAACCGGTTTGGCTCAGTGGTAGAGCGTCAGTCTGCGGACTGAAGGGTCCCTGGTTCGATTCTGGTCAAGGGCACGTACATTGGTTGTGGGCATACCCCCAGTAGGGGGTGTGCAAGAGGCAGCTGGTCAATGTTTCTCTCTCATTGATGTTTCTAGCTCTCTATCCCTCTTCCTTCCTCTCTGCAAAATATCAATAAAATATATTTAAAAATAAAAATAAAGGGAAATTGATAGATTTTACTGAGTCCTAAGTCATTCTCTGGACAGATATTACATGATCACAAATGTAAAGTGCTGCAAAAATGTAGCCAGGCTGAATATGCATTGTGAACTTAGAACCACTTATTCCACCTCTCCAATCCTGAAGAAGTCAATGTGAGGGCACCTGTCCTCCTTGAATCAGGCCTTCTGCCTCCTGAGGGTACATTTCACATTTTAATCCTAGGGCTAAAATCTTTCTGGCTATGAGGAATAAAAATGACACAACTCCATGATAGAGTTGTCTTGAGGTTTTTAAGCCCGTTCCAAAATACAAAGAATTAATTTATCTCTTTTTATTATAAAAAAAGTATAACTATGATGTCTGAAAAATAAGGGATGCACATTACTATAAGGTATCTCACTTTTACACAGATTGCAATATACAGTGCCACCAACCAAATGAAGATAAAATACTAAGACATTTTTAGTCCTAGATGTTCCATTGGAAATTATGCTCCATTCCAAAATAATTCCTCTTTCACTCTTTATTTCACAACCTAGCTTCATTTTCCATCCTGGCACCCTTCACTAAGTGATATTATAATGTATTTGCTTCCTTATTGTTAAGCTCCCAATCTAGAATGTAAGCTTAGTGAGGGCAGGGACTTTGCTTTATTCGATGCTGTATCTCTTCATCAGGTGCATTATTTATTTCCCAATGAATATATTTTAATCAATGAATGAACATGACTTTTATGGGGATCATTATGTTTCTTTAATCAAAATTCACTACTTTTCTATGGTGGTTTACTGGTCTCAACACTAAAACTTCCCATATTTATAAGAAAAGTTGCTGTTTAGAAATTGAAGTAAATGTTTGCCTTGTTTTTTAGAGTGTCCTATGTCTAGTGGTATAAAGACAAAGCTCTCAGTATAAAAAACAAACTGTCTCCAGGCATTTCACACAAAGAAAGGGAGTATTTAAAATAGCAGGACTGAACAAAAATCTATTCAGTTGGCTGAGACATTTTATTCACACACACAAAAAAAGTTTTTAAATAAAAATCAGTTTTGCTTGCCCTTACCTTGCTCCTGCCTTTCAACAAACTCTCAAAAGATCTCAGGTATACCATTTTAGAGTTTATCTTCACTTCTTTGGCCTCCTTTACCCACAATGTGTAGTATATAAAATGCCTACAATTATTACTTAATCCATTCTCTTAAAACTTTCAGCCATTACCATTCATCAAAAGACTGCTGTTGCCTGGTCAGCGTAGCTCAGTGGTTGCATCTTGAACTTTGAACCAGGAGGTCATGGTTGGATTCCTGGTCAGGGAACATACTCAGGGTGTGGGCTCAGTCCCCAGTGTGGGGTGTGCAAGAGGCATCAATGATAATTCTCTCATCATTGATGTTTCTATCTCTTTCTCCCTCTCCATTCCTCTCTGAAATAGATAAAAATATATATTTTAAAAGACTATTGTTTGTGTATCACAGATACTGATCTCATTTTAAGATTATTTAACATCCTAATTTCCCTTCCTTACAATATTGCTCTATTTCATTTTCACATGCATTCCAGTTTTGCCAAATAAATTTAGAATTATGTCCCTAAAATACGACCTTCATTATTTAAATCTCTTATAGCCTCTGTTGCATTCCAGATAAATTTGATCTTAACATGGCCTACTGATTTATGTGAGAGGTGGCCCAGGTTTCTGTTTCCAGCCTTGTCTCTCAGCACTGTTCTTCTCCCAACTAAGCCACCTCCACTCATGCAGCTATGACGTGACCCTGTGCCTGGCAACCACACTGAACCTCCAATACACTTTACATGTTAAGTTAGATAAGGACTAAAAAGTGTCTATGTTTTGGCAATTAGTACCTTATCAAGAGCAATTGATGTAGGCAGAAAGCAAGGTACAGTGGTATCAGATATCATGTATCAGAAATAATAGGGGAGTGTTAACAGAAAGATAACTGATCAAGCTCATTAAGTACTGATGGAATTGACCAGGTACCAAGCACGTAAGAGATAGATATATGACACCAAACATTTTTGAAATTTAGAGTTAGTTAGAAGAGTTAGAGGTAGCTGTTAAGTGTCCAATCCAAATCTGACCAAACAGTATCATGAAAATAAATACCTTTTGCCTAGGGAAGATCATTTTAAGCAATCCTATAATATTAGAACTTTAAATAGGAGGGTAAAAAATAATGAGATGATACTCATAGACAGGAAGAAGTTCAACCACACAGTGTCTTATTTGCCAGGTCATGCTCTTAGATTGTATTTTTTAACAGATAAAAAGCCATTGGACGTTTAAACAGGATGATAAATGAGACCCAATTTTCATTTTTGATCCATCATCCTGACAACATGATGGAGAGCTTTCAGAGGAACAAGACTGGAGGCAGGGAAGAAGAGGGGCTATGAGGGAAAACAAGAGAAACACCTACAGAGGAGACACAAAATCCAGACTTACCAAATCCCTGCAACCATCTGGTGACCTAGATGCAATAGGCATTGTTATTCCACTTTTATAAGTTAGGGGACAGGAAAGGAGATATCAAGGTGGTACAACTTGTCTCTGTCAAATTTGGAAACATAACACAAATTCCTCACTTAGAACCTAGTGTGCTTGGAACTGGAAAAATATTTCATTTTTCAAGGATTTCCATTAGAACAGTTTATATGATCAATTCAGTTCACCAGGTGGCTGAGTTGTCAGTATAAACTTGTGTTTGTTCATTCATGTGTATGTTTAATAGATAAATACAGAAAGGAAGAAACATAGATGTGTGAATGCATGGTTTAGAATACAAACGTATATTTCCAAGCTTTGTCCACTGAGAGGGCCTAGGACCAGTGACACATACCTATCACCCAGTCCTTGCTTTCTACATACCATTCTCCATAAAAGGAACCAGGGTTCCTTATCAAAGTGGTTGATTCCAGGACTTAGTCAGGAGAAGTAAAAAATGAGCCCTGCAGCATCTTGTGGTACCAGGAGGTAAAAATATGATCAAACAGGAACAAGAGCATAATCAAAAGAGCACCGGAGCCAAGCTGAAGGAGCTCCCAATGACCAAAGCTGAAATAATATGAGCAATAAAACAACAATAACAACAATGCTATTGGACTATAACTTATAGAATGAAATAATTATTCATGAGTCCATACTGATGAATATAAGCAATAAATCTGAGAAAGGGCCACCCCTTCCATATAAAAGAATCCTATATAGTAAAAGCTCAGTGACTGAATGATGGAATAACCTGAATGACCATGGCCCCTTTGCCCTGTCCAGCCCAGCCCTCAAGCAGGATTCCCATCCCAATTAGGGGCCCCCATTGGGATGGGCCAGCTGGACCCCACCAGTGCATGAATTCATGCACCGGGCTTCTAGTTCTAATTAATAAATGTATACGGAATGAGGGAAATACAAAATCACAATTATAACACCACAATAGTAATTGTTTTAAGCAAGCCTACCAATGGGTGCTAAAATTAGTGGATAAAAGTTTTAGGAGAAACAGGATATTTGTATGGTTTCAAGGTCTTCCCTCCTCCAAGATATGTGTTAATTAAAAGGAAAAAATAGCAACTTCACAGCAGAGAGGTTTGGCAAGTATCATCTTAACTAAGTGATCAAAGCCAACATCACCAATAAGACAGTGACATTATGTGCTGAAAACAGCACAACATAATTTTGGGTGGTGTTCTTGCCAGGAATACATTACATAAATCTAATCATGAGAAAACATAACACAGGCCCAAATTGGGGGATATTCTACAAAATTCTTCAATGTCAAGATGATGAAAGACAAGTAAAGACTGAGGAACTGTCACAGACAGAAGGAAACAACAGCTAAATGCAATGTGAGACCGGGTCCAGATCATAAAACAGAAAAGAAATGGTAGGGGAAATGGATGCAAAACTAAAGTTTGTAGTTTACTTACTAGTAATCAGGAATGTTTACTTTCTGGTTTCAATCAAGGTATTCTGGTCATGTGAGATGTTAACATGGGTGAGAGAATCTGTTTTTGCAACTTTAAGTCTAAAATTATTTCAAAATTAAAAAAGTGATGGCAGAAATGTACTTTCCAAAAAATTTTACAGATAGCATTGAACTGTATCCAATAAATATAAACAGCTTTTTAAAATGTGTCAACACATTAATTAGGTTTTATTCTTCTGTGTACTGGTGCCCCAATGCATCTACATAGGCGGCAGCCCCTGGCTGACACATAGTTTAGATTAGCTTTGTGCAGACATTAGGATTCTGAAAAGGGACATTGGAGCCCCTGGAATAGGGGAGGATCAGCATTCTTTATAAAAATTTGGACTCACGAGACAAGCAAACAATTTTTTTAAAAAAAACTGGAAAACTTAATTGACCAGAGACAGAACACATAAAGGCCTACATGTTAGTAGCAGGTCTTTCACTTGTAGATTTGTAAACTGAACCACTTGAGGCCTCTGGTCCCTTATTGGTTAATTGGAGAGACCGCAAACACCAACTTCATAGGATTGTTATAGAATTTCATTATATATTTACTGTAAAAGTCACATTCATACCAATTAGATGGTAGTAATAGAAATGTGATGATAATATTTAAATTTCATTTGAAATATAGATTTTAAAGAAAAGTAGTCATGTTTTAATTGTATTATTGTTTTTCCCTGAAGGTCCATGACATTTGGGAAAGCAGAAGTGTTTTACTGACTTGCACAGAGCACATGGTCGTATTTCTCTTTATTTGGCAGCTAATGAAAACAACTGCTAGAAGCCCTCTACTTGAAAGGACTATGATAGATTGTTAAAACCAAATCTAAATGTTGTTAATAAAGGTCTGAAGATAATTGTAAAGTGGTAATTAATTAAAGTCTTGAACTATCCCATATGCACATTTATCATCACTGTATCCCTGAAATAGCATGATGATGCCGACAAATTATTCTCTTAGAGAGTCTTTCATCAACGAGATTTGCTACAATACCCTTTCCCAAAAGAACTATCAACTTATTGACAATGGACCAAATAATAGTGATAACTTATTGGATGCCATGCCTCTGCTTTGAAAAGGGAACCACTACTGTATTTCTTCCTAATACATCATTAAAACACTTTTCTCCCAAGGCACATAAGCAATGGAAAATAATATTCAGTTATGGGCTTCCCCAAAACAATCTCCAAGATTTAATCCCATCTTTCTGGCCACTCCTAGTCTCTGTTGTGGGTTCTCTCTCCTCTATCCAAATTATAAACATTATTTTCCTAAGAATTTTAGATTCTCCTTACACCTGGTCCTATACATATTCTCCGAGTAGACATGTTTATAAGCTCCCTTTACCTAATGTGGACACCATCGTTTTGTCTTAAATTATTACAACAGTTTTATAACTAGTCGCTGTACTCTGCTTTCCTTCTAATCCATTCTCTGCAATGGCAGCCCAAAGCGATCTTTCTAAAATACTAATTAATCATGCTAACCTTCTGACTAAGCCCTTTGAAACTTCCCCACTGCCCTTGAGATGAAGCATAAACTCTTCTTAATTGCTACCTTCATAATCTGGCCCCTATTAAGTTTTCCAGTTTCAGATCTATTTTTTTTTCTGACTGCTCATGGACGTGTATTTTAATAAAAATAATTGTCAAAATGCAACAGGAGTGTTTTCACCTCTCAAGTACAATTTAATAGGATGTTTTGTGTTAGAATTCTCTGTAAGTTTCATGCTAATGCCAACTGTCAACTTGAGGGGATAAAAGCAGAACCAGTGTGCACGATGCGGACGTCTACGCCAGCTGTGGTAACTAATGGAGGAAAACACTACACAAATGGGCCCGCCTCAGGCAGCCAGAGTCCACAATCCGGCCACAGGTCCGGTGCACAGGACTGGTGGTCAAGCGCGGCTCTGCTGTCCAGCCGCCACGCAGCGTGCATCCCTGAGTTGTGAGCAAACATAGGAACTTTCAGTTCTGACAGTTCTCTGACTCATCTTCTTTGTGCTTGCTTAGGCGGTAGGAAGGCTCTGGGGGGCCAGGCAGTCCCCCCTTCTCCATCTCTTAGGGTCCCCTTTATGAAGGCCTGTGCCCAGCCACAGCCTCATTGGGGTGAGGACCGAGGTTCTGGCTTTCTTTGTATGATCTGCCAGTTTCCATCCACTCTGGAAGGAGCAATCATTTGGTGGCAGGAGGGGAAAGGGTAAGAAAGGCTGCTCTCCACTTTGGGTCAAGTCCAGTTCTCCTTCCAGCTGCCTCCCCCACTCTTCAGTTTCCGATCTTAACTGCTCCATCTACTACCAACGCATTCTACAACCTTGAATATTTTGTTGTCGTTGTTCTATACTATTTCTCTCTAATTGGAACTATCCATTGCATCCATGGCACCTAACACTGATCTAGGCACCTAAGTACTCAATAACTAATAATTAAATGAATAAAAGAATAAATAAATGAGTCAAATGGCTATCTTTATAAGCCATTAGCTATTTAACTTAAATATACATATATCAATTAGACAACATAGTTTATATAATAATAGTAAAGAAAAGGAAATACACATTAAAATGATTATCTGAATGTTATATTTTTCATGGGCTTGAAAATATTTAAAATAGCAATATATTCTTATTATGAATCTATGACTAAGAGTATGTGCAATTTTATTCCCTGTAAAACCAATTAAATGGATTCATAACAACAACTTATTCTGGCAGCTAAAATATAAAATATATGGTATTGACATTTATATGACTGCCTAGTGAACAAACCAACTGCCTCTTCAGTTTTATTGGGGAAAATATTTTTCCTTGCTTGATAAGAAATGTAAAGGAGTTATTGGCTCAAGCGATTAAAAACAGCCTCATGACACAATACTATGTTTTGCCTGCTCTTTTATACTGCATTTTTTAAAGGAATATGAGTCTATCCCACCCGCATTTTATAAATCTGTACAGATATGTGAAAGCTTTCATTTGTTTCCCAGGAAATTTTCTTATTACAAAATGGCCACTGCCTACGCCAGTGAATTGCCAATTATGGTTAACTGCCTTCTATTTTCCTCTTCAGAGACAGGCAGCAGGCGTCCAAATTCTTATCCAATGGTCCTCTCATTTAACTCATTCTAATGACTTCACATTTTACTTTCAATATATAAGTGGAGGAAAAAAGTTTTTTAAAAAAATGTGCAATTCAATACATAATTGCAACCCTGGTAGGAATATGGAGTGGGGAATTCTATTCCTACTACAATTACCCATTACTTGTTGATTGATAAACATTTATACCCAAGTCACATCAATCACATCCATAGTTTCTCAATCATTACCACTTTAATTTTTAATAGGTAAAAGCATGGCCCCTATTCTACCTGTGTCAATTATTCTAATGAAAAGGCTACAAGACAGAAGCCCATCTAATAGTGCTAAAATAGTAATAAAAATATCTCCCCTTTTAACCTAAATAAGAGTTCCTAAAATAATAGAAATCACAAATGAAAAGCTTGTTGAAAAATTTTCTCTAAATTAGAAAATATATACTACAGATCCAATGCAATAGCTATAAAATTCCCATGTCATTTTTCACAGAAATAGAAGTTACAATTCTACAATTTGTATGGATCCCTAAAAGAACCCAAATAGTCAAAGCTGTTAGAGGAATAAGAAATGGGAGGTAGGAGATGAGCAAAATAGGTGAAAGTGGTCAAAAGATGCATTCTTTCAATTATAAGACAAATACAGCAATTTCTTGGGATATAGTGGTAGCATGGTGAACACAGTTAACAATACAATACTGTATAGTATTTGAAAGTTGCTAAGACAACAGATCTTATAAGTTCTCATCACACACAAAAATATTATAACTATGTGTGGTTATGGATTTCAACTAAATTCATTGTGGTATTCATTTGCAATATTTACCTATATCAAACATTATATTGTATACTAATACAATGGCACATATCATTATCTCTCAAATACCATATTTCATTAAATACACTGCTTCATGTACCACTATGAAACCAAAGCTTCCAATTAAACCAACATTGGTTTATCACTTATAATATTTATTCAAAAGGTTTCTTTAGATTTGCTTGGCATAAATTTCAATCATATATATCACCCCTCTGCATACTTAAAAAGAATAATAGAAGTGAGGTAAATTGGATAAAGTATTTTTTTCTTTTAAAAAATATATTGTATTGCTTTTTTTACAGAGAGGAAGGAAGACGGACAGAGAGCTAGAAACATCAATGAGAGAGAAATATCGTCCAGCTGCCTCTTGCACACCCCTACTGGGGATGTGTCTGCAACCAAAGTACATGCCCTTGACCAGAATGGAACCTGAGACCCTTCAGTCCCCAGGTCGATGCTCTATCCACTGAGCCAAACCGGTTTCAGCAAAAGTATTGTTTCAATGATCTTACAATATGCCAATAAAAGGTTTTGGACAACAACCAGTTCACATTCTTCAGTATCTGGTGCTCAGGTGATTTATCAACTAAAACATATGTGGGTTGCTCAGCAGGAACTACATTTGTGTGTAAACAGGTGGTAACAACTTCCTGGCTTGCTGCAATGGCAACATGCCATCACCTGGAACACACATCTCTATAGCAGAGGTATTAAAATGTAAATCAGTGTGCTGCTTGGAGTCAATGAAATGCAACATTAGTACAATCTTATTATGGTTAGGAAGTGTAGATGCCTAAGTCTCTTACTGCCCATAAAATCACACTGCCAGTAAGTGACCAAGCCAGAGCTCAAAGCTAGGTCTCATAAAAAATATTTTTGTTCAGATTCCACATCTGGTACTCATAGATGTAACATTGGGCTTAACTTCATTTAATAATCTCAAGCATTCTTAATGACTAGATTTGTGTGAATTATTCCTCACCACCCTAACCTCCAGTCCTAAGCATGCCTTGCTCACTGTGTTTCTGCTCAAATTGAAGGCCTCTTCAAGAGACATATTTGCTTAAGATTTACTATTAATAGTTATTCTGCTCCCTGGGAAAAAGATACACAATCATGTGTAAGTATGAGCAGTGCTTTTCACTGGAATTGGTATGTGAGCTTTACTATGCTGACTCTTAAGTTTCCTACTTAGACTCCTTAAGAGATTTTCTTTTACTTTATTCTTCATCTCTGTTTTCTAGATGGCTGCCTTTGTGAAATGCATATCCTATATATAACTATAGAGGCCTCAGCTTCATCCCTTTTTGTTTTTAGTTTCCGTTTTTATGTATTTTCTATGGTCATATAATTCTTTGTTAATTTAGTCTGTACTAAAAAAATTTCTCATCTCTTGAAGCATTCAAGACTTGCTTATAACAGCTACAATTGCTGTTTTGGGGAAACTTATGATGGTGCTAATTTTAACCATCAGGGATGCAGAGATAAATTGTTCAAAATTTATGAACTTTGAGAAAACAGAATGATAAGAATCAGATTATTTCTACAATTAATGAAAAGAGAAGGTCACATATTTTGATTATACTAAGTTTTATAGTAAGTTTTCACTTGGCTTTGAGTTTACTGTATGTTTTGTCTAAGGTTTATTATATATATATAATTTTTTCACCATTAATGAGTGTTTCCTTTTTCCCTTTGCCCTGGAATTGCATAACAAGCTCTAATAAGGCTCGCCCAACAGAATTCTGGGGTAAAGAAAGAGATCAGTGTTTTCATTCATCCTGAAAAAGGATATTATTATTTTATTCAACCTGAAAAAGAATATGTAGCAGAGAGATCTTCTCTGTCCGGTCCATGTGGTACTGTTGCAATGGCATTTCTGCTTTCACTTGCTAGCCCCTTCAGTTATTCAGATGTCTCTCCATTCTTAAATTACTTACCCGTTGCTTGCCTAGCTTCCTGTAAGCTATTTTCATCAATCCTGTATGCATAGTTAAACTATTGGTGCGTCTCATGTAGGTTTTGTTCTTCTTTTCCCAATAAAAAGCTAATTAATTGAAAGCTGTGCTTGCTGCTCAGTCTCAGAGTCTTACATTTTGACAAAAGCCCCAGAGCATTATAATTTATATAGTGACCTGACACCTCTTATACACATCACAGATACTTGACATGTTTGCCTTGACACTTATGTTCATCCAAGTCACATTGAGTCTGCTCCTCTGGATAAAACACAAGAGTTAAGAAGGACATGCTCTAATCATTCGGCAAACACACTGTGGATCTTTTATGCTGTCAACTGTATCGGTGTCCTTGACATACCAAGAGCACATTTTTATTACATTCTGGGAATTTGTGCATTTACTGAAGGATGTATATAGGATTAAAGAACACCTTTCCAAGTCTGCAGCAAAGGCCTGACACTCAAATAATGTGATTTCATCCTATCCATGTCTAACTGGAGGGGAGGGGCATTTATTCTAATGTTATTAGTTTCTGTTTTCATTTAGTATCTGAAATGTCAATGTCCCCAATTTCCTTGAAGTCATTTTTGATGGTTATAGTATAGAAAAGTCGCCTCCAAGAATTGATTCAGCCAGTCACATGTCTCTATTCCTATCCTTGCAGAATGATTACTTTTTTAAAAAATTCTTTTAAATCTGTAGTTTTAGACTGAAAACCCTGAGATATAGTAAAGCCCCATCTATACTGAACAGGCCACTTTGCTAGTCATAGCTAATACTCCTTTTCCAGACAACCCGTCGTTCCCTTTTCCTTCCTCAACATAAAATGAATCCAGTTGAACAACAGTAAATGTCCCCCCACAAAAAGACATATCCTGGCATGTACACCCTTTAAAGGCACTATCCTAATTATAAAGCCTAATTATAAAGTTTTGTGTCTGTGGAACTAGGAAACCCACTTTTTAAAAGAGACTTTGAATGAATGAATTGGAAAATAGTGCTATGTGGCATCTATCTAGACATTGTTATCTGGCATCTCATATGATCCCTGTGGAGCGGGCTTTTATCAGAGACATTCTCAGCCAGGAGCAGAAAGAGAGCATTTTCATTTGGAGGCTCCAGAACTGAATTCAGTGTTTTAGACATAGTTATTTAGACAGGCGCATTTGCCAGCACATAATTTCTGAAGAAGCTTTCAGGCCTGTGCCCCATTATCCGACTTTTACCTAGACCTTCCGGGATATTCAAGAGAGCAGCGGCAATGTGGGGGATAAAAAAAAGGGGAGGGGGGGACCTGAGAGTTTTCTCTGGCTGTGATTAGGCTGCCAGCATTCTGGCCATGGGTTGAAAGAACTGTCAAAGAGAGTTAGAAATAAAATAAAATTAAAAAAAAGATAAGTTGGTTTTACCAATAAGAGTTTTCCTTCTGGGTCTTCAGAAATAGGTGACTACATGGGTATATTTAATTTTTCCTACAAAGCAGTTCCATAAATGCCTCAATTTAGTTCTTTCAGGCTGTTATAACAAAATACCGCAGACTGGGTGGCTTATAAACAACAGAAATTTAGTTCTCACAGTCTGGAAGCTGGTAGTCCAAGATCGGGGTGTCAGCATGGCTGGATAGGGGCCTTTCTCTGGGCTATATGCTGCCTACCTCTTCTGTAACCTCAGCTGGGAGGTGGGACGAGGGAGTTCTGTGGGATCTCTTTTATTTATTTTTTAAAATATATTTTATTGATTTTTTTTACAGAGAGGAAGGTAGAGGGATAGAGAGCTGGAAACATCGATGAGAATCATCGATTAGCTGCCTCTTGCACACCCCCTATTGGGGATGTGCCTGCAACCAGTGTACATGCCCTTGACCGGAATCAAACCTGGGACCTTTGAGTCCACAGGCCGGCACTCTATCCACTGAGCCAAACCAGTTTCCGCTGTGTGATCTCTTTTAAAAGAGTATTAATCTCATTGACCAAGTCTTCCTTCATGACCTACTTAGCTTACAAAGGCCCATCTATTTCAAGTGTTAGGATTTCAATATATGAATGGGGGGGGGGGGGGAGGACACAAACATTCAGACCATAGACAGCAGTAAATTAGAAAGGGTCTGAGAGCACACAGAGAAAGGGATGAAAAACTAAGGAGAAAAACAAATTAAGTTTATAATTTTTTTAAATATACATTTTATTGATTTTATACAGAGATGTGTTGAGAGGGATAGAGAGTTAGAAATGTCGATGCGACAGATACATCGACCAGCTGCCTCTTGCTCACTCCCCACCCGGGATGTGCCCGCAACCAAGGTACGTGCCCTTCACCGGAATCGAACCGGGGACCTTTCAGTCTGCAGGCTGACACTCAATCCACTGAGCCAAACCGGTTTCGGCAAGTTTACAATTTTAAACACTTATAACTTAAGTGTTTAAATTATAATACATATATATAATGAAAGCATAATATGCTCGTTAGATCAGACAGCCATACAATGAAACGACCATCTGGATGTCCATCCGGATGAAGCCCGGGCTGCAAGAGCTGAGGGCCAACGCGGCTGCTATAGCTGCAAGGGCCAAGCCCCTTGCACGCATTTTATACACCGAGCCTCTGCTATGTACGTAATTCATGCCCTGGGGTAGGAGGGTCCCTCAGCCTGGCCTGCACCTTCTTGCAATTTGGGACCCCTTGGGAGATGTCCATCTGCCGGCTTAGGCCTGCTCCCTGTAGGATGTCCCTCTCATCATGCAGGACCCATCACTCCTTACTGCCCACCTGCTTGCTGCTCCTTACCACTGGGCTCGCTGCTCCTTAGTGCTGCCACAGAGATGGGAGAGGCTCCCGCCAATGCTACTACACTTGCCAGCTGTGAGTCTGGCTTCTGGCTGAGCAGGGCTCCCCCTGTGGGAGTGCACTGACCACCAGGGGGCAGCTCCTACATTGAGTGTCTGCCCCCTGGTGGTCAATGCGCATCATAGTGACCAGTTGTTCTGGTTGTTCTGCTGTAAGGATTGCTTAGGCTTTTATTATATACTAGAGGCCTGATGCACAAAGATTCGTGCAAGAATGGACTTTCCTTCCGCTGGCTGCTGGCACCACCTTCCCTCCGACCAGGAGCCACTTTTCCACCTTCCCACACTGCCCAGAGTTCCAGAACTGCTGGAGTGGTGCCAAATGCCTGTGTTGTCACCATGGCAACAACACAAGCATCCTGCCCTAACCCCAGCTGCTCAACACCTGCATATGCAAATTAACTCACTATTTTTGTTTTAACTCACCAATTTGCATACTCACTCTTGATCGGCTGGTGAGCATCGTGAAGCTATGATCAATTTGCATCTTTCTCTTTTATTAGTGTAGATACATATACACTGAGTAGCCAGATTGTTATGAACTCTGAATGCATAATAATCTGGCCACTCAGAGTACATACTACATAATAAAAGGCTAATATGCAAATTGTCCCCTTGACCAGGAGTTCGACCAGTAGGCAGGCCAGCCAACCGCCCATGTCCCCTCCCTCTGGCCAGGCTGGCTGACCCCCACCCATGCACAAATTCATGCACCGGGCCTCTAAAACACACACACACACACACACACACACACACACACACACTGAGTGGCCAGATTATTATGTGTTCAGAGATCATAGTACTATGGCCATTTTATATATATATATATATATATATATATATATATATATATATATAAAATAAAACAATATACATATTGGTCTATCTTCCACAGCCTCTCCTTCAAATGGTTACTATGTAAACTGTATAATCTGAAGTCCTTGAGATCCACAATGTTTATTGGCTATGACGGTACATTTTATTCATATACTAAATTAAGAATAATGCTAAACTCATTCAAATAGCAGCTAGCAACTGTCCTTGGAGATGCTGTCCTTGATAGAGAAGTCTGCAAATTCAAGCCCTGAAAAATTAATAGAAGTAGACAACATCTCAGTCTTCATAGTACAATAGTTATAATACCTTTCTATATTTGAATAAAAGAATCACAGTAAGCTAAAGACAGAATAAGTTTTTCACAGCATTATGAAAGTATGTATGTGTGTATGTGAACATATATCATTCCAGAAGTTCGGAACCAAGAGGAAGAGTTACAGTGGGACATGGCTGAGAGATCAAAATTAATTCTATTATTTAATGTCTTGCCAAAAAAGGCTTGGACCCTATTTTACTCATTAACTGAGATTTAAAATGTGAATACCCTTTAATCCACTACTACACCAATTTACCAAGGAATAAATTTCTGAGTTGCGTTCTACTTATTTTCCTCCTTTATTTTGCACAGTCATCCCCTAAACAATGCTTTTGCAGACAGAGCATTTTTGAAAACCAACAACCCTTTCTGTACAACTCACAGACCCGTGCTTGCGTTGAAACTTTTATCACAGACTCAAGGATTCTTAGAATTTCAAGGACATGGAATGGCATTGAAATCAACCTAGGCTATAGCATGCATGATTGACAGCCACCTATCTCAGCGGAAACAATAGCAGCAAGAGAGAAGAGGAAGCAAAACCTAGTTCCTATGCAGCCTATGTTGCCTGCTAAGGGGATGGCTAGGAAATAATCACAGTTTAATTTCTCAAATGAAAAAAACAAAAAAACAACATTGCTCATTGACATATATCCTGATGTGAAAAGTCTTTATAACCTCTAAAAATCCTGCAAAAGGTGCTATAATTTAATTCATTCTTTATTATTTCACCAGTTTGTTGCAAGTCTTCCTCCTTCCCTTAGAAAGGACCAAAAGTGTTTCTCTAAAGCTCTGTCTTAAACAACACAGAATATCTACTGGTATTTTTGCCCCTGGATTTCATGATGAATAGATGGATGGCCATGTCGTTAAGATCAGGCATAGCTACACATCAGGAGGGAACAAAGTCTGCTGAATAATAACAAGCTATTAACTTACTTCAAAACCTTGACGGGGCATTACAAATTGTGCCAGTAACTATTAAAAAAACTCGGGATGATTTCTTCGAGTCAAGGTCTCTTAAGATGAAATACACATATGTGAGTTATGGTATAATAAAGCTGCTGTTTTGAAAGGGCTCACGCAGCTAAATCTTGGACTGCTTCTAACTGTCCAAGCTCCACAATATTCCATTTTTCATAACATTAAAACACACATGTGGTAGACACTCTTTCTAATATGATATATCCTTTATTTGCTGCCATAGCCAGTTTGGTAGCCCTGCTCTGGTGGCTTTCTGGCCATTTTCTTTTTCTTTCTTTCTCTAATATATTTTTGTTGATTTCAGAGATGATGGGAACGGAAGGGAAAGATAGGAAAATCACTGATGAGAGAATCATCCTTTGGCTGCCTCTTGCATGCCCCCCACTGGGGATCAAGCCCACAACAAAGGAATGTGCTCTAAGAATCCTCCTGGTTCATAGGTCCACACTCAACCACTGAGCAACACCAGCCAGGCTTGGTGATGACTTTTTTATCCCAAACTTCAAATCCTAACAACTCCTATTAGTTGCATGTATACACACCTTCTTCCGTAGAGCCTTTTCCATTCTCTATTTCTATGTTTACCTCTCCCTGCATCCCCATACCAAGATTATACCACAGACATTCTGTCTTCACTGTGATAAATTATTTGCTTGCCTACCTTTCCTAATAAGTTATTAGCTCCTTACATGTTTGAATAAAGAGCAAAGGAATAATTTAATAAATGGCAACAGAAAAAAATTAATAAAGAGCAAAGGAATTATTTAATAAATAACAACAGAAAGACTACTTCTGTTTTTCCCTCTGTTGTGTTATATATTTAATATTTTCTGTGGACCCAAATAGGATAATATTTTTTATCCTGACTGATCTATCAAAAAATCTAAATTTGTCTATTGTCATTTTAATATAATATTTCAGAAAAATCCAATCTCTGTAAAAGCCTAAGGTTATAAATGTGTTATGTGGAAAAATTTCAAGACATTCAAATGCCATAGTGGAAAAAAAGTGGCATTTGTTGATGGAAATGGCTGATTTTGAAGAGGTACATCTTAGTGCCTCATTTATCAATCAGATTTTACAAAAACCTATAGAGCACACATAATAAATATGCCTAGGTATTCTACATGAAAGAATTATAGACAAAAATCATGTTTATAAGCAAATAAATACAGAGATATTACATGTTTATATATAATGTTTATCTATAATAATAAAAGCATCATATGCTAATTAGACTAAACGTCCTTCTGGACGACCTTCCGGATGAAGCCGGGGATGCGAGGGCCAAGTCTCTTGCATGAATTTCGTGCATCGGGCCTCTAGTAATAAAATAAGCATTGGATAATAGACTGAAATTTCATATTTAAGAAATTAAGAACATAAAAACATTTTAATTATGACTGTCCCTTCAGATTAAGCTTGCAGCTCCCAGGGACCTTGGTCCATTCTCCTGCATTTTTTAGAAAGTTAGTAAAAACAAATAAAAGCAAATACATTTGTCTGTAAAAGCAATGAAAATAGTTGTAGCAAATGAATGGCAAGTAATTAATACCTATAAGTAAGTTGATATAGTATATGATTCCACAAAAGATGACCTCACTCCCATTTTTCATCAGTTTGTTGTTCTTCCAGACTTTAAATCTGGGATTGATTTATTCCAACAATTTTTCAACCCATGTGCTGCAAGAATTCTTAAAACAAGTAATACCTGACTATTTCGTTAGGGGCACTGACCTCCCTTCCCTTAGATTGTCAAATTAAAAAAGGACAACACAATAGCTGGCCAATGTGAAGAAATCAAAATTCTACTGTTTTGTAAGTCAGGCCAGCAAAAAATATATATATTTTAGTGTGCCTCAGAATTTTAGTACTCAGTTTGTGTGTGCCATGAGATTTTTTTTTAAAAGGTTGAAAATGGCTGATTTATTCCATTGGCACGTTTTCCCTCACTCTGATGCAGGCACTGACCAGCCAGTGAAGGTACAAAGATAAATGTGACAAGGCTGCTTGCCCGAAGGAGCTTTCTGACGAGGTGGTGATGGACATACATCGAAGGGGTGCAGGAAGTATGATACAGCGAGACCCAAGAAAGAGGGGAGTCAGGGCAGCTTGCCTAAAGCAAATATCTCTGCATCATACTTTGGAATATTAACACTGAGCAAATTGGAGAAAACATGAATTGTAAAGCAAGTGCCAGAGAAATCTTGTTTGAGTTCCCCACGCTTTCTGGGCATAAATATTCAACAGCTGCTCTGTTGCAGATAGGATTCTGTCAATAAACACAGACAGGCCCTCATTGGCTCTGTGTTCTGGCAGGAGTAACGAGGCTCCTGCAGCCCCTGAGAGCCCCTGGTTCCCTTACAGTAGCAAGGCTGGTTTCTGAGAAAAGCCACAGGCCACCGAGAGATGACATTCTGAATACATGAATACTTCTTTCAAAGCCATGGCAACCATGAAACAATTGTAGAAACAAAAGGGTTTGAATTGACATAATTTTAAAATTTTTCTAGTGTTCTGGATTTGCATATAAAGGACTCTTATAAAATCCATTATGCTGAAAGGGAAAGACAAAATTATAATTAATATTACACTCAAGATATTATGCATCTGAATGCCCCTTTATCAAGGACTCACCGAAGAATTTCAAGTTGAACTGAATTCTTTTTACATTGTCATTTTGAAAGTATTTATAACTTTCAAGTCAAAATGTATTGTTATGCATTTCCTGTTTAGTCACTGACAACAAGATCAGAATGAGTGGACATTCTATCGCTATATCTAGCATGCCAAACACAGATAAATTTATGTTTTAATATCATCATGTTCATAGAAACCTTCAAAAATCTTAATAAGGAATCACTATCAAATCTTGCATTTGCTGATTTCTTGGGGAGCATCAGCCCTTAGGGACACTGTTCTCAATAGACTGGTAGAAGAGTCTGTTTAACACAACAAAGGTTGTATTTTGTTTCCTTTGTTATTATTATACAATGACTAGTCTTTTGTTTGTTTGTTTTGCTCTGTTCCCTCATTACAATTTTCATTCTTAAAACATGACCAATGATATCCCTATGTTTGCTGTGAGTCATGAACTAAGTCTATGACAAAGCCTTAAAAAAAAATCAACTCAAGAGGAATACCTTCCTGAATAGAGGCCCCTAAACATCATAATTGCTGACAAGTGTTGCCTTTTTCATTGAATCTCTAGTGCCTTGCACAGAGTTCTCACAAACAGGTGTGTCAAATAAAAAATGAGCATTAGTTAGCCGTATGGACATGAAATACGAAGACTATCCCAAGTTCTAAAGATAACGTTACTGCTACCTGTTCCTTCCACTGAATTTCTATAGCGCTTGTCCAGAGAGCACATATGGAACTTTGTATCACCTATTATAAAACACATTTTATTTCCTTTCTTTTTAATGAAGATATATGCCATTTCCTTGTTTCTATTTATTTTCTTTCTTTTTTTTTGTTCGTTTCATTTTAAAACTTTTTTTCCTTTTTATTGAAAATTTATACTGGTTAACAAAAGTATACACGATTGAGGTGCATAATGCTACAACACATCATCTGCTTGCCCTCTGTATTGTGTGTTCACCATCCCAAGTCAAGTCTCCATCCATCAGCATTTATTTCCCCTATAAGCCTCACCTCCCATGAACCCCCATTCTCCCAGAAATCACCCCACTCTTGTCCATATCCATGGTTTTTTATCTTTTTTTTTACTTTTTTGCTCAATCTATTCACCCCACTTCCACACACCCTCACCAACAGCTGTCAGCCTGCTCTCTATTGATGAGTCTGTCTCTATTTTGCTTGTTAGTTGATTTGTTTACTAGATCACACATAGGAGTGAAATCATGTATTCTAGGAATATATCCCAAGAAACTAGAAACACCAGTCAGAAAGGATATTAGCACCCATATGTACTTGCCTTTCTTTGACTGGCTTATTTCACTTAGCATAATGCTCTCCAGGTCCATCCATGCTGTCACAAATGATAAAATTTCCTTCTTTTTTTACAGCCAAGTAGCATTCCATTATGTAAATGTGCCATAGCTTTTTTGCCCACTCATTTACTGCTGGGCATTTGGACTGCTTCCTAGTGTTTGCTATTGTAAAACACACTGCAGTGAACATAGGTGTGCATCTGTTCTTTCAAATTAGTCTCTCAAGTTTCTTTGGATATCTTCCCAGAAATGAAATCACTGGGTCATAAGAAAGTTCCATTTTTAATTATTTTTTTCTTTGTTGATTATTACATATGTGTCCTTAACCCCCCCCCCCCATATTGCTCCCCTCCTCTCACTCATACCTTCTCCCCACTCATGTCTGTGTCCATTGGCTAGGCTTATATGCATGCATACAAGTCCTTTGGTTGATCTCTCCCCTTTACCCCACCCTCCTCTACCTTCCCTCTGAGGTTTGAGCATCTGATCAGTGCTTCTCTGTTTCTGGATCTGTTTTTGTTCATCACTTTATATTGTTTATTATATTCCACTTATGAGTGAGATCACGTGGTATTTATCTTTGTTCTCTGATTGGCTTATTTTGCTTAGCATAATGTTTTCCAGTTCCAACAATGCTGCTGAAAATGGTAAGAATTCCTTCTCCTTCCCCTTCCCCCCTCCCCCTCCCCCTCCCCCTTCCCCCTCCCCCTCTTCTTCTTCTTCTTCTTTTTTTTTTTTTTTTTTTTTTTTTTACCACAGGTAGTATTCCATTGTGTAGATGTGCCACAGTTTTTTAATCCACTCAACGGCTGATGAGCCCATAGGCTGTTTCCAAATCTTAGCTATGGTAAATTGTGCTGCTATGAACATATGGGTGTATATATCCTTTCTGTTTGGTGTTTCTAGTTTCTTGGGATATATTCCTAGAAGTGGGATCACTGGGTCAAATGAGAGTTCCATTTTTAATTTTTAAGGAAACTCCATACTGTTCTCCACAGTGGCTGCACCAGTCTGCATTCCCACCAGAAGTGCATGAGGGTTCCTTTTTTCTCTGCATCTTTGCCAGCACTTGTCATTTGTTGATTTGTTAATGTACAATAGCACAAGAAATACAACCTAACTCATCTATCTCTGATGGTGCTCTCAGCAGGGAAAAAAATGTATCCACTAAAAGTCAAACTCCTTTTGCATTTTGGATGGATTTGGAGACAGGTATTCATTACCCTAATGGTTCAAGGAACATTAAGCCAAATGATTAACATAAAATTGTCCCAGAGTAGCTCTTTTCCTGGAATACATAATAGAAATAATGTACAGCCAATTATGGAATGTATCCTTACGACCCAGGCTACAAAGGATTCTCACAGAAAAAAATTAAAAATTAAGTCTACTAAAAATGAGCTCACAACAAAATAGTAAAAACACAACACAAAATCAATTGATGATGAGTGATAGTGCCCAAATAAAGTACATATTAGAGTTAACATCCAAGAATTTTATGTAAAAAAAGAAACAAGAATACAACATTGAAAAAATAAAGATATCCTTTCAGTGATCGAATAAATAAAACAAGGAACTAAAATATTAAGTATGGGACAAAGCTCATAAAACAAGAATGGACATATAAAAATGAATCAAGAAAACTGCTAGAAATAAAAAATATAGACATTAAAATAGAAAATTAAATGGGAAGATTAAATGAAAATTGAGCATAGTTAAAATTTTTCAGTAAAATTGAAAATAAAACAGGATAAAAATCACAGAATGCAGAAGAGTGATAAAAAGAGAAAGAAAAAGAAGTGTGTTAAAAGACAGAAGAGGAATAAAGGTCCAACACATATATGCTTAGTAAAATTCTGGACTAAATGAAAGCCATCTTATATTCATATTTACAACTCACAGAGATCCAAAATAAAAGCAAAATTAAATCAACATGTAAAGATATCTAGTGAAAACTATGAAACAACAAATCCAAAAAGTAAGTTCTTAAAGTTAGTAGAGAATAAAAATCCTGTTCTAAGAAACAATAATTTGACTATGAATGGACAGGCTAAAAGTCAGTGGGGTAATATTTTCAAAGTGATGAGAGAAAATAAATGGCAATCTAAAATTCTAAAATCAAATACAAAGTAAATCACAACAGAACTTGTGGTCAAGGATGGTCACCCCCATGTGGGCACAAGATGACCACCACAAGATGGCCTGCAGGGATGGGCAGTTGTGGGCAATCAGGCGAGCAAGGGAGGGCAGTTAGGGGCAACCAGGCCTGCAGGGGAAGGCAGTTGGGGGTACCAAGCCTGCAGGGGAGGGCAGTTGGGGCTGACCACGCCTTCAGAGGAGGGCTATTGGGAGCAACCAGGCCTGTAAGGGAGGATAGTTAGGGGCCACCAACCTGGCAAGGGAGGGCAGTTAAGGGCAATTAGGTCGGCAGGGGAGCAGTTAGGTGTAGATCAGGCTGTCAGGGAGGTGGTTAGGGGGGTGCTCAGGCTGACAGGCAGAAGCAATTAGGGCAATTAGGCAGGCAGGCAGGCGAGCAGTTAGGAGCCAGCAATCCTGGATTGTGAGAGGGATGTCCCAGATTGGAGAGGATGCAGGGTGGGCTAAGGGACACCCCCCCATGCACAAATTTCATGCACCGGGTCTCTAGTGAGATAATAAAGTAGAAGTTCAAAATTGACAAGGGGATAATGAAATAATTTGCAACTTTATCAATCCTGCCAGAAAAGGAGAAAAAAACTCAATAACAAAAAAGTAACTTAACAAACATAAAGACAAAAGGAATAAAACAAGTAAATCAGTCTTACATTAAATGTGGACAAATCAAAATGTAACATTAATCTGACTGTGTGTGTGTTTTGGGGGGTTTTTTTGTGTGTTTTTTTTTAAAGCCACACACACAAAAGACTATTCATTGCTTCAAGAAATACATGCATGACAAAGTTATAAAGAATGATTGTTATAAACAAATAACAAGTTATAAAGAAAGAAAGTTATAAAGAATGAAAGTTATAAACAAATACTTAGGCAAAAAATAAAAATATCAAGCAAAGGCAAACAAAACAAAGTAGAAATGGAATATCAAATGAATGAAATTAAAGTTAAAAGCAATAAATTGGATACAAATAGATATTATATCAGAATAGAAAGTACAACTTATGAACAAACTACAATAATCATAAATTAGTATGTGTAAGATAATTAAGCAACTAATTATATAAAGCATAATCATTCCAAATAGAATTAGAATTAGATATGTACACTATTAAAATAAAAGCCTACAATAGGTTACTCTCAGAATGAGATAGATCTAGTTAACAAAAAAAAAGTATATCCTTATTTACCAAATTGATAATTTGGCTAAGAAAAAAAGCCTTGTTCTTGAAGTAAAATGCAATTAAATCAGAAACAAACAAAAAAAAATCTTTAAGTACTCAGGCATTAGGAAACATTTTCTTACATAACCATTGCATCAAAGAAGATATAAAAATAAATAAACTGATGAACTGAGTGGATCCAGAGACACGGAAGCACAGAACAGAGTGCAGAATCTCAGAGGGAAGGTGGGGGAGGGTTCATGGGTGGGAGATAATCAACCATGGACACAGACAATAGGGTACTGAAGGCCTGGGGGGCAAGGGTCAATAGGGGAAAAAAGAGGATGTATGTAATACTTTCAACAATAAATAATTATTTTTTAAAAAAGGAAGATATAAAAGTAAAACAACTAACTATATAGAAAGCAATAAAAAGGAGCACTTTATAGCAAATGAAGTAATATACAAACTTTACAGAGTGCAAATACCTTTGTGGCAATAATTGTGTGCTTACAATTATTGCCACAAAGATATTATCCTAAATCAATGAACACAGTAAGTGCTCAATAAACATTTACTAGATATACAAAAACTATGGGACACAATCAAAACATTCTTTTAAGTGAAAACTAAAGAAATTAGGGACACCATCAGCCCGGTCGGCATAGCTTAGTGGTTGAAGGTCAACCTATGAACCAGATCATGGTTCCGTTCCTGGTCAGGGCAAATGCCCCAGTTTCAGGCTCGATCCCCAGTATGGGGGGATGCAGGAGGCAGCCAATCAATAATTCTCTCTCATCATTGATGTTTCTATCTCTCTATCCATTTCCCTTCCTCTCTGAAATCAATAAAAATAAACTAGGTACACCATCAAAAAATAAATTAATTAAAAAAAACAGTAGCAAGATGAAATCAACAAGAAGAATCTGAAAAAAATGTTTAAGTGGAAAAAAATAAAATCAAACCTGGTTCTTTGAAAATATACAAGTTGTGGATTAAATTGAGCAAGAAAAACCAAAGAAGGTGACACATACAAGTTTAGAAATGGAAAAGAAGACATGACTACAAAGGAGAGTGAAAATGGTCATCAGAAAATATTGTTTGTGACTATAACTTTAAGTTTATAAATCTCTAGAGAAAGAGGATTCCCAAGCAAAATAGAAAACTATTATATTTGACCTTAAAAAGAAGTAAAAATTTTGAATAAACTTATCACACTACAGAAACTGGAAAGGTGAAAAAAAATTTACTAGTATTATTAGAAAAGAAATTCCATGAGGGAATTCAAACAGTTGTAGGCATTAATTAGAAAAATATACATATTTGTATTAAGTTGACAGCACTCAAAAAATAATTACAACTGCCAGGAAGAGCAAATGACCCACTATCTAGTGCCCAGTGGGCATGCTCTATTACCCAGCAACCCCCTACACGGCCTTTCCCACTGAACATAAGGAGTCATGATCATGAATTTCATTCCAGCAGTACTTGTAATAACGAAGATTTGAAAATAGTCTAAATATCTCAAGGGATGGATATGGTAAATACATTCAAACAAATAACTATATTTAATAGTTAAAATGGATACAGCTCAAACATATGAGTGGAGGAAAAAAAGCAAGTTGCAGAAAAAAATCAGTATATGAAGCCAATTATGTAAATTAAAAACAGAACAATATAGGAAGCATACATTGGTTTCAGATGTATATCATGAAAGCATAAAAACATGGACTGAATACATAGTGAAATCATAAGAACTGCCTCCAGAGAGAGGAAGAAGAATACCCACTGAAAAGGGAAAGGAAAGGACTTTGCCTTCAATTTTCATAATTTAAAAAAAACTTCTGAAACAAATATGACAAAATGTGAACATGTTTTAAAATTCGGAAAATAGGACAAACTTTGTATGGGTCTTAGTGATACTTTCCCATTTATATTATTTCCCAAAAGCCCTTTCTGCATCCCTTTCTTCCTATATGATCCCACCTTCTTGACAGGTGCCCATTGCTATCTCCTTCCCCATACCTACTCTCCAAAAGCAATTTAATACCTGCCACCAGTATTTAGTGTAAACTAAAACTGCTATTACTTTCAGATATATCTAATTATCGAATTGTTGAATTTGTACCCACATGCACTTTGCAGGCATTGCAAATATCAGAGAACGGGTAGCTGCATCTTTGTAAGGGCAGTGCTGTTTCTCTGAGAAAGGGGTTTGCCCCCTAGGCTATTGAAATCACATCTGCTGGGCAACCTTTTGTATGCCTCTGTATAATTCAAGGCCAGCTTAATAGGAAACAATTAACCGGAGTGTTGTTTTGTTATTAAATTAATGCAAGAGCCTTTGCGTAGGGAATGCTGCATATAATTGCATGAACACATGTCTCCATCCCCCAGATGGATAGGGTGGCCAAACATATGGCAAATCTGTTTTATTTACAGAGACGGTGGTTTTCTGAAGGATACGTGGTGAGAGAAATACTGGTGGAGGGATGGTTGAGTCTGGAATATTCTCAAGGCTGCTTCTCTCAGACTGACCAGGAAGTTATCTCTCTGCAAGGTGCAAGTTGCAAAGCAGGATCTAATTTTTGGCTGTGCGCACGCAGGCAGATTGCCATTGGCTGGAACAGAAAGTGCAATAACTTCCCTATTTGCATCGGATTTAAGACTTTTACTCTGGTTTGTTTCAAATAATTTTGAATATAATTCAAGATTTTCCTAATGAGTACCAACTATTTCTGAAGCATAACAAACAGTGTCTCAACTGGCAAATTCGCTGGAAAATCTCCCAGACTACAATTTCTTTTGAACATTGATTTGTAGAACGCGCCCCCCTCCCTGCCAAAATGGCTGTTAAAAACAAACAGATAAACAAAAAACAGAACAAACACTTCAATTTGACGACCGCAAGCAATTTCACAGAATATTTATGTCTGCCATTTTTAAAATGCAAGGAAGTATACTCAGTTGAAGTTCACTGGTTGGCATTCCCAAAACTGTTAGGGAAAAAGCCAGTTTTTATTTATGTATGTATTTATTTTTTAATCACAGAGGTAGAAGAAGTAATTTGTAGAAGAAACAGGCTTAGAAAACAAGTTGTTAAAGAGGTAAAGGAAAGGCACGTGTAGCTTAGAAGTGAGGAAGGTAAAGGTCATGGACCTGGGGGGTGAGAGGCAAGCACATGCTCCTGGGAGGAAGAATGCCAGGGAGAAACCAATTTAAAAAAATGAATTTGAGGTTAAGGAAAATATTCTAAGATAACAGGATATTAAAGGCAGAGAAAATGCAATTTATTATGTTGATTTTTTAATTTTTTAAAAAATATATTTTATTGATATTTTATAGAGAGGAAGGGAGAGAGATAGAGAGCTAGAAACGTCGATGAGAGAGAAACATTAACCAGCTGCCTCTTGCACACCCCCTACCGGGGATGTGCCCGCAACCAATGTACATGCCCTTGACCGGAATCGAACCCGGGACCTTTCAGTCCGCAGACCGACGCTCTACCACTGAGCCAAACCGGTGTCGGCTATGTTGATTTTTTTAGATGCAATCTATTCATATGTGGTTAACTGGTCAGGTGTAAAAATAGATATTTATACTGATTTTCAAATTTTGCAAATATTTAAAGAAAAGAATTATAAAAGGGGGGAATGTATAGCATAACCTTGATTCTAAAATATTCACAAGTTTCATAAGACATTAGCCAATTTGATAGGTATTTTTCTTTTCTTTTAAAAAAATATATTTTATTGATTTTTTACAGAGAGGAAGAGAGAGGGATAGAGAGTTACAAACATCGATGAGAGAGAATCATTGACCAGCTGCCTCTTGCACACCCCTCACTGGGGACATCCCACAACCAAGGTACATGTCCTTGACCGGGATCGAACCTGGGACCTTTCAGTCCGCAGGCCAACGCTCTATCCACTGAGCCAAACCGGTTTCAGCTGATAGGTATTTTTCAAATACAATGAGAAATTTTTATATAAAATTAAACTTAAATAATACCTGTTTCATTTCCTTAATGCAGACCATGTTTTGTTTCATTATATCTCTTTCATATTGCTCAACTTTTCAACAGCCTGATGCACTTAGGAAGAAGGATAGCAAAACATTTCTAATTTGTTATTTTTTTCTATTAAAAGATAGCCTATACTTAATGAGGGCATGTACTCAATTATGCATGCTAGGAGTTGGGGATACAACTTGGTCCCTGCCTGAAATAGAACTTGGTATGCATAGGGTTCAATAGTTGAACATCTGATATTATTCCAGAATTCTGATATATCCTAATGAATAAGCTTCATCTAACTTGAGAAAAGATCTCATAAAAAATGTCTTTAAACTTCCTAATGTAACACGATCAGATGTTTTGGAATATTTTCCCCATATTTACTCTATAGAGATTATCTATGCAATTCATTTCAACAAATATTGATTGAGTGGTAGAATCATTTACCTTCTTGAATACCAATCTCCCCTTTTATAAAAGAGGCTACTAACAGTATCTAAATGATGGCATTGTGAAGGTTAAATCAGTCAAACTTTTTTCAGTATCAACTGCAGGAATGTATTCTTTGGAAATAAATGTCCCTGATCATACTGAACTTCATTGTCGGGACTGTTTATTATATAGACTGGTAAATCATGGACCACAGCTAACCTGATGAATGAGAACTAAGTCCATATTCCTTCAGGCACCAGGGAACTGGAAATTATGCAAGTTGAAAAGATCCAAAGCCTTGAGAGTGTCCTCTGTTGATACAACCCAAATGCATACCAGTTGTCATCCCTCATGACCAAAACACATCTGATGGGCCACTGAATCTGCATCCAGAAGTCTGCAGCTTCCATGATGTTGCTGTATGCATGATTCTGTGCTTCTATCTCTCTGTGCTTTCTTCAAATTACTAAACTTATTCTTAATAAGACTATGTTTTATGAATCTGAATAAATAGCCCAAAACTGAAATCCTCATGAATAAAATGGATAACTTGAGACAGAGCCAACTACTTAGCAAGTGTAATAGCGTCGATTTCATGGTTGTGGGTGAGCATGAGCCTGAAGAAAAATAGACGGAGCTTAAGTGTCCCAGAATTAGCAGTTAAAGTGTAAATTGGCAAAGTATTGTTGACAAATGAGTAGGAAACTTCCAATTCTCATCATGTGCTTATAGCCTCATAAGTTAACACTGTGGTTCAATGAAAAGTGTCCTTCTGAGAGAAGCAATTTCGGAGTGTGAAATTGATTATGACGTCTTCCAGGAAAAAAAGGCAGTAGGCAGAAAAGTGCCTTGCACCTGTAAGTTTCACAATGAGATAGTTGCTGTTAAAATTTTTCAAATTTTCCTAAAGGCATTAGGGGGTCATTTACTGACCCAGATAAAACCTAAGTTAATGAGAGGAGTTGAAATATTCTATTTTAGTTTCAAACGTTTAAAAATAGGATTACCATGTTATCCAGCAATTCTATTTCTAGGCATATACCCTCCAAAATTGAAGAGATACCCATAAATATTTATACAACCATTTTCATAGGAGCATTATTCACAACTAGAGGCCCAATGCACAAAATTCTTGCATTGGGGATGGCTGGAGTGGGGGGGGCTCAGCCCAGCCTGCACCCTCTCGCAGTCCAGGACCCTTTGGGATTATCCGACTGCCAGCTTAGGCCAGTTCCCCATGGGCAGTGGACCTAATCCAGCAGTCAAACATCCCTTTCACGGTCTGGGACTCCTTGCTCCTTACAGCCCGCCTGTTCACTGTGCCTTACCTCTTGGCTCACTGCTCCTTAGCACTATCACAGAGGCAGGAAAGGCTCTTGCCACCGCTGCTGCACTTGCCAGCCATGAGCCTGGCTTCTGGCTGAGCAGCACTTTCCTTGTGGGAGCACACTGACCACCAGAGGGCAGCTCCTGCATTGAGCATCTGCTCCCTAGTGGTCAGTGAACATCATAGTGAATGGTCTTTCCGGCAGTTCTGCTGTAACAGCTGCTTAGGTTTTTATTTTATATACTAGAGGCCTGGTGCATGAAATTCATGCGGGGAGGAGGGGGATGTCTCCCTCAGTCCAGTCTGCACCCTTCCAATCTGGGACATCCCTCTCACAATTCAGGACTGCCAGATCACAACCATTCGCCTGCCTGCCTGATTGCCCCTAATTGCTTCTGTCTGCCAGCCTGATCACCCCCTAACCACTCCCCAACCAGCCTGATCAACATCTTACAAGATAACATAGAAGAAAATCTAATTAACCTTGAGTATGGCAAAACTTTTAAGATATAACACCAAAGGCACAATCTGTGAAAGAAATAACTAATAAACTGGACTTCATTAAAATAAAAAACCTTCTCTAAGAAAGAAAATGTCAAGAGAATGAGAAGATAAGCAACAGCCTAGAGAAAATATTTGCTACAGACATGTAATATTATTCAGTGCTTAAAGAAAATGGGTAATCAGAAATGCAAGTCAAACCCACAGTGAGCTATCACTTCACATCTATTATAATCAAATGACAAACGACAACAGGTGCTGGCGAAGATGTGGTGAGAACTTGTGCACACTTTTGTTAACTTTATTCATAAGTATATAATATTTTGATGATAATATAAAGCATACAATTTTAAGTTTAAGTTTCATTTTCTAAATGTTTTTGTTACTAATATATGGAAACACTAATATATCTACTGTCCCAGATTTAGTACATTAAAAATATTTTAAGAAAATTAAAAAGCAAACCAATAACCACGATTTTAAGAAATATAAACCATAGTGCAGGTTACTTACACATAAAATTAATTTTTCAGAATTTATTTCCGAGTAATGTCTTCATTTATTGATTGGCTCTCCATTCATGCAAAAGTAGAGAATGTGGCAGGTGGCACTATAAATAAAAAACACTAAGAACTTAACTAAATACCCAAGTTTCTAAGTTCTCTGTCATGGGCCTACCAACCAAGCTTTAATCTAGTAAATTTTTACTTAAACTAGGCTATTAATCTAACAGTTAATCATGCCCAAATTCAGATTAGAGGTTAAAATAAGCATTTTAAGCTAGTCTAGAAAATATATTTGAGCAGCATAAAAACTGATTAATAAATTCAGTGCCTATGACATAAAATTTATATAATCTCCACCTCAACATTTTTCTAATGATGTAACTGTCTTTTCTTCTCTCACATTTCTAAAGTCTTGTTTTCCTTTTCTTTCAAACATTCCTATAAATTCCAACTACTCTTCATACACTTGTTTTTCTTAATCCTATTTTAAAGGTAACTAGATTCACTTTTCTTGCATGAATCTTCATAAAAGAGGCTTCTCTGGCTCCCATCATCTTTTTCTCTTAGCTAAACTCCTCGAGTGTCTTTAGCAGGACCTCACTAACTGGAGTTCCTAGAAAGGATTTGGGTAAATAATTTCAATGAATGAATGAACGAACATATAAATGAAGTATACCTTAATCCTATTCTCAACTTTCTCTAAATTTTCCAATTAACATCGCCACAGTCACACTCAATAATGGTTTTCAATTTCTAACTCACATTGAACATTTTTTCTGTAGTTGATACCACTAAAACCTCCCTCCTTGGTAGCTTCATCCTGTGTTTGCTTTCATCTCTTCTCTCTTTTCACATTATATCCCCGTCATATTGTCCTGTTCCTTAATTCCTCTCACTCACTTATATTGACTTCCTAGTTCCTTTCCTTTACACTCATTTTCTCAAGAGTTCATCCAATTTCCAGTTTAGATGAATTTTATGGATCAGGCCTGCTGATAGCTCACAGAGCCTGTGTGAATGAATGCAAAAAAAAAAAAAGGCAGATCTTCTGGGGATACAGCTCTGTGAATGTACAAATTGTGAATATAAGCCACCTTTGTGCATATTTGAAAGATCTGCCTCTTCCTTGGGCTCAGCCAGGTACACAAACTATACAGAGAAGTCCCATAAGTGGTTCCCAATTCTACATTTCCAGCTAGGATATCCAGCCTGGATGACCTATAAAGGGTTCTTATAAATACCCTACGGTCAAAATGTCACAATTAGTTCCTTACATCCAAGTTTCCTGCTCTCAAAAGGATCCCTCATGCACTGTTAGTGGGATTTTTGTAAACTGACGCAGTCACTATGGAAAATAGAATGGAGATTCCTCAAAAGCTTAAAAATAAAGTTGCCATATAACCCAGCAATTATAACTCTGGCTATGTATCCGAAGAAAACAAAATCAAAATAATGTATGTGCCCCTATGTTCATTGCAGCATTACAGTATTTGCAATAGTCAAGATATAGAAGCAACTAGGTATCTATCAATAGATAAATGGACAAACACACACACACACACACACACACACACACACACACACACAATGGGGCAAAAGTAGGTTTATAGTTGTTCGTATATTATATTGTATAAATAATGTTGTATGCCACCATACTAAGACCCTAAAATCTGATGATTTTACTATTCTAGTCATCTCTTGTTGGAGACCATTATCATTTCAGTCTCTGTTCTTGGTGACTTTTCATGCTTTCAGAACAAAATCTACTGAAAGCCTACAGGATTCTACATGACATGGTGCTCACTTCCCTAATCCCTGCATGAGAACTAGTGTCCTGATATCTCATATACCTTTATTTCCCCTGGACAGTTTATCATCACTATAATTAAACAAATATTTATAAAATTATGATTTATTTATCTAAGAATGTAAGGATTATGTTATCTTATTCTATCTTTATGCCCAGAATCTAGAACAGCACCTAGCATATAGTAGGTGATGTGTATTTGTGAGAGAATAAATATAAATATCATTACAGTATAATTTTAAAAAAATGAAAGGGTCTGGTTAAATATAGCCTATATTGAAAAAGTCAGGAATAACAGAGTGTAAACTCTGCCATGTAAACAGAAGATGAAGTAACCATTAATCATCCCCACAGTTTACAGAGGTCTTGATTCCTCCAAGAGCACTATCAGTCCTTGCTACTGGTACGGACATTATATACCAGTATTTCACAAGAACATTCTCTAGTACTCACCATCTGACATTAACATTATAACTAGTCTATCACACTTCATTAATGAGAGCTGGCCCTGACGCAAAAAGCTGGAAGAAAAGAGATGTTTAAAAATAAAACAATATTATTCATCTGTTTAATATTTTACAAGGTGAAATGGCAGAAAAGCAAATAGAAATATCCTATATAATAAAGAGGTAATATGCAAACTGACCATTATACCCTCACACAAGATGGCTGACCCCATGTGCTTAAAGATGACCGCCACAAATTAGCCGGCAGGGGAGGGCAGTTAGGGGTGACTAGGCCAGCAGGGGAGGGCAGTTGGAGGCAACCAGGCCTGCAGGGGAGGGAGAACAGTTGGGGGGTGAGGGAGACACAGGCCTGCAAGGGAGGGCAGTTAGGGGCGACCAGGTCAGCAGGGGAAGGCAGTTGGGAAGACCAGGCCTGAAGGGAAGGGCAGTTATGGGTGACTGGGCTGGCAGGGGAGTGTAGTGAGAGTGACCAGGCCAGCAGGGGAGGGCAGTTAAGGGTGACCAGGCCAGCAGAGAAGAGCAGTTAGGGGCGACAGGGCTGGCAGGGGAGAGTAGTGAGAGTGACCAGGTCAGCAGGGGCGGGCAGTTGAGGTTTGATCAGGCCAGCAGGGGAGAGCAATTAGAGGCAACCAGGACAGCAGGGGAGGGCAATAAGGGGTGACCAGGCCTGCAGGGGAGAGCAAGTTGGGGATAATTGGGCTAGCACGGAAGCAGTTAGGCATCCATCAGGATGGCAGGGGAGTGGTTAGGGGGTGATCAAGGCTGGCAGGCAGAAATGGTTAGGGGAAATCAGGCAAGTAGGCATGTGAGTGGTTGGGAGCCATTGGTCCTGGATTGTGAGAAGGCAGTTCTTAGGTGATGTACCCTGGAATTAGGCTCCCTCCTCTCTGGTGCCAGGTGCATCACCGGAGAACTTGGCAGCTCCTGCATTGCGCATCTACCCCCTGTTGGTCATTGAGTATCATCACTACCTGTCGGACAGTCAAAACGGTCAGGCAGTCGCTTAGGCTTTCATGCATATAGATGATGTACCTAAGATATTTATTTATTTATTATTATTATTTTTTAATATATCTTTATTGATTTCATAGAGGAAGAAAGAGGGATAGAGAGTTAGAAACATTGATGAGAAGGAAACATCAATCAGCTGCCTCCTGCACACTCCCCAATACAAATGTGCCCACAGCCAACATACATGCCCTTGACCGGAATCGAACCTAGGACCCGTCAGTCCACAGGCTGATGCTCTATCCACTGAGCCAAACTGGCCAGGACCTAAGATATTTATCATTGTACTTACCACATAGCAATGAATCAATAACTGCTTATTCTCATTATTATTAATATGTAGTACCCTGTTTCCCCAAAAATAAAACAGTGTCTTATATTAATTTTTTGCTCCCAAAGATTCGCTAGGTCTTATTTTCAGGGGATGTCTTATGTTTCCATGAAGTAGGTCTTATTTTCGGAGGATGTCTTATTTTCGGGAAAACACAGTATTTATAAATGGCAACCAGGACAGCAGGGGAGGGCAATAAAGATTTAATAAATTTTCTTGGCATTTAATTTCAATGTTAGTCACCGGTTCTATCTGTTATTTCCCCAGTGAATCCTAAAAGTTTGAAATTACTATTTAAACTTATCCAAACACTACAAAGCCATCATTTAGTCTCATTCACACCAACCACTGCCCCTTTGTTAAGATCTATGTCCAATGGCTGTCCAATTTCTGGCTTTTAGCCCTAACTTTGCATTTTGATTTAATAAGGTGCTATTTTAAGCTCTCTACCTTTGCAACTGGCAGTCTGCTATTTATCATTCAAAACTATATGCCATTAAGACAACAAATATTTCTGCTCTCTCATGGCTTCTACATACAAAGCAACTGACCCACCTCTCAAGTCCCTATTGGATGTAAATCCTATATCAAATATATTTTATGCCCAGCCAGTGTGGCTCATTGATTGAGGGTTGTCCTATGAACTGGGAGGTCACAGTTCAATTCCAGATCAGGGAACATGCCTGGGTTGTAGGCTTGAATCCTGGTGTGGGTGTGCAGGAGGCAGACAATCAATGATTCTCTATGATCATTGATGTTTATATTTCTCTCCCTCTCTCTTCCTCTCTGAAATCAGTTCTAAAAATATTTTATCAGAGTCATTTCCATCTTTGCCATTTTCCCCACAAAACATGGACACCTGACAGGTATTAATGGAATTAAGAAAATTTTACCTCTGTTAAGAGAACCTCCAGCACAGCCAGAGCCAAGTTTCAGCCAGAATATCCCAGTGGAAATAATATCTGCATGTCCTCATGACAAGTATGCACTGCCCAGGCATGACAGAAATGGGAGACCTATCACCTCAGCCTTGTCCACTCCACCTGGCTCTTTCCATGGCAATTGCCCATCTGGTCCCACTCCACAGCACACAACATTTGAAAATAAAGAATTTTCTCAAATTCTCAGATTTGAACATGGAAGGGGCACTTGGTAATACCAAGAGCCCTTGGCAATAGGAAGGACTTCCCCAGGACATGCATACCGTGTTTCCCCAAAAATAAGACATCCTCCAAAAATAAGACCTACTTACAGGTTTCCTTCTGCATCCTCTGAAAATAAGCCCCCCAGGCTCGGTCTCAGAATGAAAATAAATTTACCATAAACTGGTCGCCAGGGCCGCCCCGACTGGCATCTAGCAACCAGTGATGTTACACGGAGTCCTGACGTCACTGCTGTGTGAATGGAGAGAAATCAGCATGGAAACTTTGGGAAGCCTAAACTGCAAGAAGTTGTGACTTGGGTGAAGAATTCATGGGAGAAAATCACTGACAGTTGGATTGCAAATGCACTGCGAGCAGGCTACCTTGACAAGAAGTACTCATTTAAAGACAGTGCTATTGCTAAACATGAGAGATTTGGTCCACTGATTCTGAAAGAAATGGAGTCACAAGAAATTCACCAGGAAGTTCAGGAATTGGATTGCTATGATGATGTTCCAGAAGATGATCACATGATTGTCATTGAATAAATGAGTAAATTCTTGATACTGTAGGATTCACAGTTTGTCTGGTTTGTGTTGACAACTACCGTACTACCATACCGTATACAGGTAATAAATTTCCTTTATTTTCATTTAACAATAAACGTGTACCATATTCTTCTTCATGGAAAAATAAGACATCCCCTTCAGTACGTAGCGCATCTTTGGGAGCAAAAATTAATATAAGACACTGTCTTATTTTCAGGAAAACAGGGTAGTTCTCAGGCATTTAAGCCATCAAGTTTTATAGCACTGACCCCAAGACGGAGCTTTGGGGAAAAACAAATCCCTTCTGTCTAGAATCTTTCAAACAGATCAGGCCTACCCAGAATGTATGGCAGGAACAACATCTAAATGTGTATGTGGATAATTGGCAGTATTCTTGGTTGTTTTATTCTCCAACTTTCTGCTTCTGATCCTCTTTGAATTTTGACGTTGGCTCCTAATAATTCACCTTGGAAACTGTATACTGAGAATCCATTTCAGACACATTCTTCTAGCTAGATCGTCAGCAATATTTCATGATTCTGACCTAGGTTTTGCTCCTACGCTTTAAAGACTGTAAATCCAAAGAATTGTTTCTACCTTCTTTCCAGACTTTGTAAACCCTGATGGGATTAGAAAGTCCTTCCAGGCCAAGGTGATCAAAGAGATTCCATTAATAGCCTTACCCTCTATGTATAGGTATAGAGATATACTCTTGCAGAAACAATAGTGTAAACCACTATATAAAGCTCATTAAGTATGGCATTAACATAAAAATTATACCAAAATGGTAAAGGAAATAAGGTATACATTTTTTACTTTCTTATGTTAATCTTGGAAAGAGACAATAATTCTGTTTCCCCTTATCAAACAGTTCTCTTCAAATTGAATAGAGCTAAATGCTTACATAATTTTAATTAAAAACCAAATGAAACTTTAAAAATGTTTTCTTTTGTATTTCCAAATCATTTTATAGTACTCTGTTTATTTTTATTAATCAATCCAATTACATAAATTAGTGTCAAACAATTTTACAAGGCTTGTGGGAAAAGAAATTATCTCTCCCACCATTTTATGCCCCACATAAACTGCTGTTTTCAGCTCTTTGCTGATTATTAATGTTAAATATCAAGCATCTTCTTTGTTTTTAAGTTTTAGGCACATTTCTATTGATTGCTAAATAACTAATCAACAGTGGTGCAATGTTGAATTAAGATTTTACTTAACAGTAATTGGAATGTAAGTTTTCTATTAGAAACAATCATTTTCATGGTAAAATTGAGTGATATTATAATCTAATCATTTCTCTTCTATTGGATATTTAATTTATTTCCAACTTAGAGGAGAGCTGGACCTTCATAAATTCTAAATCAAATTACAATCCTGATTTAGGAAGCCATGCTGCAAGATGACACTAAGTTTCTCATAGAAGGACTTTGAACCTTGGGGTGATAATTCCTTTTGAATTCTTGACAGCTTAACAGATGAACACTTGTTTCAAGAACAGAGTTCCATAGAGCTGGGAGATTTACTAACATGTCCTTAAGAACTAGCACCCAGCGTGCCAGCTGGCTGAGAAATCTGACTCTTGCTGTCTTCCTGGAAAACAAAAGCAAAAATAACTCAAAAAAGATATCCTATTGTTAAACAGTACTTTAAATATGATCAAAATCAAAATACGCATGAAATTTATGGTAATCTTTGTCAGCAAGAAAGCTGAAGAAGGCTTTTCAAATATGTCCATTTTTCCTCAATCAGAACAAAATGAAAGCCATCCTAACACTGCTGGGCAGCTGCCTGCTTTGACATCCAGAATGTGAATGGCCCACGGGGAGAAGAGATGAGTGATAATGAAGACAACAAGAACTGACACCACCACAAGTATTGCTAAAAAATAGAGAAAACAGCCAAGAAGCCATGACTTCAAGAGCCATCCAATGGCAAGTTTCAAGTTTAGTCAATTTTAAAGTTTTAAATAAAATTTTTAGTGAGGAAAATATTTTACTTCTCAAAATCATGAGAAATAGTTATAACTCCTGCCACTATTGGTGTCCAGAACCATTTTCAAGTCATTAATTAAAAATTAAAATACCTGCTGCCATAAGTGATAAGAGTAGTGGCATCACACAAGGACTGTGGAAACACTTTTCCCAGAATAAATACATGAGCTATTTCAAGCCTCTTTGCCTTTGAATGTTTGGTTTTGTCTATCTAGACGCCTCTTTAATACTTCCCTACCTTGTCATTGGCCAGTGAAGTTCTTACCGTTCAAAACTCAGGCTCCAAAAATCTCCTCTCCCACAGGTTTGCTAGAAGCTTTCTCCTCTGCCAGCTGGCAGAAGCTGTTCCCTCTCTCCCTCAGGACACTCAGTGAAGATGCTACCCCATCACTTGCCTCCCTAGTTGTCCTTGCTCACCCCTGTCCCAAGATCACTGCCCCTGTCTCAACAAGTTCTTCCTACATCCTGTGAATTTCTCCGGGAACCTCTCAACTTGCAGCTGGAAAGCACCTAACTCAAGAATATGCTATAGGAAGCTGACCAGGAGGCTCAGTTGTCTAGCTAAGGGTTTCACATACGAAGGTCAGAGAACCACCAAAGGCTTTGTTATCTACCTCACTGCAGGGACTACTTAAAGATGTCAGTTCCAAGACTTCAAGGATCCAATTTTTTGAGGATCCTCCATACTGTTTTTCATAGTGGCTGTACCAATTTACATTGCTACCAGCAGTAAATAAAGGTTCCCTTTTCCCCACAATCTCTCCAGCATTTGTTATTATTTGTTCTTGTTGATGATAGCCATTCTAACAGTGAACACAGCAATGAGAGGAAAGTTTATATCATTACAGGCCTATCTCAAGAAACAAGAAAAATCCTAAGTAAGCAACCTAATATGACATTTTAAACAACTCAAAAAGGAGAAAAAGCAGCCCAAAGTCAGAAGAAAGGAAATATAAATTGAAGCAGACCTAAGTGAAATGGGGGTCAAAAAGACTATACAAAAAAAATAATGCAACCAAGAGCTGGTTCTTTGAAAAGATTAATAAAATTGACAAGCTCTACCTACACACTGTGATTTTTTCTGGGAACCTCTGGCTAGAGTTACTAAGGAAAAAAAGAGAAAAGACTCCAGTTAGTAATTTGTTAAAGGCTACTGGGGGAGGAAGTGGTAATAATAATATCTGTACACTCTGAGTCTACTTCAGGTGAATTAGTGATGGCAAAGTGGTCTCTAGTAGCAAGAGAGAAGCCCTTAATGTGTCAGGTTAACTAGGGTCACACCAAGAGTATCATCATGTAACTCAACAAGAATCTAAGTCTCCATATTTTAGCAGAGGTCAACTGCACCAATTAAGCACTTTAACTTCTCAACGTCCATTGCCTTCTTTTTCTATTTCATTTGACCTCCTTCCATATATGGAAAAATGGTTCAGTCACAAGGGGAATTAAATCATATATCCATGAGGTTTTGAAAGAGTCATAACTAGTGGCAGTTTGACTGCAAATCCAAGACTCCTAACTGTTAAGTCAATTTTCTTTTCATTTGTGAACCTCTTGGGCCTTTCCTTGACTTTCAGTTTTTAAAATCATCCAAAGCCCTGGGACATTCTGACAACACTAACATCAATATATTGCTATGGTCTTGAATATAATGCTATTGATTCTGTTGTCAACCTGATGTTTATTTAATGATATTTGTATTGAAACAATATACTCTTATAATTTCAGAAATGTTAGGATAAACTGGAGGATCCACATACTTAGAAAGTTTATATTCTATGTTTCTTCAAAATATGTAGTATTAAAAAGGTCCATTAATTTTCAGAGTGGGTTTTAAAGCCCCCTTTGAAAATATAAAATATGATAAGCTCTTTTGATTTCTTATGATCCCAGATACCCCAATAGTGGAAAGAACTACCACAGTGAAACAGGTGAAAATACACATTCTATATTAAGAGCCACACAGTAAGAGTGAGCACATTAGGTGGGCTTTTTTTCTTATCAGGCATATCCCTATAATCCTGAAAAGGGGAATTTAGGGGAATTACAAATGGAGATAAAACACAGACCATGACGCTGCTATAGTCAGTAAAATATTCCCTATGAGTAGTCATTTTCCCTCACAAAGAACAAGCACAGAGGTATTGGATGACTGGTAAACCCACCACTTCAATTATTTATTTTTTTTTTTTGGAGTTTTTTCAGCTTAGAAGTACCAAGGGTCCACATTGGCTTTGTGTTTATAAACATTTTATTTCCTCTTGGTATTTCACTTAGACATATATAATGATGATTGATGGTTGTTTAGTAAGAATGATTCATGGATGGCTATGTATTTTCTAGAGCTTAGGGATGCCTCTTAAAGAAAGACAACAAATACCACAGAGAGCTATAAGACACATATAGTAATGTATATAGATTCTACTTACTATCTAGAAAGGAAATAAAGCAATTACAGGGAAGATCATCATTACATCTTTTGGAGATTTTCATAAAACATTACAGCACACGTTTAACATGTACATAAGAGTGGGAAAGAATGTGACTCTTCCTATCCTTCAATGTGGGAGCGGTTTTGGTGGTTTGACTCAGAATAGTCTCCTAAGCCCACCTGGACTGTGGCAGCTCACAATTATGGCAGCAGAGTATGAGTTTGCAGGGGAAAACATGGTAAATCATTCATTCAACAAATGTAAGGCGCCAAGAATATAAAAGTAAAAATGTCATAGTCTTTGACCTCTTGGAGATTGAATTCAATGTGGAATGCAGTTAACTAAACAAATAAGTATAATGCAAAATAAGTACAAATTAGAATACTTTGTGAATTCATAAGAGGGACAACCAATCTCAATCTTTGGGATTCAGGGAAGGCTGGTAGTGGCCCTTGTGAGATATGAAGAGGATAAAAATATATTTCAGGAAAGGACACTATGGCAGAGGGAAGGAAAAGTATAGCACTTAGGAGGAACTGAAGCTAGTTTTATTGAACGTCACAGTAATGAGCAAGGACTAGAGACTGGTCACAAATGAGGCTGGGCAGGTGAGGAACTTACAAGCCATGTTGAAGAGTTAAAAATTTGTCTAAACATAACAGTAATTTATTAAGGATGCATAAGGAAGAAAGTATCTTAACGTTGTGCACCATTGGACAATTGCTGTGGCTGTACCATGGAGACTATTCTTGGAAAATGTAAGGCTTATAGGCAGAGAAATCCATAAGGATGCTTTAGCAATAATTCAGACAAAAGAGTGGTAACCTGAACTAGAGTAGTGATAAGGAAAGTGACAAATAGGTAAGTTTACTAGATATTTAAAAGTGGACTTTATAGACCCTGGTGATTGGTTAGATGGGATGTCTATAGAGAAGACAATGAATAAACAGGACTTCTGTCTTGGGCAAATAGATGCTCAAACGCTTACTAAAGACTGGAAGCTGAGGAAAAGATGCAGATTTTATGTGTCTACGCCACACCTGAAAATGAAATTGCTGTTTTCATAATAAATAACAGCATTTATAAGCATTTTAAATTATCTCAATGTCCTTTACTTTGCCACAAGTCACATAATAATATGTATTTTACAGATGAAGAATTCATGGCTTAAAAAAATTCAGTGACTCGCCCCATATTACATAGAGCATGAACAGAGACACCAGGACTGAAGCAACATCTCATGTTGCTAATAACATTTCCTTTTGCACTCTGCCTCCCTTCCCTGCAAGCTGCATTGACTCTTATGAGCCACAGGGATAATAGCTTTAGTGGTATTATCAGTGATTTCCTAAGTGAGGTTCTGATGACCTAAGAGATATGATGCTGCCTTCCAAGCTATTCAAGGCACTCAAACCAGCACAGCAATTTCAATCCCCCAGTTCGCTATCTTTACTGAGATCTTATTTTTAAAATAACAACCTTGACATAGTTTTTGTACCTTTCCCTTAAAAGTATCCCATAGCCAAGTTAGAAATACATATATGCTTTGAAAGGAATATACATTTCAGAAGTGGGTCCTTATGGAATAATTAAATCATCACATTATGATATGTGCATGACAAAAATATCAGAAAGTTTATTTTCTGACCACAGGTAGGTTATTTTCCATGGCAGTTTTAATGTATTGGCCTATTTTCTGCAGCTATTTTCCTTGCATTATTTTCTCAGCATCATAGAAGTTTTCTGAGACCAGCATCCCGTATCAAAAGCTACTCTGCTGATATAAATCAAGTGAAACCCAATTTTTCCAAGTTTTTAAAAAACTACTAATACGAAGTGATTGATGAATCATCTCCATTTTAATTTTATTTCATACATATTTATTATGTATGAAATACATACATAATAAATTACCTGCTATAAATTACCTATATCAAAACTTATTGTTAGAGGATTCTAGGAAGATGGTGGCAGCAACAAGCCTTGAATCTCAACATAGACAAAACAACCACAAGAAATATACCATAGACATCAGGTGACAAACTACACTCATGGACCTTAAAATGCAAGCAGGTGAAGATTATCTATAGCCACAAGACTTGATGGTATTAGCATTTGATGAGAAAGCAGAGAAAAGAAACAGGAAATCTGGCAGACCTAAGAATAGGATAACCCTAAAGCAGCCAACAACTAATCACTGGAAAGAACAGCAGGCTGATTTGGAAAACAGCAGTTAAAATCAAGAAAGATTTGGCTCAGTTCAATACTGGATGAATGAAAGGAGTCCTTGAGGGGAGATAAAAAGTTGAGGTGTCTAGTATCTAGATACTTTATACTCTTTAAAATATATATATATATATATATATATATATATATATATATATTCAGTTCTCCTGCAATATATATATATATATATATATATATATATATATATATATTGATTTCAGAGAGAGATAGAAATATCAATGATGAGAGAGAGTCATTGATCAGCTGCCTCCTACATGCCCGCTACTAGGGATCAAGTCCAAAACCTGGACATGTGCTCTTGACTAGAGTTGAACCCTGGATACCCCAGTCCACAGGCCAACGCTCTATCTACTGAGCCAAGCCAGCTAGGGTGACCCTTTGTTCTTTTTAAATCAGCTTGTCACAGCTCTATTTTAGGAGAGAACCCACACTGCTGGGAGAAGAATCAAAATGAAGCAAGGTGTGTGAAACATACAAAGGAAACAGAAGGTCCAGATAAAAGTGGGGAAGGGGAAGAGAGCCAGAAAACCTCAGAAAGCAAGTTGCCATCTTTTGTAACACTATACTACAACAGAAGAAGGGAGAACATTGTGAAAGGAGAAAAGTTTTTTGAGCAAAGCCCCCTTCAAAAATTGCAGGAGAACTGAATTAACATAAAATTAAGTATTGGAATAAAATACCATACAAAGCTATTACAAACTAGGAAAAAGAATAAGGAGCAGGATAAATATCCCAGAAATAAATTTTAAATGATGGTGATTTGGGCAGCTTCACCAAGAAGTTGTAATTTTGCACTCCTAAGGGGTCTGGCAAAGGGAAGATAGATGGATGGCCAGTAATGATGGGATGACATGGGAAAGGTACTTGCCTATCAATGGTTGAGACAGAGATGGTTGGCCAGAATGGGTGTGCCAACTGCAAGTGCAGGAATATTTGGGAGTACATAATCCTCTAAACAAAGAAGTTCGCTCACTTTGGATCCTTGTGCTCTTGCCTAGCTTTTGGCTGATTTCATTGTCAAAATTTTACAGTTGTAAGCTTATAAGTCTCCTCAAATTATTCACTTGCCTTTCACTACCTCAAACTATCATTTCTGTTTATTTGTTTTCGAACATATTTTCCCATTCACTCTGTCTGGTTTGTTTATTTATTTATTTATTTATTTATTTATTTGTTTATTTATTTATTTATTTTTTACTGCAGTGTCCGTAACTCTACAAATCTGCCCACCTTATGGAAATCTCCTATTCATTGGCCTTACCACTGACTAAAAATCCCTTCACATTCTCACTTCCCTCTTTAAAAAATATTTTTATTGATTTCAGAGAGGAAGGAAGGGATAGAGATAGAAATATCAATCATGAAGAGAACCATTGATTAGCTGCCTCCTTCACACCTGACACTGGGGCTCAAGCCTGAAACCCGGGCATGTGCCCTGACCAGAAATCAAACCGTGACCTCCTGGTTCATGGGTCAGTGCTTAACCACTGAGCGACACCAGCTGGGCTCACTTTCCTCCTTATCCAACTGGGGTATGAGGAATCCATCTCTAGTATCGTTCTTCTATATAGGTGATTCATTACCTTGCTCCTCTTTCCCTTCTCCTACTCTTTTGAAAAATTCAAACTGGTTAACTGAACCCCTTACACCTTGTGTAGCTGAATAGAGCAGGAGAAAAACACACAATTGTAGTCTCCCTTTAGATTTAAAATTACAGTGGGTATTCAGCACTGTCCTGCAATCCAGCTACATTCTCCTAGTAAATTAACTTCCTTTTTCTCTGAAAAAACTAATTTACACCTTTTTTAATACTCAAATTTTCATTATCTTCTCCTTCCTTTCTCACTCTCTCCTGATGATCTCAACATCTATATCACTCAGAAAATTAAAACCAATAGCAAAAGAAATCCTCCAACTTCCTACACCAAATATGCTAAACTCCCTGTTCCTATACCTATATACTCTGCCTTCCCTCCTGTTATAATAGTATCTTAACTTTTTGTTGTTGTTGTTCCCTAAGATGCATTGGCTCTCTGGTGAAGCCTATGAACTGTTTTTAGACAAATGTGCTTAACTGAATAAAATAAAATGCCTAGAATACAAAGGAAATAAATTATATTAAAATTCAACCATTAAAATGTTTAAAAACTTGTGATATACTTTTTTATTAATGCATTATAACAGATGATCAAACAAGTAGTCTAATAATTACCCACTTTTACTATAGTTAGGAAAGAAAATGATATTTCATGGTATTTCCAATAGTGTTATGTCATTTGAAAATATCTGTATTAATATCCAATTCTGATTTGTTGATTATACTCATTATTGAAGGAAATATTCAACTTCAATTGGTGATCAGTGAAATTAAAGTAGTTTTTGCCCATTCAAGTTCATAAACTCTGAATTCTGTCTATGGGCTTCTTACAAGTTGATGGATACCAGATTTAAATGATCAGATAAAGCCGACCCTTCTACTTGTCCGAAAATTGACCATATGCTGGGCCAAAAGCAAATTTTAATGGATTAAAATCTGACCTTGACACTGAAAGTAATTAGCTAGTTATTAATAATAGGAAAAGAGCAAAATGGAGGGCAGACATTATGGGTAGCTTCACCAGGAAGCTGCAATTTCACACTCCCCAATGAACCACCAGCCCATTCCCCACAGATCACTGGGGGAAAGGGTCCAACAAAAGGAAGATCAATGCATGTGCAGTAAAGTTAGTATGACATAGGGAAGATGCCTGTCAAACCTAGGAACAGAGATCATTGGCCAGAGAGAGCAGGGTCAATATAAGCCTATGAAAATTTGAGAATACATAATCCCCTAGACAAAAGAGCTTGCTCTTGTAGCTCTTGGCTCTTGGTTCTCTGGTTCCTTTGGCTTTGCTCCTGCCCATATTCCCTCCGTAGCCACGTGGCCCTGTAGACCCCACATGCAATGGACTGATGGACTGCATCAGGGAACACAAATTAAGCTATCCTGATACTATATTGGACTGTACAGACATGGAATGGAAACTCTGGCAAAATGTGACTTTTTTCTTAGTGGAAATGGGACCTTGAAAACTCAAGTGTGTAATTTCACAGAAATAAAGCTTCCTAAATACTTCATCCTCCTGTGGAGGCCTCTGAAAATTCTTATTCTAGCAGCACCCCCAATGCAACCTCAGTGGAATTAAACTAGAAATCAATAACAAAAAGATAACTAGAAAATATCTCTATATTTGGAAATTAGAAATACAAAATAGCCCATGTGTCAAGTAATAAAATGTACATGAAAACCTTCCTCCTATCAGAGTCTGGGGTGCCCACGAGAACCAGAGTCAAGTCCCCGCCCAATGAGAGACCCAGACTTGGCAGGCCCCACCCCCAATGGGCTAGATCCTAACCTAGTTGGCTCCACCCCCATCAAGCCCTGGGTCGGGGGCATGGTCTCAGGTTGGCTGGCCCAGTGCTAGGGGTGCTCAGTCTGAGGTCCCCTGGTCCTGGACCAGGGGTTGTGGCCTGAGGTTCCCTGACCTGGCGCAGGGGGCATGGCCTCAGGTCCCCTGGCCAGGGCCGGGGAAGGTGGCATGCCTTGAGGTTCCCTGTCAAGGCCTGTGGGCGAGGAGCATAGCCTCAGGTCCCTCGTCAAATCCCACCAGGCAGGGGATCTGACCTAAAGTCCCCTGCCAAGCCCCAACAGGTGAGGAGTGTGGCCTCAGGTCCCATAGCCTGGCGTTGGGGTGGGGGGTGCGGCCTAAGGTTTCCTGTCAAGCCCTGCCAGGCAGGGCATGTGACATGAGGTCCCCGGTCAAGCTCCTCTAGGCAGGGGACATGGCCTGAGGTCATCTGTCAAGCCCTGCATGGTGGGGGGCGTGGCCTGAGGTCCCCAGCCTGCTGCTAGGGTCGGGGGCATGGCCTGAGATCCCCTGTGAAGTCCCATCGGGTAGGCGATGCAGCCTCAGGTCCCCTGTCGCAGCCCAGTGCCACCCAGCCTCAGGTCCCTGCTGATTGCTGGTTAAGGCTCATTGGGGGAACTCAGCTTCCTCTGTGGGCACAGCCATCTTGTGTTAAGGAATCCCTGCCTCTGCTGTGGGCACAGCCACCTTGACTGTTGCAGTGTAGCAGTCAATTTGCATATTCCATCTTTATTAGATAGGATTATAACAAAAGATTAAGTATCAAATTTTTTGTGATGTAGATAAACTTAAAAAACTTACAGCCTTTAAAATTAAATGCATGAATCAGAAAAAAAAAAGGATGAAAATGAATGAACTAAGCATTCATCTCAAGAAGAAAAAGAAAAGCAAAATAAAGTCAAAGGAAATGTAAGAAAGATAAGAAAAAATATAAATAAAATAAACAAATACACACTAGAATGAACCAACAAAGCCACAGATTGATTCTTTGAAAATGTTAATAAATTGGTAAAACTCTTGGAAGAGTAATCAAGAAAAACAAGAGACAATGTATACTGAATAATCTAAGGAACATACTATAGATTCTACAGACATTGAAATATGTATGAGCATGTTATAAGCAATTTTATGATGATAAACTATTGGAAATGTAAGTAATATGAAAGTATTTATAATAAAGAACATTTACCAATATAAACAAAGAAGAAATAAAAATATGAATAGTCCTGTGACACTAAAGAAAATAAATCAATAATTTAAAATCTCTTAAAAATTCCAGACCAAGATAGCTTCTCTGGTGAATTTTTCCAAGATTTAAGAGAATTATCCACATTCTTACAAAAACAAAATAAAACCAAAAAATAATAATAATAATTTTTAAAATGTTAGAATGGAAGAGAAAAGTGAACACCTCCATTCAAATTATATTGTGAATCTATCATAATCTTGACATTAAAATATGGCAAGGAACCACAAGGAAAGAAAATTAAGTTGAACCCTACTCATGAACATAAACTCAAAAATTATAAGCAATGTTTTAGTTAGTCAGGGTCAACAAACACAAAATGAATATAATATAATAAATCAATGATTTATTCAGAAAAGCAAGATTTTTTTAACACCTAAAAATAAATTAGGCCCGGCCAGTGTTGCCCAGTGATTAATTAAGCATTGTCCAGGAGATCACAGTTCAATTCTTGGGAAGGACATATGCCCAGGCTGTGGGCTGGGTCCCCAGTGAGGAGCATACAGGAGGCAGCTGATTAATGATTCTGTCTCATTATGGATATTTTTTATCTCTCCTTCTCCCTTCCTCTCTGAAATCAATAACATTTTATTTTTAAAAAAATCAATTAGCCTAATTCATCACATTAAGAAAATGAGGAAGAAGAAAAAATCATGTGCCCTCAGCAGATGAGGAAAATGTTTCAGAAAACTTGACAAATTTATAACAATTCAAAAATACTTAGCACACTAGGAGCTTCTTTAATATGATTTTTAAAAAATTGCTAAAATAATCTACACAATATTAAATTTAGCTATGTTAATGAATATGAAATAGTCATAAAACCCTATTTCATTTTTAAGAACACCAGCAACAATTTAAAAAATAACCTTTATAAAATAGTACCACTAAAAGTAGCATCAACAAATCTATATATATAAAAGCCTAAGAGACTGGCAGAGGCCAACTGGCCCACTAGCCAGTAGCTATGATGAGCGATGACCACCATGGGGCAGACGCTCCAACTGGTAGCTATTACACACACTGATCACCAGGGGGCTGATGCTCAATGCGGGAGCTGCTGAACTATGGTGATTTGGCAGCTGTGGTAGTTGGGTGATGCACTTGGAACCAGAGAGGAGGGAGCTCAATTCCGGAGTGCATCACCCAAAAACCACCTTCTCATAACCTGGGGCCCCTCTGAGGATGTCGAACTGCCAGTTTCAGCCTGATCCCTGCAGGCCAGGCTGAGGGACCCCACCAGTGCACAGATCCATGTACAGGGACTCAAATATGAAATAAGCAACTCTGTTGCCATTTTCTCCATGAGGGAAAGCCTAAGGCACCCCAGGAGAAATGAGTAGGGGAAAATGTAGATGAAGCAGGGACAATATTTAAGACAGAGATGCGAGGGAGGTTGGAGCTTTGTAAAGAGAAATGTGCCACAGACTGACCAACCAAACACAATGTTAGCAGGTGCTGCAAAGACAATAGCAGTGTTTCTACTGGCATTTTATGTTATATTTCACATACTTAAAATATAAATGAGTGCAAGTTTAGGAAATCAATGTGTGAGATCAGAATTACACACAACTGCACACCCTACAAAATCTCCCAGATGAAAAAGATTATACCAAGAAGCATTTAAAAAAATAAAGTCAGGTTTATTTAGCTACACATTTTACTTCTTTTATTTATGAGTTTTGACATAACTACCACCACAACCAAGACAGAGAATAGTTCCTTTTGTCTATTTTTTGGTCAGTCCTCTTCCCTCTCTCCAACCTTTGGCAAAATGATATGCTTCATGTTCTTAAAGTTATTTATTTTATAGAATGCCACATGCCTCTTTGCTTCCAGAAATATATTTTAAAAAATATACATAGGTATTTCCAAAACTCTAAAATTTCCTCATTACATCATTTTATTATAGGGATTTCTGACTTTATATTCTAAGCATAATTCTAAGTAAATATCCGAGGCACAGAATAGTCACATGTATTAAAACAGAAAAATGTACACAGATGAAAAATATAAAAATAAGTTTTAGAGCACTTGAACAGTCTCTTTTATGTGCCAGATACTTTTCTAAATACTTTAATATATATTAAATAATTTCATCCCTAACTATAATAAACACATTACATGTAATATCTCATTTAATCCAAAAAATCTATATAGAAATTATTATAATACAAATTTTATGGGTGAGAAACTGGGGATCAGATAAAATTATTTGTCCAAAGTTAAATGGCTAGTAAATGGCAGAACCAGAGTTCAAACTTAGGCAAGTTGGTTCCTTAAAAGAACACACAAATAAACAGGGTATTAAGTTTAATGTTAATAGGTTGAATAATACAAAATTAAAGATTAAGGCTGACCCAGTCATGCAACTATGTATCCACACTAACAGATTAATGAAATCATAGCACATTGCATATGGAAAATAACTTACAACTCATCATCCTGTCAAATTCCCTTACTTTATCACCAGGGAAACAGCCCAGAGAAAAACAAAAATTCATCTAGTACTACTAGGCTAATTTATGGCTTACTTGGCAGTAAAATAATACAGTCATTCTCTCTCACACTATCCTTAATCCCCTTGAAGCAGGTACTCCATGCAAGTTCTCTATTGTGTATAGTACAGAGCACTCTTCTCAAAACCCTCAAGGGCCTATACCCTCACAGACTCCAGAACAAAGATAGATGAAATGTTTTACACAGAGGTGATTCTGCTTTATTCCAGGTGACTTGGTTATCCCAGGATCTCTGCATGACCAAAAGGGCCTGTGTGGTGTCTATTGGGAGATCTGTGCCCTACAGGGTGACCCTACAGAAGAATGAATAGAATATCCAATCAAATCACTGAAGTCCCTGAGGACTTTGAATGAGAGACACAGACTCAATTTGACAGAGAGTCACAGAGAGAAAAAAGCCAAAGAGCAGAAGTCATGAGGCACTAGATTCTATGAGTAAGCCAAGAATTTGAGGTAAAAGTAAGAACTGGTATCATAATAAGTCAAACAGGAATGTGGAAGCACAGTCAAAGAAAACAAGTCATTAGTACAAGATGGCCATAAGGCCAGCCTAGTGGCTTTTATACTATCAGGGCATTGTGCTCAAGGTGCAGAATCAGAATCACTAGCAGCATCAGAATCAGTTGGAAACTGGTTAGAGGTGCAATTTCTTAGGCCCCATGCAGACTCATTGAATCCAAAATGGAGTGAATTCGTGCCAGATGATTCTGATGCATCATAGTTCAAGAACCAGATCAGTGACTACATCCCGAAAGGACATTCCATTTCCCTACTTCCTTATGTCCTTCCTTCCTTACTTTCCCTAAATCCTTTAAAATAAAGCCTAGGTCCTGGAGTTTTACCCTGCAGTTACTATTCCTTGCAGCAATTTAACACTTATGTTCAAGTGTTGGAGAACTGAATATAATCAGTTTTAATGAATTGTTTGAACTTTAATTATTCAAATTAAGCTTCTCTTTTGCATATTAATATGGTTTCATAAGTTAATTCAATACATATTTAACTGCTTATCAAGTACCAGACAAGTACATAGCAGTGGACATACAAAAACCCATACCTACAGGGCATTGGTGGTTCAGTGGTAGAATTCTCGCCTGCCAAAAACCCATACCTTCCTAGAACTTAGATTATGACAAGAGGAAATAGACAATAAAGTGATAAATAAATAAAATATTAAGTATGTCAGATGGTGATATCTTATGGAAAGTCAGTATGGGAACAGGGAAGGTAGTAGGAAATGGGGAGTGGGATTTGTGGACAGAAAGGCTTCTCTACTAAGGTCACATTTGAGTAATCACATGAAGGCTACCTAGGAGCGAGCCTTGGGGATATGTGAGGAAAGGGAGATTAGTGAGGATTATAGGGATGGCCAGGAGGCCAGCATGGCTGGAGCTGAAACAGAGATGGGAAGAGCAGTAGGCATAGAGCCAGGGAAACTAAAAGAAGGCTAGATGGTTTAAAATTTTACAAGTGATTAACCATCACTTTGGGTATTATTTGTTAGTTCTGTAAGACAGGGATATTTTATTTCTCCAATTGTATACATTATTGGGATGCTTTATTTGGTAAGAATAAGCTGCCTAGTCTGCTAAATAACAGGTTAAGTACAATTGTGCTATTTGAGAATGCCAGTCTGACCTACTTGCTTTATGATTCTAACTAGAGGCCCAGTGCATGAAATTCATGCAAGGTGGGGGGGGGGACCTTCAGCCCGGCCTACACCCTCTCCAATCCAGAACCCCTCAGGGATATCCGACTGCTGGACATCCCTTTCAAAATCTGGGACTGTTGGCTCCTAACCGTTCATCTGCCTGCTTGTCTAATTGCCCCTGACCACTCTACCTGATTGCTTGATTGCCCCTAACCCCTCTGCCTGACTGACTGATCATCCCTAACCACTTCTGCCTGCCTACTTGATCACCCCTAACCCTCTGCCAGCTGACCTGATTGGCCCTAACCCTTCTGGCTGCTGGCTTGATGGCACCTAACAGCCTCTGCTTCGGCCCCCACCACCATGGCTTTGTCCAGAAGGAGGACTGGATGACCCAAAGATGTCTGGTCAACCCAGTCTAATTAGCATATTACCCTTTTATTAATATAGATTCCAGGTTGGCCCTGGAGAGAACAATACCCAAAGACTGATTTCAATGGTCTTAACCACTGTAACAAAGAGAATAAAACAATGAATCCTTCTTTTACTTCTATGGAGATAAAACAAATTCTGTGCAGCATTTTATGTAAACTGACTTTATCTGAGGTGACAATGACTTCACAGAGAATGCAATTCTCTTTAGGATAGAATTTATGATTGAGTTAGAAGGATGAATGAGTTACTTTCTAAAGCCTTTTGTTGCCAAGAACATAGAAAGTTGTATAAAAATGTTCAGTTTGACACAACTGAGACCCAAATCCATTTAACAGATGTACCCAGAGACAGGAGTGATGGTCGATAGCACATTCCTTTATCATACACTGTCCGAGACATTGGGGGTCAGCAATGAACACAGCACAACAGCCCCTGCCCATTGGAGCTCACACTACAGATTAGGAAGGCAGAAAACAACACATAAATAGCAAGTCGGCTAATTTCAGACAGCTATTAGTAGTATGAAGAGAAGCAGGGCCAAGAAGTGACTGGTAGAGGATGTGGATTCCTAATTTAGATGAATTGTTCAGGGAAGCCCTCTCTAAGGAGGTGACATTTAAGTTAAACCTAAAGGAAGAGAAGAAGCCAGGCTTGCAAAGATCTGGGCCAAGAAGAATTCAGATGGTTTATGACCCACAATAATTCTTAACATTCATAGTGTGATCTGGGGCTGTCACTTCTTTTTTACATACATTGGTATTTTTTATCCTCACAATAATGTTGTAGAAAATTTACTTGACCTATTTTCCACATGAGAAACGACATTTCAGAGAGGTCTAAGAGCTTGCCAAAGACAGGATTAGTGGATGAGCCTTGGCAGGCATTCCTTCCTGACCCACTTTGTTGCTACTGTGATTCCAAAGAAAATGAATATTTTCTGGTAGAGAAACACCAATGTCACATAGAGGACAGGAAAGGTATTATATTTAGGTTTCAGTTGTATGCAAAAGATAAAAATAAATAATTCACCTGTGCTTTTTATCTATAGGTTTTAATTGCTCTTTATCTTTCACTTAAGAGTTTTAGTTTTGGTCATCTAGCTTTGAGGGATTATGATACTCTCTTATGCTGAGTTTTGATTTGCTTCCTTTTTAATTCAAACAGTAATAGACACTTAATATTATTTATTGAATGCTGAAGGATTTAATACGACTTAAAGAAGTAACCCATAAACATTTCTCCTGCATTTTGAGTTTAGGTATTCCTTATATTCATGGATTTTTCAAAATAAATATATGTACAATTTCCAAATCTAGGGTTACCAGAGCAAGATCATCAAATAAGATTAAAAGCTAGATAGTTTTGAAAAATCCCGTATAATAAAAGCCTAATATGCAAGTTGACCAAACAGTGGAACAACGTATCTGCAGGGGCGGGGCTGGCGAGTGGGCCACACCAGGCCAGCCAAGAAGGATGCCAGCAGACAGAGGAAGAGGATAGTGATCAGGGACGGTGGTGACAGTGGGGATGGAGGGGCAATAGGGGGCGGGGCCAGCCACTTGCTGATCCATACCATTCCCTGATCAGCCCGTGGGTCACTTCCCCCTAAGCCGGCAGTCAGACATCCCCCAAGGGGTCCCAAACTGCAAGAGGGCACAGGCCGGGCTGAGGAATGGCCCCTCCCCCAGCACATGAATGTTGTGCACCAGGCCTCTAGTAAAAACATAAGAAAGGGGACATCTGTAATACTTTCAACAATAAAGATTATAAAAGAAAAGCTCAAAAGTCAAGTGAAAATGAACAGGTGATGTTATATGTCTAGAGTTCATCCAAAGTGTGAATAAAGTAATATATAGTTTGACTAAATTTAATATACATGTGGTTAAAACATATTTCAAGTAAGGAGAATCCCCTCAATTTTAATCAGTTAAAGTGAAATTTAAAAGTAAAATATCATTATGTAGTTGGGTACCAAAGTAACACTAATCATTTTTAACTACATTGTTAGAAGTTTATTTTACTGTGTTATTTATAATGTTTTGTTCTTTGATGGAAATTTAAAACTATTGTAAAAACAATTTTGGAAGCTCTGTGTATCCAAAGTAGAAGAGCTACTTTTACTTCTCATAAGTGTAATATAGTTACATGTTTTCGTCTCATTTTATTGAGAAATCATTATTGTGGAATAAACTGTATTCATTCATAGTGTAAAAAAAGAGAGAAATACAAACTATTAACTTATTATTAATATTTTTATTAAGGTTTATGCAATGGTATATTTTCTTCAATTTCTAGAGGCCTATATCACAGGGAAAACTGTATTTTTCTGAAGATTCTTTTGTTCCTAGCCTCCTGAAAATATTGACTATGTAAAGAACAAAACATTTTTCTAGCTATTATGAAAATGTGTAGTTCTCTTGATCATTTTACTAAGAAATTTCATGCAACAAATTTAAGAAATATTCTTGTCATCTTTTGTGAAATGAGAAACTCCTTTTTGCCCCATGAATCTCAAAGGACGACAGTATTAAGCTCAGCTTCTATGCACCACAATTAAGTAAGAAAAGTTTCTAAGGTAAAATTAACTGAAATATAGTATTTTGAAATTAAAAGGTAGCATTTTTTCCCTTTTAACATTAATGCTGATTTTGCCACAGAGATCTATATTAGTACAGTATGGCTGAATAAAACAGTATGCATTGTCTAGGATTTTGGAAAGTCACTGCAAAAGGAAGGAAAACAGAGAGATAATAATAAATATTGGTGGTGATAATATCAAACAGGAAATATAACTTGTGATAGTAATCTATATATATAAAAGCCCAGGGACTGGAACAGCAGAATGACCAGAATGACCAGTGGCTATGATGCGCACTGCAGTAGCCAACCAACCTAATCCGGGCCCCCAATTGGCTCCTAACACCCTGACTGGGGGTGGGGCCAGCTGCCAACCACCTGTGGCACCTCCTCCTGGCCAGCCCTACCCCTGATTGGCCCCTATTACACAGATTGGGGGCGAGGCTGGCCAACTGCCTATAGCCCATCCTCCCCGCTGACCTGGCCTGGTGGACTCCACCCGTGCATAAATTCGTGTACTGGGCCTCTTGTGGTATTGTCTTCTAGCAGTTACAATGTGCCAGGTGTGAGGCTAAGCAGTTTACTTACCTAACTTTATTTTATCCTAAGAACAACTCTATAATATATTTATATATGAGAACAGCATTGTTCAAATGGTAGGTATCCCACAAAATATTAGTGTAATGAAAATGGTATCTCATATTCAAAAAATTTCACTGTCAAATAATCTTAAGAAACCTTGCATATAAATCCCCTTCTTGTAGAATCACAATGAACATTATTATATAAAGTCTCAAAAAATTCCTCCATCAAAGAACTCTGTCTAAGCTGCACTTTCCAAATGAATTATGACACTTCATGAGATCCCTGTGGAACACAGTTTGGGAAACACAACACTTTTAGGTTTTTAATAATTCCCAGGTATATTCTAGTAGACTTGGGATGAGTATCTAAATCCACAGGAGCATAATTCAAACCTTGCCATTAAAACCAACTATAGAAAATTTCACAGAAAAAAACATTGGTAAATGATGTTAGTTTAATTTTTAAAAAACATTCTCAATATATGTTTTAGGTAGTATACTTTATGAACGTAAAGATCTCAATCTGATTATTCATCTAAAAGAGTTTATATAATACATATATTACTTCTTGGTATTTCCAGATTTTTTTTGGATATCACATATCAACTTAATTTAACCCAAAAATTACTGCTAATGAAGAAATCAAGGAAAAATAAAGTTTTATCAAAGAAAGCCTTCCTCCAGTATGTGAAGGCAGTTGCAATTTGCAATGGAGAGTTCTCCATTGCAGGAAGTAGTAAAAAAGAAGTTGATCTGTCATGTTTGGGGTGCTAAATGCAGAATTAGTTGGGAGTTTATAGTAGGACTTTAGTATTTTTTTTAAATATATTTTATTGATATTTTACAGAGAGGAAGGGAGAGAGATAGAGAGCTAGAAATGTTGATGAGAGAGAAACATCGACCAGCTGCCTCTTGCACACCCCCTACCGGGGATGTGCCTGCAATCAGTGTACATGCCCTTGACTGGAATTGAACCTGGGATCTTTCAGTTCCCAGACTGATGCTCTACCACTGAGCCAAACCGGTTTCGGCAGGACTTTAGTATTTTAACATTCAAAGATAGCTTCTTCTACATTGGCTTGAATTCACCCTTGCTTCCTCTCCCCACTTTTACCTAAAGTTTCACCATCCCATGCCAACCCTCCAAGCAGGTCTGTGTGCCCCATTCCCTCCTCCCCAAAGTATCCATGCTGCATCTGCCAGCAAGATCTTCCTAGAACATCACTTCAATTATGGGCTTTCACATGCTGTGTTGCCAAACCAACATATCCCTAAGTGAACTCCACAGAGAACAAACTCCTCCAAATGCACTTGCTATTCCAAGGAAGGGAAATATTCCAGTCCAAGAAATTAAATTACCCTGGATGAAGCAAAGTTAAATTTGCTTCTTTACTGTAAAATTGGGTGAACTGTACTCTGAAAAAGGAGGGCATATTGTTCGGAGTTCCTGAGACTTATATGACCACAAATACCTGTTATTAAAAAGCATCTCATAGTCCCAGAGTTTCTCAGAAGTCATTTGGAGAATTGCTAACCCAGAAGAGTAAGAAAAGGAAGATTTTGTCCCTGGTTTGAAAGTCATTATTTTTGGGCTGCATACTGCTCTGCCCAACATTTTTTCCCACTACTCTCCTAAATAAATCCTGCATTACACCTCTCTCCTCACTCTACCCCTGAAAGTGCTACTCTTGTTACTGTTTTAGTCTACAGAGGTTCCAATGAGCAGAAACCTTATTTAGATTGGAGTTTGTAAGGCCTGTAAAGGAGCTTTCATATCCTACCACTAATCATCAACTCCCCAAACAGGAAGAGATGCACTTTCCATCTTCAACAGGAAGATGTCTTTAGACTCTGCTATTCCAGCAGGAAGGATGACCTTCCCCGACCCCGTTCAACCACACAGCCAATGAAAGGCTGCTACAATTAAAGGTCATCGATTAATTCACTACATAAATACTTATTAAACATCTATGATATATCATGCACTACTTAATCCAATCCCTGCCTTCCAGTGGAACAGACAGACAGAATTCATGCAAAATAAGTGATCTGACAGGGGAGTACTGGGTCCAATGCACAGGTGAACATCTAGCTCAGCCTTGAGAAAGCTTTCCAGAAGAAGTGTCCAAAATGAGTAAAGTGGGAATAACTGGAAACATTGTTCCAGGCAAAGGACATATGTAAAGAAATGAGAAAGACTGTGTAGGATTTGGTACCAGCAAGTTGATCACATAGCAGTAATGTACCCTAAGTGGGCAGAGTGCCGAACAATAAGGTGGGACAATAGGCTAAAGGCAAATTTTTCTGGTCCTAGCATTTCTAAAGAATTTGGATTTTTATCCTATAATATAGACCAGGGATTAGTAAACCATTTTCTGTTAAGATTAAGATAGTAAAAGTTTTAGGCTTTGTAGGCTATATAGTCTCTGTCACAACTATTTATCATTGTCATTACAGTGAAAATGCAGTCATAGACAATAAAAAACGAATGGATGTGACTGTGTTCCAATAAAACTTTATTTAATAACAGGTGGTGGGCTGCATTTAGTCCAAGGATGTAATTTGTCCTACTCCCATCTATAGATCCTTATTTCTCAAGTTTTACCTGAGGTCTAGATGCAATTTCTGGAAACTTGTTATACATACAGAATCTCGGACTCCACTGCGGACCTACTACATCGGAATTATTTCAGTTTCATTGTATATTCACATTCAGGTTTGAGAAGCACAACTGGACAACATTGGAAGGTTTTAAGCCTGAGAATACATTAATCAGCTTTGTCCCAATTGCATTGTGAATCTTTCTGAACATTCCCCATCAAATATTCCCCATATCTGCACACTGCCAACTTTGTTCAAACCCTAGCTTGAACCTACTTTATCCATGAAACCACTTGCCACAAACTTGTAAAGATCACTTCCTTCTCTAATATACAGCAAAAATAACATGTTTTATCATGTGTTTCTGTGACTCTCATAAATTATAATCTACTCAAGAATGAAAACTATATCCATGAATCTTTTGTATTTCCCACAACACCTAACAATGAACTCCATGGAGAAAAAGGTGTATTCCAAAAAGAATCTGCAAGCTTTGTAATTGGTGTCAGCAATTTAGAATGGGGCTACAGAGTTATTAACTGTGACACTGGTATAACTGTAGGCTGCATAGTTTCTTATCTCACAGAGGCCAGCTACCATTGGGCTGAAAATTTTTCAAAAAAAGTGAACCTCTATGCCACGAGTACTTTTGGATGCAAGAGGGTCGGGTCAGAGGAACTGAATGGCTCAGAACAAAGTTTGGATAAAGAAAACAACTTAGAGTAAGGGGATCAACCTTGGATATTTCCTCAACTAGTTAAAGTCTTCTCTCCAGAAATATCCATCAAAACTTAATTTCATCATATCCTGCACAATTCCAAGTCAAGGCCCAAAAGTTTGTTTGGGTTCACTTGAGACATTTATGGAAATTGTTATAGTCTTGTCATCATCAGTCGAAGGTATCCAGCATCCCAGGGTGATCTCATTTTCTCCTTGGTGGGGATGGAATGGGGTGGGGGCGTGGGGATGGGTCTAAGTTGACCCTTTAGCCTCATTCTTTAAATCTTAGGTGATTTTGCATAAAAATAAATATGAGCTCCCTGTTCTCCAAGAAAATCTCTAGGCTGGAATACTCAAGATTTGGGGTGCTTACACTCTCTCTCTCTAGATAGGCATGGCTCTGGAATAACTTATCAGAGCCAAGGTTCTGGATGCTAGGATAAGAAATGGAGTAGAACAATGCTGGTCCAAGGGCAGTATACCATAGAACCAAGAAGTAAGAACTGAGAGACTGCCTGAGGGCACAACCAGAATTACAAAGACTGTCTGATAATTAGAGAAGAAATTGGAACCATAAAGCAGAGAGAGCACATGGCTAAGGGAAGGTAGAAGGCAGAGCCAGGACACCAGAGGCCTTTCCTATAGGAGAAGCTGCTACAAATACTCTACATATTGGAACAAAAGCACTTTAATCTAAGTTGACTATATATCCCGTTTTATAGGGCAGAAGATAGAAAGGATAGTATCAGCCTATTTACCCTGTAGTTGCTCTACATAATGGACATCATAATGCTTTAAAAAAAACTTTTTCCATAAATGGTTTTAGGGAGATTTAGATTCATTACCGTTTAAAAGGAAACAGCTTTACATTCTCTTCCCTGGTCAACGAAGTCCTTCCCATGCTCATTTACAATGAGGATTGGCACTAAAACACACAGAAGTCTCATCAGAAATGAGGCTTGGCCACCACAGTTCAATTTAATGTCTCAATATTATCAGGTTTTCTTCAAAGAAATTCCATCAGGGAGGCATTAGAAAAGCAACGGGTTAGCTTTTCAGAAACTGTCTATAATATGGTACAATAAATTACAGTAATGGAATCAAAGTTAACTTTGAGCACAATATACTAGGTGACAGCACTCTATAGAGATGATCTCACTCTTCTCATAAAATCCTTTCAAGAAAATGTGTTCCCCATTGTTTTAGATGAGGAAGCTAAGGCAACAAAGGGGCCAGAGCCAATCTGACTCTGCTTTTAACTAGCACACCATGCGGTGTGCCCATTACCCTAGGGAACTCTGCCTTCTGAAGTGATCACTTGTCTAATGTAACAGAACAACATCATCAGTGCAAAAAAAAAAAAAAGTTGTTTGAAACATTCCGGTATTATGACTGGAATAAAATACCTTTAATTAAATTTAATGCTAAAACTTGTAAGTTGTTTTGTTTTGTTTTTATAATGCACATCAGCCTACATGTTTCTCCAAAGATAACATTTCCATCAATTACCTCTGGGTTATCTTCCTGTAAGAAGGAAACTAACACGTTCCAAATAACATTGAATTTAATTGACATGCAAAGATTTGCATAACATTTTAGCCCACACAGTTTTTAAGTGAATGTTTCAGACTAGAATATGGTGAAATCACAATGAAAAATAAAGATGAATGTACTGAAAATATAGCAATTAATCAATTTTAACATGTTAAATGAAAATTAAAGAAGCTCTTTTTAACAGAATAAGCATGTTGTTTTTTTATGCTTGCTTCAGAAAACCTATAGGAAAAATGGTTAAATGAAATGTGTTACTCATTAAAGACAGTGGCTGTTTTTATTTTTTTTAAAAATATATTTTATTAATTTTTTACAGAGAGGAAGAGAGAGGGATAGAGAGTTAGAAACATGGATGAGAGAGAATCATCGACCACCTGCCTCTTGCACACCCCCTACTGGGGATGTGCTCGCAACCAAAGTACATGCCTTGACCAGAATCAAACCTGGGACCTTTCAGTCCACAGGCTGATGCTCTATCCACTGAGCCAAACCAATTTCGGCAAGACAATGGCTGTTTTTAAAGAGTATATCTATATTTATTATTTATTTAAGTTATCTTTAAGAAATATGAAAACTATGAAATTCTGTAAATTCTTATTGATAGATCTTGTTTGGAATATAAAGAAAACTCTTTAAAAAAAACATTTCATTGCTTTATTCCTTGAAAATTAAACTTGCTTTGTCAGGCTGGCAAAGCTCAGTGGTTGAACCATCAACCTATGAACTAGGAAGTCATGGTTTGATTCTAGGTCAGGGCACATGAGTGGGTTGTGGGTTCTAACCCCAATGTGGGGCATGCAAGAGGCAGCCAGTCAATGATTCTCTTTCATGTTTCTATTTCTCTCTCCTCCTCCCTTCCTCTCTGAAATATATATTTTAAATCAAACTTGCTTTAATTATACATTTTATCTTTTACAAACTTTTGTTAATTCCATAAATTCTGAATGTAAAAGAAATATGGGCCATTTAATAAGAATTTTGACTATAAGTATCTACAAAGTGCCTAGAATATTTTAATTAACTTAAGATAAATAAATTAAATTATTGAATATCAATTACATAATAATTATATTATTTGTCCTCTTATATGTATTATCAAGAAGCTGTGTGATGTATATTGCTATCTCCATTTTACAGATGAGAGAGCTAAGTCACAAAAAACTCAAATTACCATTTGAATATTTTTTCTCACATTTCAGATATTTTTGAATTCTTACTGACATCGAGCAAAAATCCTTTGGATCAAATAGATCTACAATAACTGGAGTGAAGTGATTATGAGGTCAGAATAAATGATTATGATTAAAATGATGTTGGTAATATTTAAATGTTTTCAATGTGCTAGGCATTATTTAAAGCAGAATTAAGAAACTTGTCTCACTTGAAAGTTAAATATCATCATTTTCCCAGGATTTTACACAAAAATGTGTAGGAAAATTTGTCAAACTTAGTTTTATATAGTACACTAGAGGCCCAGTGCATGAAATTCATGCGCGGGGGGGGGGCCTCCCCCTCAGCCCAGCTTGCACCCTCTCCAATTTGGGACCCCTTGCACCCTCTCACAATGTGGGACCACAGGTTCTTAATTGCTCATATGCCTGCCTGCCTGGTTGCCTCTTAATGCCCCCTCCACTGGCCAGGTCACCCCCAACTGTACCCCTCTGCCAGCCTAGTCACCCCTCACTGCCCCTCTGCCAGCCTGGTTGCCCCCAACTGCCTTCCCTGACAGCCTGGTTGCCCCAAACTGCTCCCCCTCGACTGGCCTGGTCACCTCTAACTGCCCCCCCCGGCCAGCCTGGTCATCCCACGCAGCCTACTGTTCAGTCATTTGGTCCTCCCTCACTAATGACCCTGCCAGCCTAGTCATAGGCAGCCATCTTGTGGGTGTGAGGGTTAATTTGCATATTATATCTTTATTATATAAGATTATAAATCTATTAAAATTATGGCTATGAATCCTATAAATAATGAAAAATGCTTATGATATGATAGAATTTAAATCAGGATACATATTTAAATGTACTACGTTGTTACAAATATATAAAAATAGCCTTAATTAAAGACTAGAACAACAAATATATTTGGTAGGTAGAATTCTAAAATTATTTCAAGAGGCCCATCTCCTTGTCGAAACCTATGAATATGATATAATTTCACTCCAATGATTATAGCATTGTATATAACAAAGATATTTTTGCAGATGTAATTAAGGTTCCTAATCAGTGGAGTTCATCAAAAGAAAATCTATATTATAATTTATATTATAATTAATTCTGATCTGATGAGATCTTAAAAGAGGGATCTAGAAGACAGAAGAGATTCTCCTGATGGCCTGGAAGAAAGCTAATACCTGCACTGTGAATTGCCTGTGAATGGCATGTGGCAAGGAACTATGGGCTGCCTCCATAGCAGCTGAGTATGATTTCTGGATGACAGTTAGTAAGAATATGAGGACTTTCATCATATAACCACAGGGAGCTTAATTCTGGCAACAAATTTAAGAGCTTGGAAGAGGACTGGGAATCCAAGACAAGAACAGAGGAGCAGCTAAGTTGTGCTCAGGTCCAAAATGGAATTAAAAATAATGTCTACCTGATAGTATTATTATAAGAATTAATGAGTTGATTCATGTGAATTGGTTGAAACCATGAGTCCAACTTCTTATCTATTGTTAGGTAATAAGTTAGTGCAAAATTTAGTAGCTTAAAACAACATGCCCTGGCCCAGTATCTCAGTTGGTTAGAGCTTCACCCTGATATGCCACGGTTACAGGTTTGAGCCCCGGTCAGGGCACATACAAGAATCAACCAATGAAAGCATAAGTGGAACAACAAATCAACCTCTCCACCCTCATATCCTCCTGCCCCTTCTCTCTTTCTCTAAAATCAATTTAAAAATTCATATGCTTATCACCTCACAGTTTCTTTATCAGGAATACAGATGAAGTTATCTAAGTTCTCTAGCTGAGTCTCTGCAAAACCTGAAGTCGAGAAGTTGGCCAGGGCTGCAGCCAACGCATAACTAGAGAGGCATCGGCTGTCAAGTTCATTCATGAGGTTGTTAGCAAGATTCACTTTTTCTGTCATTGTTAAACCTGAGGTCCTCAGTTCATTGCTAGCTACTGCCTGGAGGCTGCCCTTAGTTCCTGGTCACAAGGGCCTTTGTCACAGAGCAGCTCTCAGCATGGCAGCTTGCTTCAGCAGAGAGAGTAAGCAAGAGAGTGTGAATAGCCCTGGCAGGGTGGCTTAGTTGACTGGAGAGTAGTCCCTACACCAAAAAGTTGTGAGTTTGATTCCCAATCAGGCACAAACCTAGGTTGCAGGTTTGATCCCCACTCAGGGTGTGTACAGGAGGCAACCGATCGATGTTTCTCTCTCTCTAGTAAATATATCCTCATGTGAGGTTAAAAAACAAACAAAACCTTACCATTTGCAACAGCATCGGTGGACCTAGAGGGTATTATGCTAAGAAAAATAAGCGAATCAGAGAAAGACAAACACCATATGATTTCACTTGTATGTAGAATCTAAAGAACAACATAAATGAACAAATGAAATAGTAACAGAGTACCATCTGATGGTTGCCAGAGTAGGAGGGTGCCTGGACTGGTGACAAAGGTGAAGAGATTGAGAAGTACAAATTGGTAGTTACAAAATAGTCAGGGAATGTAAAGTACAGCATAGGAAATACAGTCAGTGATGTTATAATAACTATGTATGGTGCCATGTGGGTACCAGAATATCAGGGAGAACACTTCGTAAAGAATATGATTATCTAAACACAATGCTGTACACCTGAAACTAATACAAAATATTAAATGTAAACTGTAATTTAAAATAATTAAAAGATATATTTAAACCAGTTTAAATGATACTTTAAAAAAATAAAAGACTGTTCTTCATTTGAAAAAAAAAAGTGTTGATTATCCAAAATTAAGGCTAGTAAGTGGTGATCCCCAACCAATATTTTCCTGGTGAGCCGACTTCAATATTCCTAGCATATACAGCAGAAAAGTTCCAATTTTAATATTTTAAGTTTATTATCACTTCTTTCTGTGACATTGTGTTTTAACTGATGGGGCATAAAAGATATATATTTTTCTCCAAAGGCATTTTAGGGACCTTACAGCTTTCTCACCAGATTCACAAAGGATAAATGATTTTGCCTTATATATGTAGCTTCATTTCCCCTTTAATATCTGACATTATGCCAGATCATGATTTTTAAACACCATAACTCACTCAACACAACTATGCCTATTTTATAGCTTGCTACATTATATTTGATAGGTTATTCATTGTAGTCTGAACACTCATGGGACAAATGTGAATGTATTGCTTTAGTTAACAATGCTTCAAGCAAAATGCATACAATATTAAAATCAATGTTTTCTTTGACTGCTAACAACATACACATTATGGCAAATATAAAAGAAATTATTTATTTGAAGATTAGTGTTACACTAGTATCCAATAAATAGTGACCTAAATATCAGATATTAGATTTTATTTTAATGCAACATAATGTAAAAAAAATGAGATAGGATTAATACATGGAAAAACAAGTATATTTTTACATTCTTAAGGCAATTTCAAGATAGTGTACTGTTAATGAAAAGATCAGGAACCTTGTACTCAAGAAAATATGATTTTCCATTTCTGCTCCACCACTAACTAGCTGAGTGATACAGCATGTACTAATTAACTTTGCTGAGACTTTATTCTTATCTGCATAATAGGAAAGTACATACTACCTTCTAGGCCAATGTGAAAATTAAATACAGTAAGTGAGTAAGGCATCTAAAAGTGACTGAGCAGTAAATAATAATTTCATGATGTTGTATTTATCTTTACAATTTGAAGTGTTGAATGAACAGTTGCATGATTTGTGAATTCTTGACCTTGATGACATTCTTTTGGATGAGGTTTCATGGTTAGAATCACAATTCTAAAACTATTAAAAGTTATTTTTAGAAAAGAATGCTGCTATTTCCTTTCTCTTAACAGTTTGATATAAGGTTACAAATAACACACAGAGTGCTTGGCAATTGTCTAGCAAATCAAAGTAATCTAATAAATAGTGGTTACCATTATTAAACTAGAGGCTAGGTGTATGAATCCGTACCTAGGTGGGGTTCATCCAGCCCACCCTGATTGGGGCAATTGGGCCAGGCCGGCCACGGGGAGTGGATTCAGGAGGTTGTCCAGCAAGCCCTGCCCCGGATCGGGGTGAGGGGGGGGGGAGGAGGGAGGGTTGTGCAGTCAGAGTCGAAGGGGCAGCTGGAGGAGGGGTTGAGGGCAATTGGTGGGTCATCCGACCCTGATCAGGAGCACGACTAGTGGGGGAGGGGCTCTGGGCAGTTGGTGGGCCAGGGGTAGGGGCTGAGGGTGGTTGGCAGGCCAGCCCCGCCCCCTGGTCTAACTCCTGTTGAACTCTTGGTCGAACTCACAGTCTAGGGGACAATTTGCATATTAGCCTTTTATGATATAAAATGTTTGATCAGTGTATCATAAAAGATGGTTACTGCTTAGAAGACAAAGTGGAATCTGCCTGGAAAAGTGGCAAATTGAGATTATGTCAGAAGCATCATTGCTACACACAGTAGAGGAGCTTTTCCCCAGTCCCACCCCCCTCCCCCCGCCTGCCCCAAAGGAAAACACACAAATATCCACCATATAGAGAAACAGGTAACTTCTGTTTTAAGCCTAGTTTATATCATGTTTATGTAAAGGTAGCATTGGCCTTTATAAATTTAAGTTATATCCTAAATCCAAACTAAATTTATATGCAAAGACTTAGAGTATGTGTAATAGTGATTAATTTTAGTCAGCTCTCAACAACTATTTAGAATTTTGAGTTCTCAAAACTATACATCATTTTCCTTCCTATGTCAATTTGAGAATGTGTAAATTAGCTAACTAACGCAACCCACTAAGTTAGCAGATAATTGATCAGACCTTTTCTTTCTCCAAGCTGTTCTAAATCCTTGGTATACAATGATTTATAAGATACGATAAGGCAATTTGTTTCCCCCTCCTATAGTATATGATGAAGAAGGAGAGACCTCTGTCTAAATAATCACTGTAAAATATAGCAAATGCCACTCAATGCTATGCAAATGGAAAAGTGGTAATAAGATTTTCTTGGGGGTCAAGAAATAATCAAGAAAGTTGGTAGAATATGGAATAAGTTAAAGAAACACAGTTGACTATTAAGAGAGTCATTACACACTTCAAATTAATAATCCAAACTTGTAATCATGGTGTTAATACACACATTTTTTAAAAGATTACTCTGGAAGTTTTGTGGAAATGGATTAGAGTGGGTGAGAGTAGCAGTAAGAACACGGAAAGAAACATATTTCAAGAAGGGAGAATAGTGCAGAGACAATTGAATGGAGAGAAAAGTTGGATATGAAGATATTCCAAAGGTAAGATTCGGGAGACTCTGTGAATGGTCAGAAAGGAGTGAATGGTGAAAGGAAAGAGCATCAGCATGTCCTGGGAATTTTTAGAAATATAATTCTCTGGTCTCACTCCAGACCTTCTGAATCAGGAACTCTGGATAAAACAATCAACAATTGATGTTCTATAAGCCCTCCAGATCACCCTGATGCATGACAAAGTTTGACTAGCACTTGAAGCTATTGGTTACCAAGCATAGCGTCACATTGCCTGGGAAGCTTAGAATAAGAAAATTCTGGTTTAGTTGGACCAGACTATAACCCAGACATCATTATATTTTAAAACTAATTCTTATTTAAGTTTTTTCATAATGTTATTTATTTTTCTGGAGTGACACTGATTAATGTTATATAAATTTCAGGTAAACCTATAATAATAAAAGCATAATATCCTAATTAGGCCAGACATCCTTCTGGGCAACCTTCTGGACGAAGCCGGGGCTACAAGGAAAGCCCAGGTCCTGGGTACCAGAGGGAAGCCAGTGCCGGCAGCCAGGGGAAAAAAGGCATACTCTTGCACAAATTTTGTGCATCGAGCCTCTAGCATCTTTATAATAAGACATCTGTACATCTATTGTGTGCCCACCTAATTCATTCTGTGTCCCACTGTGGTAGTCTGCTGGCTTTGGTTGGGATCCTCAATGGATATTATTGATACTCACTAAGGAAAGGAGGAAGGTTTAAGAGAAAATCTGATGCCATTTACTCTGGCTAACTGTTCCCTGTTGAATTTTAAAATAAGCACACCAGATGTTTATTTAACTAGCTCTTCTGTAGTTTGTGTTATGCAAACATACAAAATTAACGTATCAAAATATGGGCACATTACAAGGCCATCAAATCTTCAATAGTTCTCATAACACCTTTTTCATTCATTGTATCTTTTTGTAAACTAATCTCCAGAAGCTCTAAAGTTTGTCTTCTTTCCTCTCCCATTTATTACTAAACTAGAGGTCCAGTGCATGAAATTTGTGCACTCAGCGGGGAGGGTGTCCCTCAGCCAGGCCTGTGCCCTCTCACAGTCTAGGACCCCTCAGGGGATGTCCACCTGCCAGCTTAGGCCCACTTTTCATAAGCCAGCAGTCAGACATCCCTCTCACAGTTTGGGACCCCTTGCTCCTTACCACCCAGCCTGCTCACTACTCCTTACTGCTCAGCTCACTGCCCCTTAGTGCCTCCACAGAGGTAGGAGAGGCTTCTGCCAACACCACTGCACTTGCTGGCCATAAGCCTGGCTTCTAGTTGAGTGGTACTTGCCCTGTGGGAGCACACTGACCTCCAGGGAAGCTCCTGCACTGAGCATCTGCCCCCTAGTGGTCAGTGAGCATCATAGCAAATGGTCATTCTGATTGTTCAGCCATAAAGATTGCTTATGCTTTTATTATATAGATATGAAATTCATCAATGCTCCCTCTTCCTTTAGTCCAGGTTCTTAACGTGTGGTTAAGCACACAGGCTATCTGGGTTCAAATCCGCACTTCACCACTTGCTAGCTCTGTGGAACTAGGCAATGCATTTAATGTCTCTCTCTGTGCCTCAGTTTCCTCATCATCGAGGGAGAATAACAATAAAACCTACCTCTTAGAGTTGATGAAGGACTGATTAATTAATAATTGTAAAATTCTTAGAACAGTGCCTGGCACATGGTACGTGTCATGTGTGTGTTTGTTTAAAAAAAAAAAAAAAGAAAAATTAGTGTGGAACATTTATGGTGAACCAAGAGGCCATTCAAGGCCTTATTAGTACAAGGGATGTAATTTTCACCAAGTGAGCCTCACTTGTGCCTTAAGGAGACACATACGACACTATAACTTCTTTAACAAGACTGCCAGATGCTTCAATATGTGCCACAGCATATTCATTTTTATAGCCCCATGTCCAAGCACAATGTCTTTCCCATGGTAATTGCACCAAAAAATATTTGTTGAATAACTAAACTAATAATGGGTTATTTATTCCACCCTTCATTGATTATTCTATATAGAAAATGAGATCTCAGCCGAAACCAGTTTGGCTCAGTGGTAGAGCATTGGTCTGTGGACTGAAAGGTCCCGGGTTCAATTCCGGTCAAGGGCATGTACCTTGGTTGGGGGCACATCCCCAGTAGGGGGTGTGCAAGAGGCAGCTGGTCGATGTTTCTCTCTCATCGATGTTTCTAACTTTCTATCTCTCTCCCTTTCTCTCTGTAAAATATCAATAAAATATATTTTTTTAAAAAGAAAATGGGATATCATATGACATTTTCTCAGAGGAAATAAGTAGTTTGGGAATGGTGATTTGAACCAAAGTGTCCCTAAATGGAGGCAGAAGATAAACTGGGCCACACATCTTACCCGATTCAGATCTAACCAGAAAATCAGGTGGTCTGGGCTGCAGAAGGATCTATCAGAGATAGGGCAAAGGTAAGAAAATGAAGTTGGGACTGACACTCAGAGTGAAGGAAAAAAAATAGACGTAAAGCCCAGAAAGTCATTTCTGAAACAGTTTCCATTAGCCTAACGGAAGAATAAGAAAATTTCATAATCTCAAAAATCCTTCCAAATAAATTAGAGCAGATGTGAGGCTTGACAGACTTGGACTCAGGGCCAGCTCTGCCATTAGCTATCTCCCAAACTTAGGTGAGTCACCTAGTCTCTTTAAGCATCAGTTTCCACCTGTCCAAAATAAGGCATTGACTAATGATCTGAAAGGTTGTTTGAAGCTCTGTAGTTCTTTTACTGTAATAGCATATTGAGAATTAAAGCTCTTCCAAGGAAAAATAAAATAGGTTCTTTTTAATTCATGGAACTATTACAGGGATTCTATGTGTGCAATAACACTGTCTACTCTTAAAAACTCATTGTGTTTTAGACTTTTATTTATAACTAGAGGCCCGGTTCACGAATTCATGCACAGGTGGGGTTCCTCGGCCTGGCCAGCCATTATGGCCCAGGCTGGTGAGGAAGGGAGTCACGGGAGGTTGTCTGTGGGAACACACTGACCACAAAGGGGCAGCCCCTGCACTGAGCATCTGCCCCTAGTGGTCAGTGGGCATCATAGTGACTGGCCCACTAGTTGTTCCAGTCATTCAGTCATAATGGTTGCTTAGGCTTTTATATATATAGGTCATATGAGATGACACCCAGTTTAGGATAATTACAGTGGACCTCAAGAAGGAATGTATCTGCCAAAAAGGACTCCTCATGGTTAAATGAGAACAAATGCATTACTAGAATCTAGCAGCCATTGCAGACAGAAGACCCTCACACATGCATTTCAGGAAAAAGCTACAGATAAACCTTCAACTTCCTTCCCTGTGCTTCTGCTGTCAGCCCTTATAAAGAAGTTCCTGGTATCATCTTTCAACCAATGGACTGAGACCTGCCCAGACCACTCTGAACTGTGCAGCTACATTCTCATTTGCTGACCAATCAGAGCAGCTCCATTATGACCATTTGGAACGCTCAAAGATAATATGATGCTATAAGAAACAATCAGGTTGTGCAAATTTGAATTCCTCATTTGCATGAAAGTGGAGCAATTGAGAACCAGGATGGGAACTTTTGCTACAAAAGCAGCCTCCTCTTTGTCTTCGAGGAGCATACTTTCGGTATCCGGAGGAGGCTGTTTCCCCAGTTTGAAAACTGTTCTCTAATAAAGTTTCTCCTCTTTCTGAACCCCAGATTTTTTATTTTAGTTGATATCAGATTGATGACAGCAAACTTCTGTTGATGTTCCCCCCCAAAAAAAGAGCATTACCATCACACTAAATTTATTTTTAACTTTGAGTCACCCATCACAACTCTGGATTCCTAATTTGCATGAAAGTGGATAAAATGAGGTATGAAAATTCTAAGTCTCTAGAGTCTTTATAAAAACTAGCTTGAAAATATTATAATACTTATTTAGTTCTTGGACAATAAGTAAAACTTAAAAGCCTATACACATAATCTGGGTTATTCTCTAGACTTAAAACACACACACACTAACACTGAAGTGGGTAGAAAAGAAGAATGAGTTACAATTCTGTGACTTTTATGCTTACATGCAAATTGCACATGCATATCTAGGAATTGGTGTCAAACTCAGGTTTAAGTGATGGGAACTGATTCATCTATTTATTTGGTCCATAAAGGCTCAGTGCCTAGAGTCCAGGCAATCAATCTAAATCTTTGCAGAAAGACATGTTATTTGACATTTTCACCACAAAACTTTCTGTGTCCTCAATATGCTATCTCTGATTATTCTTAAATACAATCTCAGTTGGCAGAAAAGGTCACTATACCAGGACTCTTAAAAGCTTCAGAGAAACACTTCACTAGATTCTAAAGCACTCAAGCCATATCTCCAAAGCACAGGCAAATCTCCAGAGTCTCCTTCAAAAATTACTCACAGCTCAGGCATTGTGGGGGCCATAAAAGGCATAGCGTTCAGGACCACAGAGTTAAGACCAAAATGAGTTCTTTATTCTGCTAATTCCACAAGGAATAGTTTCCACATTATCAATATCTCTAAAGCCTCATAAAATAACATGACTGTCAGCACCAACTTCAAATAAACACTCCAAGCCTGAAATTCCCAGAAATTAAAAGTCAGTTTTTCTTTGATATAGAGCTGGGACTTGTCATTTCCAACGGAACATTAATCATGTCAAGTATTTCTAAGCAATCCCGAAGGTTCATGCCATATATTAATATATCAATAGTTTTGTCCAATTTGTACATGACACGCATTTATGTAGGAGTAAGACATTTAGCTAGTGAGTAAATCCAGCGGAACACAGCATCTCCAACTATATAAGATTTTTGTTATCTACTTGTAATCATAAAAATGTTATTTGACTTTGCAAGAGAGTCAAATGCTCATCATTGTGATTAAAATAGAGAGGTTCATGAACTTTCCAAAAAAGAAATACTAGTTTCTGACCAGAGGGGGTGGGGGGGCCCTCTTTGGAAAAATTTCATGCCACAGAAAATTATTATATTGTACATACTAAAAATTTTGAAATGTAGCTATTGCAAATGTTAACTATCTATTGTCATATGCAAATTGTAAATGATAAGGAATACTGGTAACTATTGGTTAAATCAACTGTACTGTAGTAATTGTGAATAAGATCACAGTGTAGGTGAAATTACTTAGTATATGTGAATCACTTTAAAAATAAAAAAATTAGAGCTTTGTAGAGAAAAATGCTAAGATGTATCATTATTTAAGGGTGCTGGAGTATAATAAAATAGACCATATCTGTAATTATTTGAGAAAAAAAAAAGCTATAGTTATATTTTGCCTCTATGCCACTCATGTCTCCACAAGTTTCCAAAAGGAAATTTTGTTTTTGGACAAACTACATTAGAGGCAAAAAGAGAGAGAGATAGAAAAAAATAGAGAGAGTGGTTTTATTAATCAAATTCTAACTAGCTTGCAACCTTATTACTTAAACATATGTTCCAAAATCTTGTTGAGTAAATTTAAATCTACTGATAACTTACATCTCAATATCAAAAGCCTATATTTTTATTTCTAAAGATGTATTACTTTCTTTAATAAGATTCAAGAAATGTGCCCTGGGTGAGCCATGTGCCCCAGGGGAGACGTGTGCCCCCGGGGAAGTGGTGGGACCTGGGGGGCGGGGGGTGTGAACCAGAGGAGGAGCAGCTTCTATTCGTGTGGTCCTGAGATAGTCACCATAAAACAAGCAGACTGCCAAATGACAGTGGGGAGGGGAAGGAGACCTGGAGGGAGATAAGAGAACAAACGAAGGACTGGTATGCATGCATATAAGTACAACCAACGAACACAGAACTCTGGGGAGGGAGGGCATGAATGGGAGGGGGGGGCAATGGTAAGCTATGTACACATATAATAGCTTAATAAATTTTTTAAAAAATGAAAAAAAAAGATTCAAGAAATGGATTTTAGCATCACAGATATTGAGAACTGGACGAAGCTTTGTCACTCAGTCTAAAGCTTTCGATGTCACTTCAGTTGAAATTATGGATTATCTCTGAATTGTCCCAGGCCAGTGGGAACCCAGGTGCTCTTTGAATACTTTCCATGATAGGGAATCTTACTACTTCAGGAGATCTTCATTTAAATTTCAAAGAGTTCTGATAGATTCTTTTTTAACATTCATAAATTCACTTCTGATCTCCACTGCTTAGACATATTTCTCCATATAGGGAATCAAAGAATAAATCTAATCCCTGTTCTACATAAAAATTCCATAAATGCTAAAACCACTTTGAAGAGACTCTAGCACATAATATCCACTCAATAAATATAAGCTATTATTACTTTTATAATCAAAACCCTAAAAACTTTTTTTTCTCTGATTTCTCATATCTAGTTTCTTTAAGATCCTCCTGCTTAAAATGTTTTAAAAGACCTCTCTCAGCCTCAACTTCAGACCATGCTCAGGACACTCAAATTTTTTTTCAGAGAAGTTGAGAATCTGGCCTAATGTGACAAGATGCCATGACGCTATCTTCATCTTCTCACCATTTTTTGTTGGTTTGTTTGTTTATAAGGAGAGCTCAATAAAATAAATATTTATTGAGTGTCTACTCTACAGATGACTCAATACAATCTGAAGTTTCCTACCGGGTAATATATATATATATATATATATATATATATATATATATATATATTACAAATGCTTGCTTTTTATAAGTACCGCGTGCTAACTGATTGCGCCACTGGAGCCCCCAAATGCTTGCTTTTTAATAGGCTGTCCTAATATAACCAAATCCTATAAAATATTTCAGGCTTCATTCTAATAATACTCTAAAAAGATTCCAAGAGTCTAAGAATATTCAAGATAATACAATTCTAGTATAAAGAGAAAATTAGAGAAGTCCTATAAAGTATTTCAAAGAATTTTTACTATAGAATAGGAATATAACATAGGCTCTTTGCTTTAACTTGAAGCGAATAAATTCTTGAGTTCCAAATATTTAACTTAGGCTCATTATCATTATAATCTTCAGAATGTATTTTAAAATAGCTACTAGGGGGATTTCCAACCAAAAGCAATGGTAAAAAAAAAAAAATACAAAAAAACACACAGAGAAAAACAAAAACCCACAGTGGTAAAAAGATATTTCTACTCAATTCTCATCTACAAAACAGAATGAAAAACCACCCTCCTCCAAAAAGAAACAAACAACAACAAAAAAGCAATAAGACTCCTTATTTAATGAAGCTGCCAAATAAGTGAGTTTTGTGCTGAAGACAGTAGAATAACAAGAGCAAACTCATGTCTTTGTTGTTAAATTAAGTAAACAAGGAGGCCATTAGAAGGAGTTAGCCTACAAAAGCAAACCAGTATCTACCTCAGTAAATGCCTCCAGGTTAGGAAATGGATACTTAAGGACAACTAATCACGAACAAACAACAAGGATTTAAGCTACAGTCAATCTATGATTTTCTTTCTTGGCTCTTGTCGGTGAAGCACTCCTAACCACTTCTGGGTTGGGACTGTCAATTTGAACTACTTTGGAAAATACCATCTGGTTCCACCACCTACAGACTAACACTTCTGATCTCACTCACATCAGAACCTATAGGTTTTAGCTAAAACAGAGTATAGATTTTAAAAAATAACAATAACTATCTTACATATATTCATATATATACATATATATCCTCTGGGACAAATCAATTTTAAAATATGGAATCTGTGTTTATCAATTTATCTCTTACCCCTTACCTTGCTAGGCTGGCCATATACCCTCTAACCCCAATGCCTACCACCACCAATAACAGAATATATCAGCCCAGTTACCATAGGTCTACTATCTCTCTCTCCCCACTCCCTTCTGTCCCCTCTTTTCTTTTTTTTCTTTTTTTTTAAAATATATTTTATTGATATTTTACAGAGAGGAAGGGAGAGAGATAGAGAGATAGAAACGTCGATGAGAGATAAACATCGACCAGCTACCTCTTGCACACCCCCTACTGGGGATGTGCCCGCAACCAATGTACATGCCCCTGACCTGAATCGAACCCGGGACCTTTCAGTGCGTAGACCGACACTCTACCACTGAGCCAAACCGGTTTCGGCCTGTCCCCTCTTTTCATTGTACTTTTTATTAATTTGAGCATTAAAGGCGTAATATATACAGTGACTTCTGGGGTTCTGATATGCACTGGACATGGATGGAAAGGAAGGAGATAAATGCCTCACCACAACAGCTTCCTCTTTACTGTCATCTACAAGCGTACCCAGAACTGATGATGGTGTAGTATTTCCCTTTGAAAGAAGTTGCCAGTTATGGACTTAAGTATACCAGAAGCTCATCATTAATTATTCTAAGCTCTTAACATGCTTTTCATCTGAGCTTTTAAAGTTCTTCAGGATAGGTATTATTATCCTGTCTATAAAGATAAAAACACTGTGCCATGCACAAGATTAAGTGTCTTGTTGAAGGATTCATAGCAAGCCCAGTGAGAGCCAGAAATCACATTCATGTCGTCAGATTTCGTCTTCTCCACCACAGTGACAGAGAATCAATATCACTTTTCACCTTTACAGGACTATTATTTCTAATCCCTTACTGTGTCTCTCTTTTATGCAAGATTTCAAAAGCCTATAAATAACCTTTTCATTTTAAATACACCCGAAAACCCTGGGGTAGTTCTCTATGCAAAGCCCAGAGACAACTCTGCCCTTGTGAGCAGACAATAAATGAGGAAAAGGAAGACATTGATTTAATTTCCATCTCAGTCACTGAATTACAGTATCATCTTGAGCAATTGATTCTGTCTGCATGCACTAACTTCTCAGCTGTTAGATTTTGGATAAAATTTCACTTCCCTTAAAGGAAGTAAGAGCTACTGAGATAATTTCTTTAAAATCCTTGGAGCTCAATAATACTAAATGAAAAGGAAAAAAAAAACAGGTGGCCATCTACATCATTCTATTATTCTATTAGAGTTAGGGCCTCAGAAATTTGTTTTGCCTCAGGAAGTTCTCTTCCTCAGCAATCCCTCTGATTTATTGACACACAGGATGTTTGCAACGTCAAGAAATCTAAAAAACAGGGCAGAAAAATAAGGTGCACACAATCGTGCTCCCATAGTCCAGGGTTCTGTCTCTGGATAACCCATTACTAGCAGTAACTTCAGGTGGGTAATTTACTTTCCAAGCCTCGGTTCCTTCATCTGAAAAATGGGACTAAACCTAATACCGTCATCATAGGATTGTGGGATTAAATAAATTAGTATATGTAAATAACTTAGAAAAATGTCCAGTGCATCTTAAGAACTAAATAAATGTTAGCCATTTTTAGCATTGTTGTTATTGGTAATTTATATGTAATATATATATAATATTATTACCTAAGATGTAGATATATCTAAATCTCACAAATGACTCAAACATTCTATCAATAGGTTACTTTGAATTGAAATGCTCCTATTTTAGTTATATTAAGGATCAACAATTTTTTGTAAAAAGCCAGATAACAGATATTTTTGGCTTTGTAGGTCACACAGTCTCTCTCACAACTATTCAGTGTTCAACTCCATTGTTGAAGCTTGAAAGCAACCGTGAAAAGACTTAAACATATGGTTATGGCTATGTTCCAATAAAGCTTTATTTACAAAAAAAGATACTATAGTTTGCCAACCCCTAAAATAAATCAGGAAATCTTTCAAAGTCGCTGTTCTTATTTAGTTAAGTAAACTGGGACCTTAATAAGGAAATTACTCATCATGCCAAAAGACATGAGATAAAACATATTACCCATTATCATGCCCCACATATCACCTCAAGGCAAGATGATGATGATGCTCCCGTGGGACAGAGTGCTCAGATTAGAAAGCAAAGCCATAGCCGTGGGCACAGAAAGAGATGCCACTCCCAGGGCAATGCGTGGCATTCGTTTGGCAAAGGACTGGAAAGAGCAGCCATCTTTGAGAACATAGTTAATAAATTTTGGGTACATAAAGTGAACGTTAACCATTTATAGATGTGGAGACAGAAATTCCTGAAAATACTAAGAAAGGCTTTACTTCAAAGGAAGCAATACCCCAGTACACACTGACATGGGATAGGAGTGAGGGGGAAGACACATTATAATCAAGTAACAGAGTAACGTGGGACATGCCAAATGAAAAGAAATCATGGCCAGGCCAGAACAAAGAACCCGCCTCATTGTTATTGAAAAGTTTTCACCAGCTCCCTAGTGAAAAAAAATAAATAAATGAAGATTAAGATCAGAACTCCTTTGTACCCCACTTGCAGTGATAATACTTGGCTCAAGATATTATTGTAACCTTCCCGGCAGTGATGACCGCCCCACGACAATATGCCTCTCGCTAAGGATCTTCTCCATCCCTCTCCGGAAGGGAAGAGGAAACCCCAGAACTGCCTGGTGCAGAGCCCTGATTCCTCCTTCATGGATGTAAAATGCCCAGGACGCTCTAAAATCACCACTGTGTTCAGCCATGCATGAACAGCAGTTTTGTGTCTTGGTTGCTCTACTGTTCTCTGTCAGCCAACAGGAGGCAAAGCTAGACTTACAGAAGGATGTTGCTTCAGAAGGAAGCAGCACTAAAAGCACCTCAAATCAAGATGAATGGGAAACCACCCCAATAAACACCTTTTGGATTTTTTTTTTAAAAAGATATTATTCCACCCTTGAGATAATGGAGATATTGAAATAATTTATTTGAAATCTTGTAGCTCAAGTGGACCCTGTGAAAACAAGGTATAGGAGTCCCTTGCATTATCTCATTACTAATTTAAGGCTTGGTCAATCTGTTGTGCATCAAGCATTTTCATCCTAAGCATTAAATATTTATTGTATTGAATCCCTTAGGATGAAAGGTGTTTTGCTTTGTTTTTTTCAGAGAAGAATTTTTCAGAGAAGAATTTAAGAATAAAGGATAGTATGAAAAATGACTAAATCCTACCTTTACAAGGACAAAGACTATTATGTTCTTTAGCATTAATACATATTGTCTGACCTTTAGGCACTCAAAGGGATGTTGAATGAATGAATGCATGAATGAAAGTTCATAGTATAGCCAAAACCGGTTTGGCTCAGTGGTAGAGCGTCGGTCTGCGGACTGAAGGGTCCCGGGTTCGATTCCGGTCAAGGGCATGTACATTGGTTGCGGGCACATCCCCGGTAGGAGGTGTGCAAGAGGCAGGTGGTCGATGTTTCTCTCTCATCGACGTTTCTAGCTCTCTATCTCTCTCCCTTCCTCTCTATAAAATATCAATAAAATATATTTTTAAAAAAAGAAAGTTCATAGTATATAACCATATTTAAAATAGCTATATATCATTGCTTTTTTTATTCTGTAGGATAGATTCAATCATTCTTTATCTATTCAACAGCTTCACACAGCTCTATAAAAAACTCTCCTCCAGATATTATCTTCATGGCTAGGTGAATCTTGCATAACTAACAGATGGGTAAAATTGATTACACAGTGATCACTAAAAACAAACCTTATTTCTCTCTATAGCTGTTCTACATTAATATATGAACATACATAGGTGTATATTGATGTACATACATACATAAATACCTCCAAATTTTTGTCTCATCCAGGGAATAGGTTAAAAAAATCATAGAATTTCCCATTTGAGAGACCTTTGGATTAACAATGTATTTAGCAGATTTCAAAATTAGATTAATGAAGTTAGTCTCTTTGACTTGGAGACAAATTTAATTGTGTCCTGATTCAGAGTAATCAAATGGTATTAACTATTGTAGGTTTTTTATGAGACATTGAAAAAGAAGAAAATAAATCACAGCAATTGGATTCTCCTATGATGCCAAACTGAAAGTCACTTTTTGGAAAACCATCAGCTAAAGCAGAGTATGTGTGTATTTTATATAATATAGATATTAGATGTGTACAATCATATATATTATAAATTTATATATTTATTATATATTTTTATAAAGTCTAGATTTTATGCCTATGTTGTAAATGTATCTGTATATAATGTACATATTGGATAATTTATGAGATCTTTCATTTTAGCTCTGATTATTACATTAGCAGAAGTCTTAAACTGGGCCAGTCTTCTAAAATGTTTTGGCTACATAACACTGTGTTTCTAGAAAGAGAAATATTATCCTCTGCATGATTAACTTACCTACGATACCTTTTTATTTTCATAAAATAAGACTAAATGTTTCCATTGGTCCTGTGTTTACTACGGATGTTATTCTGCCATATTCAACTAGACTTTTTTTAATGCCATTTCCTGTTCTGAGGATTTTCAGGTATAACGTAGACTTTTAGAGAAATGAATAGCCTGCAGTGCTTTGCAAAGGAATAATTACATCAAGGACTTCATAAACTAAAAGCCTAATGAAATTATTGCCATGTAATTCTCTGTGGGTTGTTTTATAGTCTGTAAGGCTATATTTGGTATATGTTTTAAAATAACCAAAGCATCCTGGGCACTGTGGCTCAGTTGGTTGAGCATTTCTCCAGGCACCAAGCAGTCACCGGTTTGGATCACATGCCCTGATCCCCAGGAGGGGGTATATAGGAAGCAGCCTGTGACGTTCCTCTCTCTTTCTTCCTCTCTCTCTAAAAATTATTTTTAAATAAAATAATCAAAGCAGCAGTAGGACAACCATAAATAAGTCTTTACCTAAGCTGTTCCAGCATAATCATAATTTATATTTAAATAGATTCCAAGTGAGATAGAGGAATGAGTATCACAAGAACAGAGGGGGAAAAAGTTTAAGGCAAAAAAGGGCTTCTTATACATCTTCCTAGTTTTCTAAAAGTTATGTGTAAGGCATTTAGAATGATAATTTTATTATTAGCTCATGAAGCTACTGTAAAGAAAATGAGGTTGTGGTTAAGGGAAAAGCTTACAACTTTCAAGAAATAATATATATTTTTTATTATATTGGTCAACAGTTATTTATAAATTAAATTTTTGAAAAATTAGATATTCCAAACATGTTTTTTGAGAAAGGAAAGCAAAAACAAAACTTTATCATTATTAACATCCACTGGAAATGTTCCTGAGCATGAGGTGCCAAGAGGGGTAATTAGAAAGTCTGGGTCTGTTGTAATTAAGAATGCAGAGCCAGACTATGATTTTTAAATCTGATTCTTCAGTTGGCTCAACATTTCAAGCTGCTTGAATCTTATGCCATCTTCATATTAATAAGGGCCTCCACACCATATAGGGAAAGAGAAAGCATGGAGAATCCAAGCATCATCTCTTAAAAGCTTCTACCTTTTTTATGACAATATTGATTTAAAAATATCTTTTCATTGATTTCAGAGAGGAAGGGAGAGGGAGGGAGAGAAAGTAACATCAATGATGAGAGAGGATCATTGATTGGCTGTCTCCTGCATGCCCCTCACTTCGGATCAAGCCCATAACCCAGCGAGGGCATATGCCCTGACATATGCTCTGACCTGGAATCAAACTGTGACCTCCTGGTTCATAGGTCAACACTCAACCACTGGGCAACAACAGCTGGGTGACAATGTTGATTATTGTGAAACAGGCAGAAAAGAAAATTAGGGTGAAGTTAACCCAAACTATTTAAATATTATACTGTCCCTTTAGAAATTCAAAGGGCCTAAAATAATCCATTCATTGTACAGATGAAAAAGCAAACACTCAGAGAAAGTATAAAAACTTTTGTCCAAGGTTACACAACCAACAACTGCAAAGTCTGGAGTAAAATTCAGATCTTTCTCCTAGCTCTCCCACTGGCTGCAATTCCACCAACTTTTGGATGTGTGCTAACACTCTTTCTTCTTTTATTATAGCCTAGAGACCAAGGTGACATTCTGGCAAGGTGTCTCTCTTCCAAATTTATATGTAATAGAAAACCCAGATGTGATGGTAATGATAAAGGGGATGTTCCTAGATATCAAATGGTATTGCAACAACTATTATTAATGTCTATTAATTTTAACAGTGTGATACTGATTGTCTAACCCAACTGAAAATCCAGAGTTAGATACCATATTAAATAATGATATTTTTGCATATGGCAGCAAAGAATAAGATCTGAGAGAAGAGAGAAAATAGCATGCCACAGAACATTGAACATAATTTAAAAAAATAAGGTCTGTCTATCATTTTGTGTTTTCTGAAGCAACATTATTTTAAGATGAATTTACCCCAGATCTTTACTCACACCACACTGCCGAGGTCTATGTTATCAGTAGAGAGAGCTAGAGTGCTGAGCTAGCTGTCACAATGACTGTGTTTCCATTTGCAGAGCAAAGGGGAAATCAAACACCATGTCAAGAATAGCAAAGCGCCTACTGTATTTATTGAAGCATATGGCTGGCAATGACTAATACAATCATTTCCCACTTGAATAGATTCAGGTCCAAAATGTAGCTTCAATTATCTCTAAAGTGGCTGGCGTGCTCAGAGCTCTATTAGCACTTCCATTAATTTAGGTCGTAATCATATCAACTTTCTTCTTTCCCTTACCCCACTTGCATTCAGACCCATCTGGTCATGAGGCTGAGCTGAGAAGGAATGCTTTAGGGGAGCCACTCCCAGAGCATCCTGGGAAATGGCAGGTCAGAACTACTGCGGTCAGTTACTTCTTTAACTACACAACTGCTCTTGCAAAACTGACCATTGTTGAAATGAGTCCAGAGATGCAATGATTCTGTGCAACAATCCTGGCAACACTCTGGCTAAATGTGTTTTTGTGGGGGGTTACTCCCCTTTTAGGGGGTTGCCCCCTTTTAGACCCTATCCTATGTAATCTGACTTTAACCACAAGAAACATTGTTTATTCAAATGGTAGCTCGCTTAACTTGATGACATGGCCAGAAAATAGTTATATCCCTAAAGCTAGTATGGCTCTATCAAAGAGTCTGCAAAATTTTGTTTAGTGTAATGAGGACTGCAATGACATTTTTGTTATTATTAAGGTTTATCGTTGTTTGTATGGGAAATAATACAATAACTAATAAATAATAATACAAAAATAAATCGTTTTTCCTACTCACAAGTGTAAACCTACTTTTGCCCCACCCTGTATTAAAAAACAAAGCAAATAAAAACAATAACAACCACAACAACAAAAATCAGAGCTGGTACATCCTATTCTTCTAAACATGGCATTGATAATATTCTTCCTCCAATAGATTATGCCTCAGAGAGGTCCGGATAGGAATACAAGTAGCCCCTTCATGGTGTAGCTTGGACTTCTCTGAGATGGTATTTGTCATCCACATCCAACCTGAGCAAGTTTTCGGTTTTATATGTTAAAAACCGAAGGGGACGGCTTAGCAAGGACACTGCTTCTTGTTTCAAATGAGGCGAGCTGAGAAGATGGATATCGTTTGGCTCCCACACAGAACTCCCCTCCCTTTTGTTCCCGCTTCTCTCCTGCCGGGAGCTGGCTCCTCCCTCCTTCCCGCAGCTCCCAGATCACTGGCTGATTGAAGAACACAGCGGTTCCGAGGGGGATCTGTGCCCTGGGTCTCTCCCATCCTCTCTCTCTTTCGCTCCCACTTGGTGTCTCTCTCTGCCTCTCTCCCTGAATCGGCACAGCTGAAACCTACCTGATACTCTCTCTGCCTCTGAATCCAGCTCTGGGAACAAATGCATCATTTTTACTGCTCTTAAAAAGTGAAAAGAGTTTGAATCTCTCCGGCTGCAAACTGCTTTGCTCCATAAGAAGGACCCAGACAACATTTTTTTCCCCCAATCTGCCTGCGGAGCTTTTGGCTTTCATGCCTTGAAACTTGAGGGTTTTGGGGAGGGGGGTTTTGTTTGGTTTGTGTTGAATTGCAGTGTCGAAAAGTTTCTTACTGATGCTTTTAAATGGAACCCAATTTTCAATATGGGTTGAGTCAGACCCCAAGGAGAAGTCCCTGACCAGTTTCTGCTTGGACTGGCTTTGGGAACATGTAGAGGGGACCTTGGCAGGAGGAAAAAAAAAAAAAATGAGATCTGATTTGCAGCTAACAAGCCGTGCTTTATGTTGAGACTGTGTGCAGGCGCATGGGAAGGGACATGAAATATTGACCGAGGACCATGTCTGTCTTTCTCGGTACCTTAACCAACGACTCTAGTCTGTGGGAAGAGAATCATACTAACTCGACCGACCTCTTAAACCCACCGGCGGGACCTCTGAACGTCTACCTCTTCTGCCTGACATGCCTGCTGACTCTGGCAGCCCTGGCAGGCAGCGTCTACTCCCTCGTCTCCCTGCTGAGGACGCGGGACCGCACCGTGGTGTCCCTGCTCGTGGCGTCCTGGTCTGGGGACGATCTCCTGGGCGTCCTGTCGGGGACCATCTTCCTGGGCTTGCAGTGGCCCCGCGGGGTCCCTGGCTCCTACGTCCCGTCTCTGTGCACCGCCTCCGCCTTGCTCTACCTGGGCCAGGGCCTCTCCAGCAACCTGAAGGCGACCCTCCTCGTCTCCTACAACTTTTACGCGATGCGCGGGACCGGGGGGAGCCGGGGGGCGCCCCGGAGGCCCCGCCAGGCGCTCGGCGCGGCCCTGGCCGTGTGGGCGGCCAGCCTGCTGCTCGCCGCGCCCCCGCTGTGCGGCTGGGGCGCCTTCGTGCGCACGCCCTGGGGCTGCCTGGCCGACCGCGCCAGCTCCTACGTGCTGCTGCCCGTCGCCGTGTACGCCGCGGCCTTCGCGCTGCTCGCCGGCCTCTCGGCGCCGCTCGCCCGCCAGCTGCTGTGCGCCGAGGAGGAGCCGCCCAGGCTCTGGGCCAACTACCGGGAGATTTCCCGCGGGACCTCCACCCCCGGGACGCCCCCCGCCGGGGAGGGCGCGCTTTCCCCGGGCCCGGAGGATGCTCCGGGCTCCGCCTCGCAGCGCTTCGCGGGGTGCGCCCCGAGCCCGGAGGAAGCGGAGCCGGGGCCGGGGTTGCCGCCGGGGAGGGTGGAGCCGGGGCGCAGCGCCGCCGCCGCCCCCGGGGCTGGAGCCCGCGGGCGGGAGGACCTGGGGACTCTCTACGGCACCCGGAGCCTCGCCGTGAGCACGGCGCAGAGGCGCTTCTCTCTGGTCCTAGCGCTGACCAAAGCCGTCCTTTGGCTCCCCATGATGGTAAAAGTGCGGAGTGTGTGTGTGTGTGTGTGTGTGTTGGGGAGGAGGGGGGATGCCCAGACAGTGTGAGTGCGTGTTGGGACCTGGCGCCCCAGGTCTGGGGGATCCCGGGGAGAGTCCGCTTCCCAATGTCTCCCTCGCGGTTTGGGAGACGCACTTGCAGGAAGGCAGGTGGAGGGCAGCGCTGCTGATCCGCAGAGAAGCCTTTGGTACCAAATGCTTCTTTCAAAATTAAAACTGGGGAGGGGGCAAGGAGAGCTTTGGGGCATCGGATACTTAGTTTTTTCCTAGGTCTGTCCGTGGCCAGAGGTGTTCACGTCTCTCAGCAATCCCTGGGAGTATTCAGAAAAGGAGGCAGTTATTTTTAAAAAATATTTGTGGTATTCCACTCTCTCCACCCCATTCCCGCCTGGTGAGGAGGAAACGCCCATTCCAACAGCAGGAGAGGCTCGATCAGAAGTAGAGAGAGAAGAGGGGGGACAAGCCGGGCTTTTTACTCAAGCCTCCATGGGGGATCCCAGTTGCGAGGTATCAGGGCAGCACCTGCTCTGACAGCCGGCCTGCACAGAGGTGAAATCGCAGGGATGTCACCATCCGGAGGACCGGGTTCAGTCTTCACAGACACTTGCCTGTTTTCCCAGTAGCATCCTCAGTTCCCCATTGTGGACAGCGCTTCCTTGGTAGAGACTTGAGCTGGCAGCAGCAGGCAAGATCAGACACTCAGGAGTGTAAAACCCCCAAAGTCCTGTTCTGTCTGGACCATCTGAGGTCCCAGGAGACTACCACCAAAGCTAGGGGTGCCAGGCCAGATGCAGAACTTACGGCTCTCAGGGGGGGGGGGGGGGGAGAAGGGGCCAGGAAAAGGAGTCTGGAACAGCATGCTTGGGGGGAAGGTCTGGGGAAGGAAAAGTGTGTCGCTGGGATATTTCTGAAGCTCTCTCCTTTGCAGATCCACATGGTGGTCCAGCACGTGGTGGGTTTTCAGAGCCTTCCCTTTGAGTCACTCAGCTTTCTACTCACCCTGCTGGCCACCACTGTCACCCCCGTGTTTCTCCTGTCCAAACGCTGGACCCACTTGCCCTGTGGCTGCATCATCAACTGCAAGCGGGATGCATATGCAGTGGCACCCGATGGGGGGAAAAGTAAGTCCTCCACGGTGCGGCGGTGGGGAGCAATAGCCTACAGTCAGATGCAGAGTGGTGGTCTATTGAGAAAGAGTCCAAGGACAAATGTTAATGGAAAATAGAGGAAATGAATTGTGTGAAACGATTCTTGGCACAGTGCTGAAAGGAAGTTTTAAACGAGTGGGTTTACAACAACTCTGTGAAGTGCTTATACGCTGAATAATAATTTCAGGTAAATTCAACACGGGCTCTTGTCCACCATGGCTCTTAGCCCAGAGTAGGAAATAAATCCATCTCTCAAGTCTACATCTGAAAAGCCTTTATCTGAAAAGAGATGAACTCTCTAAAGGGTTAAAAATCCATTACATTATAGCCCATTATTACTTAATGGAACAGTAAAGAAGAGCATTTTCACTATTTGCTGCTTGTATTCTTCCAGGATTTAGGAGAGTTTCCAGAGTAACAATAAATGCCTGAAACCAGTTCCAAAACAAAATTTAAGTGTATGCCTCTGCTTTTAGAAAAACACAAAACAAAACCCCCACCAAACACCTGAGTTAGTTTGTTTGTTTTTTTAAGAACAAAGCGTATAAAAACATTAACAAGTCGATAAATCCAAAGCCTATCAAATGTTAACCTTTTGCCACTAAATGACTAGTCTCTTATAATAATTAAAATTGTGAAAAAGACAAAAAGAGTCTAGTGCCAGTGAAAATGAAAAGTCTTCGTTAAGTGGTTTAGGTCAGTCATTTTAAGAAGTAAAGAGCACCTGCATCAGAGCTCAAAAGTAGAGCAATGCAATGGCCATCACTGCAAATGGGCTAGGGAGTGTTCTGTCCGGTATGGCCGAGATAGAAGAGCATGAGGCAAACTAGCAGAATCAACAGTAACATTAATATCTCACATCTGAGATAAAAACCAGGCCTTTCAAGATCAAAATAATAGTTTCCCCTATCATTGCTGTTATTTGTATTTATTTTAAAATTCAGGGAAGGCCCTGAAATATGTAGGCATACAGAAAGAGGCATGGATTCTAAAATAAAATGTGAGAAATATTAGTTTAAAATACTTATAGTTCAAATGACTCTGTTCTTTTTTTATGACCCAAAGGAGCATTCTTTGAATAAGAGTGATATATTTTCACTGTCTGAAGATTCCACATAAATTTTCCTTTTGCTAGGATGACACTACAGAAATTTGAAATCCCAAAGATGACCTATCCTCAAGTATGCAGGGGCTTAATCAATTACAGTACTTACTTTGATTCGTTGAGAATGTGGCTTCGATTTCACATTTAAGCTTTTTCTCTTAAACAAACTAAGATCCCCCTTTAAATCTTTATCAGTAAATCCCAGAAACAAGAAAGGAGTTTTTCTCTAACTCATATTCACCACGGGTTCATTGTGCAGATGGAAACATAATTCCAAATCTCAGCTTCACTGAATGGAAACTGAGACTTGCAACCTGATGCTGAACATCAGTAATAAAAATACTTTACAGAAATAACAATTCTCTCCAGCAGTAACCTGTATTACTTATGTCTCAAAACGAAAATGTTAAAAAATGGTTTTGACAGTCTTAGGTGGTAGACATATGCATTGGATATGGCTTTCAGACTCATTTTGTTTAGATGAAATGTGTTTATTTTAAATTAAGTAGTTAAAATATTTTATATCACACTCAGATTGTAAGCTTTAATTTTTGACAAAATCAGAGTATCTGATGACATATTTCTCTGGAGTATTATTTTTATAAATTGATATGGTTACGTATGTATAAATTGTAATTACCAAGTTATGATTGAAACAAAAGACTAGAGCTAATCATGCTTTTAAGAGGTTTGCTTTTCAGAGGTTTGCTTTTCAGAATAAGTAGATTATATCTCCTTTTCTTAAGTGCAGACTTCAAAAGATCCCTGACTATATTCTGATAGTCTGTAAGTTTCTTGTTAGTTGTTAGTCAAGCCCTGTAAACTCTTTTATATTGTTACTAGAGGCCCAGTGCACGAAATTCGTGCACAGGGGATGGGGGGTGTTCCTCAGCCCAGCCTGCACTCTCTCCAATCTGGGACATCATTCTCACAATCCAGAACTCCTGGCTCCCAACTGCTCACCTACCTGCCTTCCTGTTTGTCCCTAACTGCTTCTGCCTGCCTGTCTGATCACCCCCTAAGCACTTCCCTGTCAGCCTCATTGATGCCTAACTGCACCTCTGCCAGACTGTTTGCTCCTAATTGCCCTCCCCTGTTGGCCTGGTCACCCCTAACTGCCCTTTCCTGCTGGCCTGTTTCCCCCCCCACCCCAACTGCTCTCCTCTGTTGGCCTGGGTATTCCCCACAACTACCCTCCTCTGAAATCTGGATTGCCCCCAACTGCCCTTTCTTGCAGGCCTGGTCCCTCCCAATGCCCTCCCCTGCTGGCCATCTTGTGGTAGCCATATTGTGTCCACATGGGGGCAGCCATATTGTGTGTTGGACTAATGATCAAGTTGCATATTACTCTTTTATTAGACAGGATAACCTATTACCTACATTAGTTAACTCAGTCAGAATTTACCTTTAATGTTAAGGAAAGTCACTAACAAGAAGTGTTTTTATTGGTTACATTTTGTAATTAATGCACTGCCCCTAACTTAAAGACAGCTCATCTGAGACATTAGGAGAGATTTCTAATTAATAGTTACATTTTTGAGACATAAAACTGCTTTAAAGTCTACTGGGTTCTTGGAATTGGATGTATTTCAAGCCTCTCATTGTGCATGTGAGAAGCATTAGGCACAGAGTGAAAAAAATGACTTGAATTTGTGAGGCATAATTGCTTTGCATAATTGACAAGAAGTAAATGAGGATAGTTTTTAAATTCATAGTAATGAGGTTGAATGCACTTCCCTAATTTTATTTACTTTGTATTTTCAACTATTGTGTATATCTACTTTCCTAACCATGGAATTTTGTTTTTGTTTTTACTTAGCCAAGAGAAGCTGCTTTGAATTCAACCTATCATTTGAACAAAGTTATGGAATTTATAAAATAGCACATGAAGATTACTATGGTTATGATGAAAATTCTACATCCTATCACAATTTCATGAACTATGAATGCAAAACTCCAAAAGACTCTCAGAGAGACACTCCTAATGTCTTCAGTGCCATAAAAGTGGAAATCAGCACTACACCCTCCCTGGACAGCTCTACACTTAAAGGCATTAACAAGTATACGAATACTGATATCATAGAGGCTAACCAGGATTTCCACAGTGAAAAGGGCATTGACCCGCTGCTCTTTGAAAAAACAGGTGATATTCACTGTGAAGAAACCGCCTTTTTGGAAGGGCCAGAAAGAAGACTTTCCCATGAGGAGAGTCAGAAACCAGACCTTTCAGACTGGGAATGGTGTAGGAGTAAATCAGAAAGAACTCCTCGTCAGGTACAGTAAAGATTATTCTTCCTGTGAAATTAAAGTGCAAACAAATATGACCAGCATGAAAAAAAAAATTCTCAGTTGCTTATTCCATTCAATCAAGTCCAAGTGTAATTATACTTGCCTCAATTAATTTCCATAATACTAAACTTTATTTCAAGGTATCTTTGAAAGGACCTTACATTTTCATTCAATATATCTATATCTGTATCTATATCTATATCTATATCTATATCTATATCTATATCTATAACTATATCTATATCTACCTATCTATGGATTAAGAGTTAAATAGATTATTTGAGAATTGTAGGGCAAGCAATCTACTTAAATTCAGACTAGATCCTCAGAACTTGTTTCAAATTAGTTAACTTGTATTATTCCTTCACCCAAAAAGTATACCACCATGGCCAGCAAACTGCGGCTCTCGAGCCACATGTGGCTCTTTGGCCCCTTAAGTGTGGCTTTTCCACAAAATACTATGGCCTGGGTGAGTCTATTTTGAAGAAGTGGCTTTAGAAGAAGTTTAAGTTTTAAAAATTTGACTCTCAAAAGAAATTTCAATTATTGTACTGTTGATATTTGGCACTATTGACTAATTAGTTTGCCAACCACTGGTACACCACAAGACACCAAGATAAATTTTCTTTTTTTAAAACTAAAGGCAAATATTTATACAACTAGTGATGAGGAGGATAGTCCTGCTGAACTATTCTAGACAGCTTACATGTTAATCTTGTTAGAACTAGTCCCTGTAGTACTCCTTAGCAATGAAATAAGGAACTATTCCAGAATACATACAAGTGAGTCTTTGCAAGCCGTGCTGAATGTTCTATCCTTTAAAGATGAAAGAAAGGTTTTATAATCCTGTATAATATATGCAAATTGCCCATCACATCCTCATACAAGATGGTCACCGCCATGTGGTCACAAGATTGCTAGCAGGGAGAGCAGTTAGGGATGACCAGCAGGCAGGGGAGGGCAGTTGGGGGCAACTGTGCTGGTAGGGAAGGGCAGTTGGGTATGATTGGGCCAGCAGGGGAGCAGTTAGGTATCGATCAGGCTGGCAGGGGAGTGGTTAGGGGTGGTGAGGGGGTGATAAGGCTGGTAGGCAGAAGCAGTTAGTGGCAATCAGGCAGGGAGGCAGGTGAGCGATTGGAAACCAGCAGTCCCGGATTGTGAAAGGGATGTCCAGATTGGAGAGGGTGCAGGTTGGGCTGAGGGACCCCCCACCCCCATGCACAAATTTCATGCACCAGGCCTCTAGTCTATAATAATAAAAGCATAATATGCTAACTAGACAGGACATCCTTCTGGATGACCTTCCAGACAAAGCTGGGGCTGTGAGGGAAACCCAGGTACTGCCCAAGGGAAGCCAGTGCCAGTAGCCAAGGGAAGGAAGGTCTACTCTTGCACGAGTTTTGTGCATCAGGCCTGTAGTATTTGTAAAAGTGAAAAAAATTATACATTAATTTCATCCCCTTCTCTCCTAGATTCCTACCTGCCTAGAATAATGAGAGAAACTTATTTTACTAAAATGGTAATGTTATATTAATATGAGATTGTTCTTTCTTCCAAAGTCTCATATCTGGTAATTAAATTTATTATTGCTTTCCACACTATTTACTAGGAAGAGAAATCTTTTCCTACATGATTTGATAGAAATCAAAACCCACTCTCTGGCATCAAAAGCATAGCTCTATAAATATCTGCTAGAAATAATGCCTTCATTATATGACCACATAACAGCGACTGTGAATATGAGTAGAATAATCTGGAATTTCTTTTATTCTTTTTTTATATTTCTTTTATCCTTATTGATTAATTAAAACTACTAATCTTATTCTGACACCAGCATTTTAAAAGTTGGTTAATAAAAGAAACTACGTTATTAATTTGAATTATTCATAGTTTAGTGACTCGGTATCTCACTAAATATTTTCCATAGGTTAAGAAATACAAGTGAAAAGTCTATTATTGACAGGACATAATGCTCAGTATTTTTAGAACAATGTGGTACCCTGAGTTCCTATGATTTCAGCATCAATTTGCTCCTGAGTAATCTAAATCTCCTGGTTTTCTCAGACTTAAAAAGTACATAATACGTTTTACTATTAAGTGTGTGTGTGTGTGTGTGTGTGTGTGTGTGTGTGTGTTTACTATTAAGTGTGTGTGTGTGTGTGTTTACTATTAAGTGTGTGTGTGTGTGTGTGTGTGTGTGCACGCGCACATCCCAATAACTTGCAACTACCGATGTGCCACTGCCCCCCCATCCTCATGCACACCCCTTATGCATTACAGCCATCTTGAATCTTCCTCATCATTTTTTTTGTTTTATTGTCTTAGCATAAATGAACATACGCTAGCCCAATATATTTAGTTTTGCTTATTTTGAGCTTTCTAAAGATGGTATCATACTGCACCCAGTCTTCTGGGACTTGCTTTTCTTCCACTCAACATAATTTTAAATGTCTCTATTTTCTTAAAACATTGGCTATTATCATGTAAAACATAATAATTTAAAAGTCTTCGTTGTAGTTCAGAGATTATAATCAATTAACTACACTTATAAACATGAAAGGATTAAACACTTTACATATCAATATATAGTCTTAAGTGATTGAAGAAATACAATTTACCACAAACCTCTGTAAATGAAAAAATAAAACTGTATGGGCAGCACAAAACTTTGATCAATCCAGATATCTTTGAACTATAAAAATTTGCATAATGAATGTTAATATTTTAACATTTGTGAAGAGCAAGTAATTGAGGAAACTGATTTGAAATCATGGCTGTGAAAAAATTATTAGTGGTAAAATAAATAATAGAATATGTAGGAAAGGTAAACTTTATATTTGTTCAGAGACTAATTGAAATACTATCATAAACTTTAAAACAATAGTAAGAAATCCTTAAACCACAGGCTAATTGTAGGACTCTCTTTCACGGCCCACATATAAGAGTTCCAATTCAGGGTTCAGTTTCTGGAGAAGGGCCGCACACAAATGAAGAGACTTGGAGAAATTCAATTTGGCGATATGGGGGCCAGGCGGTAGTCCAACTCTAGTGGGAGAACTACTCCTGCTCTGGCCCTGCCATCCCCTTTTATTGAGGCTTTGGGGAAAACATCTTAGGCAACATAAACAGAAATTTACAAGCAGGAAAATAACAGAAACTTACAAGGGACAAAATAAGGTGGAGGCTGCTTCAGCTTAACAATGTCTCAACTAAAGGTTAGAACAATTAAGGTTGTTGACCAGCCTTCCTGTCAACATCTCTTTTTTAGTGAAACTGATTTGTTTTCCAGCAGCTAATGTCATGGTGTGACTTGCAAAATTGCTTGTGGATTTTAAGGTTAACATTATAAAATATATTTAGGATTGCAAAGCTCATGAGAACTTTTTCTATGACAAAAGCAAGGTATAAAGTCTTACTCTGTTCTTCAGCAGCAAATATTTCCTGGGAATAGATGGTGACTTGGAAAGCACTTTCATTTCGTCCTTTTTTTCCAAGACTTTCTTTGCTCAGAAAGCTATATTAACTTATGTATCTTTTTAAGAATATATATATATTGAATTTTTTACAGAGATGAAGAGAGAAAGGTAGATAGTTAGAAACATCGATCAGCTGCTTCTTGCACACCCCCCAATGGTGATGTGTCCGCAACCAAGGTACATGCCCTTGAACGGAATCAAACCTGGGACCTTTCAGTCTGCAGGCCGACACTCATCCACTGAGCCAAATCGGTTTCAGCTGATTTATGTATATTATAGTGATATATTAAACTGTAACAGAGGTTCCTGGACTGCATGGCTCAGTGGTTGAGCATCAAACTATGAACCAGGAGGTCCCTGGTTCGATTCCTGGTCAAGGGCATATGCCTGGGTTGTGGGCTCAATTCCCAGTGAGGGCCTTGCAGGAGGTAGCCAATTAGTGGTTTTTCTCTCATCATTGATGTTTCTATCTCTCTCTCTCTCTCTCCCTTCCTCTCTGAAATCAAATAAAAATCTATTTAAAAAAAAATAAACTGTAGCAGACAGTGCAGTAACTCTATAAAATACTCTTTTGATTTTTCTATGGTTGTGCTTTCAATTATGTAGGCTCAATGTATCAGCTCCTCTCTAAAGGCACTGACATAAAATAGTGTGAGTTCTTTGTTCTCAGGCTTTCAAAATATCAGGTTTGATTTAAAATATATTTAGTAAGCCTTCCTTTACAATACACATTACTTGTTTTATTAGAGTTTATGTTGGTAAATAAATTCTCAGTACATCGTGTTGAAAATCCTAGTGGGAATGAATATCAGATCGAGGGTAAGATGTAAAGAAGACAGTGTTAGAATGGCATAAGCAGGGTTAATTTTAAATGTGATCCAATAAATGTTATCAGGGTTGAGAGTGTTTGTAAGACTGAAATTCATTGTTAAGCTTAGCCACTAATCACTTCCTTTTGGAACCCTGTAGTGAAGAATCCTAAGCAGTTCACTATTAATTTTCATTATAGTCAGAAAAATAGTCAGAGATGTCAGAGTTCTTCTCTTATAGTTTTAATGTGGTATGAATGTACCTCAAATTAAATAATGATTTTTCAGAACCCCAAAGCCTTGGCATCTATGAATAAAGAAAATTGGATTTATAAAATAATTTAGAGGCTTGTGGGTGATCACTATAATTTTCTTTTTTAATACAAAGTTCAACAAATCTCCCATGGATTTCATTTTCTTTTCTTTTAAAATGTTGTCTTAAAGCTCTAGAAACTCATTTATTTATTATGAATCAAAAACAAAGGTATGTTGTAACTATGCCACTTTTTACAAGTAAAAGTTGTATTTGCTAATATTGATTTCTATAATCTTTATAATATTACTAGAGGCCAGATACAGGACATTTGTGCACATGTAAGTTCCTTATGCCTGGTCAGCAATCAAGGCTGATCTGCTCCGCGACTGGTGGGACAATCAGGGCCCCGCCACCCACCAGTCACCTCCCTCTGTGGGGCAACCAGTGGTGGATCCATCTGTCACTACTCCTCCACTGGGGCCGGCTTTGGCTGGCCTGGGGCCTGCAGTCTGGGGGAAGCTCCTGCATTGGGCATCTGCCCCCTGGTGGTCAGTGAATGTCATAGCAGCCAGTCATTCCTCTGATCATCCTGCCATTCAACTTGCATATTAGGCATTTGTTCTATAGGATTATTTATGTAAGTAATTTTCATAGAAAACTGTAGAAACAAAAATTGAACTAGACTATATTAGGTTGTTAAGATCAATATGCAAGTAAGTCAAATGGGGGTGTTTAAATGTAGATTGTAATTGAGTAGATTTAAGATAGGGTCAAAGATTCTGCATTTCTTTTTTCTTTTCTTTTTTTTAAATATATATATTTTATTGATTTTTCACAGAGAGGAAGGTAGAGGGACAGAGAGTTAGAAACATCGATGAGAGAGAAACATTGACCAGCTGCCTCTTGCACAGCCCCTATCGGGGATGTGCCCGCAACCAACGTACATGCCCTTGACCGGAATCGAACCCGGGACCCTTCAGTCCGCAGTCCGACGCTCTATCCACTGAGCCAAACCGGTTTCGGCAGATTCTGCATTTCTAACAAACTTATACCAGACCTACACAATCAGAATCCCTGGATTGGTTTAGATGCACATTAACATTTAAAAGTACTGTGTTAGCATCTAATCACTAGGAGATTGATGTTAATTTAGAGAGCAGGGCTAATTCAATCCTCTAATATATGCCCTATAAAGTGAAATAAGACTAGAAAAAATACCCCAGTACACAATCTCTTTACTCCTCCCCCTCCCCCCAAAGAAAGTACATATTCTCTTTACAGTTGAAAAAAGGAACTATTAAAAAATTAAATTGGGCGTTGAGATGTTGAGAGTTTTCTGTGACATTGTTAGCTGAACAATTGCAAATGCTTCACTTCTTTGCTGAATAACTTTCAACATTTTTAATTGAAGTGAGGACCAGAGAAAAAAATCACCTATCAGATCTGTAGCTTCAAGTCAGTCATCCTAACACAAATGACTGTCAGGAGTACAGATGTTTTATATCTGGTTATGTTCATGTGTCTGGGGTGGTTCATTCATTACTCCACTGTCAGAGACCTGAAAAATTGTTACACTGCTTTAAAAATCATTTATAACTTTCATTGTTTTAAGATTATACAGTAACATAAACTTAAATTTAAGTTAAATTAAGATTTTTTTAAATTTAAAATTCAGTTCTGGAATTGCATGACTCACAACTCAATACTCAATATCCAAATATGGCCAGTGGCTACTGTGTGGGACAGCACAAATAGAAAGCATTTCCAGCATTGCAGTTCTAATGGACAGTGCTTCCCTACTACATGTTTATGTTTCTAGAAGCTCTCTTTGGAATAGCCCCAACATTTAGGGATAAATGAAAGTCCCTTATTAGAGTGGATGAATAGTTAAATATTTTTATAATAGAACACCATGCACAAAATATGCAACTTGTCTTTCCTCCTTCACTCTATGAACTATACCTCTCTTAATGCATCTTAAGATCACATTCACTTACTCAGCAGCCATATCACACTGCTGGTGTGTTTAACATCCACTATCACCTTTAAGGCCTTTTGTTCATGCTGCTGCTTAGCCATGTGGTACATTTGTAGTCTATTCTTTGGGCCCAATTATATCTCCATTCATTTTTTCTTGTTCCAGTTAGTTCACTCTTCTATTACTTTCAACAGCTTGCTCTGCTACTGTAAATGGTTTTGGATGCTGATTCTTTCTAAAACCTAACTTGTATACTGTTGTTCCAAATTTGTATCACCCATGGTTTAATAAATCACCCTCTGTATTTTTGTCTAACTGTTGGTTAAAAATGTGTAGCAAGACAGGGCCAAAGACAGAGGTCTGCTGCATACTATAGAAACAATTCCCCTTGTTCATTTCGATTTACTTAAAAACACTTTAATATTTTGGTTCCAAGAATTATTAATCTCTGTAGTTGCCCTTGTAATCAATATATGTTCCTCCCTCTTGTTCATGTGGATATCATTAGGTTACATGACATGCTTTAATGAAATACTAATGCAGAATTTTCTGATGCATTTCTTTTATCTGCTGTCAATTAGCTTAGTCAGTAAATATTATTCATAGAAACAATGTGGATATAAAGATATATGCTCCCTGCCTTCACAGTCAAGTGTAGGAAGCAGACTTTCAAGGTGTACTCATAAAGGTGTACTTTCACTCTAGCCATTTGGCTCAGTGGATAGAACATCAGCCTGCAGACTGAAGGGTCTTTGGGTTCGATTCCAATCAAGGGCATATACCTTGATTGCAGGCTTGATCCGCAACTCTGGTTGGGGTGAATGCAGGAAGCAGCCAGTGGATGTGTCTCTCTTATGTCGATGTTTCTCTCTCTCTCTCTGTCTCTCCCCTTCCCTTCCACTCTCTAAAAGTCAATGGAAAAATATCCTCCAGTGAGGATGAACAACAACAACAACAACAACAACAACAAAGGTGTACTTTCACTGAGGGTTGCATCTCAGTGAGAAAAGAGCAGACAGAATATAGAGAATGTACTTTCATATCACAGAGGATAGAGTGATAAGTCCAGCAGCCATGAGGAAGAAAGAAATTGGTCTAATTAGACATGGTCTTAGTGAACTTAAACTCCATCTTCATCTTATAACTTCTTTTCTTGGCTCTCAAATTTTCATCAGGAGATCTTAGAAACTTTCCAGGAATAGATGTAAATAACACTTGTCTAGTTTATTGATTTTACTTCTTCTCATTTTAAAATGAGTAACATTTTCACATATCCAGTGTTCAATTTCCCATTAGCTTAAAGGTCATCCACAGTGTGTATACAGCAACTTTTCCTAGTAACTTTTGAGTGCAACTCTTTTGAAAGAGAAATCTTGAATTCTTTTGCAGTAGCAAGGTTCTCTGTTATTATTTCTTGTTTTACTAGTATATCGTACCTCCTTTATCCTCACAAATGTTTTATTTATTTTTTGTTAAATTTATAGGAATGACATTGGTTAATAAGATTATACTTGTTTTGCCCAGCCAGGTGTGGCTCAGTGGTTGAGCATCCACCCAGGAATCAAGAGGTCACCGGTTCAATTCCTGGTCAGGGCATATGGCCCAGTTGTGGCCTGGATCCCCAGTGTGGGGTGTGCAGGAGGTAGCCAATTAATTATTCCCCCTCATCATTGATGTTTCTATCTCTCGCTCTTCCTCTCCCTTCCTCTCTAAAATCAATAAAAATATATATTAAAACAAAGAATATATAGGTTTCAAGTGTACAATTCTATGATACATCACCTGTATATTGTATTGTGTGCCCACCACCCAAAGTCAAATCTTCTTCCATCACCATATATTTGACACCCTTTACCCTTTAATACTTTCCACCACCACCATTCTGTCTGGTAACCACCTTACTGCTGTCTGTATCTATGAGTTTTTGTTTGTTTGCTTTTCTTGTTTGTTCATTTGTTGCTTTTTGTTTTATATCCCACATATAAGTGAAATCATATGGTTCTTAACTTTTTCCATCTGACTTATTTTACTTAGCATTATATTCTCAAGATCCGCCCAGGTTATCACAAATGGCAGTATTTCATCCTTTCTTGTTCCTGAGTAAAATTCATTGTATATTTGTACCACATCTTCTTTATCTAATCATCTATTGAAGGACATTTCAGTTGTTTCCAAATCTTGGCCACCATGAATAATGATGCAGTGAACATAGGGGTACATATATCTTAGTGAATAAATGTTTTCAAAAATTTCAGGTAGATAACCAGAAAAAGGGTTGATGCATCAAATGGTAATTGTATTCTTAGTTTTTTTGAGGAATCACCATATTGTTTTCCATAGTTTGCATTCCCACCATCAGTGAATGAGGGTGCTTTTTTCTCTATAATTTCTCCAACACTTCTATTATTTATCTTGTTGATAATAACCATTCTAATAGGTGTGAGATGGTATCCCATTGTATTTTTTATTTACATTTCCCTAATAGCTAATAAAGTTGAACAACTTTTCATATATATGTTGGCCATTTGTATATCTTCTTGGGAAAAGTGTCTATTCAGGTCCTCTGCCCATTTTTAACTGGATTATTTGTTTGTTGTTGAGTTATATGAGGTCTTTTTATATTCTAAAATTCTTTTACAGAGCACAAATAGGAAATTAGAACTGAGGATATCTGCTTTTCTGCCTCATCTCTTGACTTAATGGTGTTCACTGCAATTAGTGGGCCCATCCCTTTCTTTGATCTCCTGGTCTGAACGTGTTTCCAAAGGCCCTCTTTTTGATGCCCTTACTATTTTTATAAGCCACAGATCAGTTTCTTAATTTAGCCTTCAAAATGAAAAATCATTCCATCTTTAGCAATGAATCATTTGTTCTACAAATCCCCCTTAAGCCTGACCTAACCTACACTGAAGGTATAAAATATACTTTTTTGTTCTGTAACTCCATCACTTACAGTTATAGTCAGAATTATAGTTTGCTTGTTTTTTTTTATTAATTTGAGAGAGGAAGGAAGAAGGAGAGAGAGATAGAAACATCAATGATGAGAGAGAATCATTGATTGGCTGCCTCCTGTACCTGTGCATGAGCCCTTGACTGGAATCAAACCGGGGACCCTTCATTCCGCAGGGCGATGCTCTATCTACTGAGCCAAGCCAGCTAGGGCCAGGATTATAGTTTTGACATAAATATGTGGATTTTTTTTTCAAATTTGCCTTCTGAAAATGTAAAATTATACAATTTACTCTGTCCAAGCTTCCCTTCCAGACAGTATGGATTCTAGAAATAGTTATCTCTCTCCTTATGTGTCCAACTCTTCCTGTTTTGCAAATTCTTTTCCCATGGTGATCAGAATATATATACCGTATTTGCCGGCATATAAGACGATTTTTTGGCCCTGAAAAAATATGCCTCCAAGTGGGAGGTAGTCTTATACGGCGAGTATATAACAAACTCTGTATTTTTAGTGGAAATGTTAGGGGGTCGTCTTATACACCCAGTCATCTTATACACCGGCAAATACGTATTTTTCAGGGCAAAAAATCGTCTTATACGCCGGCAAATACGGTATATATATATATATATATATATATATATATATATATATATATAACCAAATGACCATTCAACTGGTAGCTATGATGCACACTGACCATCACGGGGAAAATGCTCAACACGCAGGCATGGAAACATAGAACAGATTGATGAATCTCAGAGGGAAGGGGGGAAATGGGGAAGGGGGGAAGAGCAGGAAGAGATTCACCAAAGATCTTATATGCATACTAGAGGCCCAGTGCATGGATTTGTGCACCAGTGAGGTCCTTCAGCCTGGCCTGCACCCTCTTGCAATCTGGAACCCCTCAGGGGATGCCAGACTGCCAGTTTTAGCCCAACCCCCACAGGTCAAGGGACCCCACTGGTGCATAAATCTGTGCACTCAGCCTCTAGCTAGATTATAAGAAATTGTCCCCTATTGCCCCCTGTTCTCTCAATGAGATGAAAGTATTAGCAAAGCAAGGCAAAAATATGGAAAACTATTCACCTTAGCATTAAATATACCTTTAAGCAGAGCACTGGAAAATATTACCTTGCCTCTAGGCCTTCATGAGTATATCTCTATCCCAGAGCCATCTTTCCTATATATTAAGCCGTGATTTAGAAATCTAAATTCAGTTTGCTGGCACCTTCTGCAATACCAGAACAGTTTTGAAAAAAACAATAGTGAATTAATACCACTTACTAACAAGTCACCAATTTATGATAGTTCACCGTTTTTAAGCAGTTATAAAAATAAAAGGGAAAACCTTTTAAGAATTTTAGGAAATAACCTTGTGGTTTGTATTTCACCCCTTGAAGAACCAGCCTCTCCTCTTGGAAACAGGCAGGATGGAGTTCAGTCTTGCCCTCACTTTTTTTGCGCCTTTGTATCCTCATTGGTAATATAGGAAAATAACAAAAGTGATATGTGAAGATTAAATAATGCATATCAAGTATTTATTTCAATGTATAATGTATAACATACTATATATAATTCATTCAGCAGCTATTCTTTGAATGTCAGATGCTATGCTTGGTGCTAGTAGTAGATAGAGCAGTTAACAGAACAGACATTCTGTCATCATAGAGTTAATCTGAACAAACAGTGAAAACTAAGCAGGGATGATGACCCATTCTTCTGCCTGCCAACTCAATCAAGCGATAATAACTGTGAGCATCACTGAACAAATGGTATTGCTTCCTCTGAGTCAGTTCCTACATTAATGAGATGACTAATGGCCACTTTTAATTATTTAAGATTTATGAGCATACACAGAAATAGTTGGGCTTTTGAACTTTCCATTTAAGCCAAATTTCAATTTTAGTAATTATAGTCTGCTTACTTCATTTCCCCATGATGTATCAATGTTGTCTTTCTTTTCTTTTTAGATTACACTCAAAGTTTCCTGTTTTCAGCTGTGTATATTGGGAGACAATAATGGTTTCAATTCAGACACAAATAGAAATAGCCATTCTAAATGGTCTATTTTTTTTTAGTTCAGAATAAAAGAACATAAAAATTAGCAAGAAATGTATCAGAGATTGATGAAATGGACAAAACTCTACTAGCCTCATAAACTTTCCTCTCCAGTGAGTCTTTTTTTCTTTAACTCTACCCAGAAAAGCTATGATTCAGAATTGAAGGTCAGACTCTCCAGTGAGTCTTTATTTCAAAGAGTAAAGATTCTTTCCATTTAAAGTTTGAAAACGTTTTTATCAGAAGGAAAAAGGGTGCTTTAATTATAATCACAGTTATTATTTGTATACCACTTAACCATGTATAAAGAACTTTCACATTTATTGCTTAATCTTATCTTCTCTCTAGGCAATCATGGAAGATGTTTTCATTTGCTTTAAGAAATAAGTAAAATGAAATGAAATCAATATTCCCCTGGTACAAATATATACCTATGATTTTATGTAGGTACACATACCTACATAAATATAAGATAAATGTAACTGATATAAAGGATATGTAGCACACAATTTACAAATAGTATTAAAACAGACAATACTTTTTATTGTAAATTCCATATAGCCACTTGATTCTCACAGAAAGCTTTTGTTGATTTTAACCAAAATCTTAAAACCTTATCCAAACTACAGTTGCAACTGGCAAATAGATATAGTTCCAATATGAATACTGGTTAATATTTTCATACATTAATGAGTAAGATGAAAGTGGAACAACAAAGATATATGTTATCTTCTGTTTGTCAATGATATAAGTTAATCTTTTATTGGATCAGATAATAGCTTTCCATTTTCTGTGCTCTACTATAGAGATACCCTCCTAATTCTAATATGTATTTATTAACTTTCCATATTTCCTTAAGACTAGGCAATTAATACAACAAAAGAACTAAGTAATAATATATAGCATTTGCTGACTTCCATGGTATAAACACTCCCACCATGGCTTACTTCAAGCTGTCAAAGTAACATCGATCCTGATTTTCCTAATACCATCAATAAGGATTCTGTTCTTCCTCCATCTGGGCCATAAAATGACACAGTTCTGTGCTAGTGTAGTCAACCTCCAAGCCACACAGATAGACTGAAGTCAAGTTGGGGCAATAGAGTCAGATAGAAGAGAGTTGGGGAATTGTAAGTAATATATTATGATTTCCCTGTCAGCTTCATAGACCTTGCTGGGGAGGGAACAAGAGCTATGTTTCCAAATGCTGCTTCCAAATTACCAGAGAGTTATTTCCAAGTTATTCATTGGGTAAAAGTATACTTTGAGACCTAAAGACTTAGAAACTCAGAATATTCAGAAACAAGGGCTTTGTACTCAATAGAAAACTGGGGAGAAAGTAAGAGAGAAGTTGTTTGAAATTCTCCTATTACACTCAGGGAAAACAAAAGGAAAACTGAACTCCAAATTGATATTTTCCCACAAAATACAGTTCATATATTTTGGAATGTTGATATTTGCTCAGTAATTTACAGTTAATTTTCCACAACTAATTTTATAGGTGAGAAAAAATGAAATGTAAATGTACTTTATGTAAGGTCACATAGAAACATTGGAATTTTCCAAATAAGTTATTAACTGAATCATAATTTTCCAAAACAACCCGAAAAAGAACACACGGTGGCATTTTAAAAAATATATTAGAAACAGTGTATGGTTCACACACCAGTATTTTTTTCCTCCATCCAAATCAAAGTAGGCAAAAAAAAAAAATCACTATTTCTTTACATACTTCTGCACCTCAAGGCAAGTTACAAAAATCAGTGGTCTTCCACACAAACCATGCTCAGGCTTATTTTTCTCACTGTTTGTCTGGTCCTTCACTTCATTTTTTTCTAGTTAAAGCATGCGGGTTTGCAGGATGTGTTCTGTTTAATAATAGAGAACAGCACATATTTCCAAGCTGGTTTTTTTCTTCTCAGGATATATTTTTCAGCACTTTGGAGAGTGCCTGGGCTTGCCTGGTGAGATGATAATATATTCTCTCATAAGAAACCCTGGGTCTTCAGATGGGAGCTCATTTATACTCCACCATTCCCACAATGGAGAAGGTGCAGCTTTTTGAAATGAAATGAAACATCCAGAGATAGTAGATGATTGCACTGGAGAAAATAATTTAGACTCACTGATTCCTACTCTACAGAAACTGAAGGACTCGGGAGATCTGACCTGTGCTTGGGGTCCAGTCAGGTTTGAGTTTCTGTTAGGTCACTGCATCTCGACCTTAGGCACTGTGGGGAGAATGTGAGGGTACTTCTGATTGGGCCTCTGTTAGTCACTCACACATTCACTGAGGACTTAGGTACTAATCGTTAAAGGCAAAAAGACAGTCCTTGCCTCCAGTAACTCAAAGATCAGGAAGAGTGAGAGGGCAGAGACAATGACATTATCTCAAGATAATTGATTACTATGGTTTGTGCAAAAGTGCTAGAGGCACAGCTGATTCTGCTGGAGTGAGAACTGAAATAATCACAGCTTTCACTGTGAGCCTTAAAAGGAGTAATAGTTCACCCTGCACAAAGGGTGGGAGGAAGAGAACACAGTCAAACATCCAGAAGCACAAAGAGTCCAGGAACTTTCCTCATTTCATTTTGGTATAAAATTTATGTTCAAATATTGCAGTGATAGATATTGTCTATATATATTCAGCTACACATTTAAAAAAATTAACTGAATTTATTGTGGTGACATTGGTTAATAAAATTATGTAGGTTTCAGATATACAGTTCTACAATATATCATCTGTATATTGTATTATGTGCTTACCACCCCAAGTAAAACTTAACATGCAACATGCAGTGCACATAATCCTGAAATTCTTTTGGATATTTCTTTTAAAGGGAAAAAGAAAACAAAAATATATTTCAACCCTTTTTCCAAAAGAGAAAAGTTAATTAATCCCAGATGAACAGAAGGGAAATATATACATTTTTATAATATTTTTTAAAAACATTGACTCTCCTCTTCAGACGTTCCTAATTTTATTAATTATAAATGCCCTTGCAAGAACAATTATAAAGTGATATTTTTAGACAATCAAATCTTAGTGTCTGCTCCATGAGGATTAAACTGTTTCTTTTTGTACCTGATCCTGTGTTGTTTTCGGCAATATCTCTCACAGGGATTTCTTATCCAAGAGAAGGCACAGTTTCTCTAAGGCAGGCCCTAAGTGGAAACTACCGTGTCCTAAACTATATAATTGCTTCAGTTGGTATTTCTTATTAGATGTTTATTTTCTTTCCTCCTCAATGGTCAAGGTATGACTGTAGCACCTCTGTTTCTCAAGCATATGCCTGTGGAATGAAAATACAACTCTGATTACTGGGGAATTTGCCATACAGAGTATAAATTGGAACTTAGTCATGAGAAAGGCTGTACGTGACTTGACAAAAGTTTTCCTAAGACCTCATATAACTATATCCAGTCAACAAGCCTTCAGTGTGCCCAGTGCTATATTCCATATCCACTGCTATTGACAGAAACAAACAACAACAACAACAACAACAAAACAACAATTAAAAAATGCCACTTCCTTTCAAGGAGAGAAGCAGGTACTCACAGCCTCAGCCAAACCCTATCTGAATGGTCTTGGGACTACCCATGACTTAAAGGAAGCAGAGATGACAGTATGTGGTCTGAGGTGGTTTCAATGTGGCCTGTTCCAGCCCCAGGCCTATTTTCAGAGCTTATGCGTTCCCCAGTTCTCCCACAGCTGAGTCAACTCATTTCATCTTCTGCAGATCCAGCCTCACTATTTATTTTCTGAGCAATTTGGCTTTAGTGGGCTATAAATAAGTAGCCTCGGGCCCAGCGTCTCCATTCATTCAGGCTTATTATTAGCAGCCCCTTCCCTGAAAACTGGCTCAGACACCGGGCGCGGGCACTGCGTCCCGGGTTGCCCTCACTATGATCTAAACTGCATGTTCTACTCTTTGTCAGCCCTAACGCTACCACCCAATTACGGAGCCCATGTAGAAGACAGAGCAATTCAACAACAATCCATTTCCTGAAGAAGAAATTTCTGAATGAGTAATTCAATTGAATTTAATAAATGTATCAAGATAATTTGTTTTAAGAAACATTATTTATAAATATATTAAATGGATTTGGATATATTCTTATAGAGGATACGTTCAAGAATATTCAAGTTGCTGAAACAGGTTTGGCTCAGTGGTAGAGCGTCAGTCTGGGGACTGAAGGATCCCGGGTTCGGTTCCAGTCAAGGGCATGTACATTGGTTGCAGGCACATCCCCGGTGGGGGTGAGCAGGAGGCGCTGGTAGATGTTTCTCTCTCATACGTTTCTAGCTCTCTATCTCTCTCCCTTCCTATCTGTAAAATATCAATAATATATATATTTTAAAAAAAGAATATTCAAGTTTTTCTTGAATATCACCAGGGATATATTCTTCTTGACTATATTAAGTTTTAATGCTCTTTTTATGAATCCGTCAATGAACTAATGAACCTTATGACCCTCAGCATTTACTAAATTGAACATCATTTAGAATACAGCCAGAGTAAAATGCATTAATTGAATATATTCAAAAGGACTATTTCTTTTGCATGAGGTTTTTATAAAGAGTAAATTTGATCAAACGGTCACATGAAAAATTGATCTTTTAATAAATTGGCTTTCTGCAAAATGACTTTTGGCGAAGGGATCAAGAGCCAGATGGGTGCTGTGTTGTGTCTCCATGGACCAATGCTACCAATGGTCAGCCTTTCAGGATTTCTGAGTGTTTCTTACACCTCCCACCCCTGGCTGAGCTCTGCTACATCTGGTCCCCAGTGTTGACTGGTGAACGCCACTTCCTGATGTAGCTGGGTCTTAGCTATGGTATGTGACTGAAATGCTATGCTAACTATCTCGTCTTACCCAAATAGAGACACATAGCCCTGAGACTCAACTCCTCCTCCTGATTCCCTCCTGTTCAGCCTCACTGATAAATCTCAAAATATAGCAGACCCAAAGGCCTGTCCTCTTTTTCTTTCAAATACTTAGTTTTTAAAAATTTCTTACTCTCTAATAATAATTCCAGAGTTATAAGGAAACTTGAAAACAAACAGGGAAATTCTAGTATATTAACTACCTATTGTGAAAAATAAATTTTCTGGTTTTTAACAAAATAACCTTGTTGGAAGATTTCTTACTGTTTGGAGAATGATATAAGAAGTAGGGCAGGAAAGTAGGCAATTTTGGTATCCATTTGATTCATTTAGATTGAGGATATTTCCTCTTACTCTCTTGTGAAGACAAATGCATATTCCTAAGAAATTTGTGATAGAATTTAATCACATCTTCTAAGAAAAAGCATGCACATCACCAAATTTAATTTTGAATGTTGTAACTTAATAAGATGTGACTTCCCTGATCTTGTATAAATGGACTTCAAATCCTTACCTTTATTTCTTCAATTAGAAATTAATAAGTTGTTAATTAGTTCCACACCATACACTGCAAAATTTGTTTTTATCTTGCAGTTCCTTCCCCTACTTTCACCAAATGTAATAACTTCATAGTAAATAACTTGTAGCAATTAGACATTTCTGATATGATAGGGAACATATCAGAATAGTTATTGGTTATAAGAAAAATTTGGAGACAAACAGAACAGATTTAACTTTAAAATACAGCAATTCAAACAAAAAAGAAACAACACACACTTATTTTGTTGGCACTCAATTAAAAAATATATAAAATATCCTCAACATCATTAGAAAAAATACCAATTGAAACCATGATGACATACCACTACACACCCACTAACATGGCTGCAATAAACAGGACAGACAGTAATAATTTAATGAGGATAAAAAGAAATTGGAACAATACTGGTAGAATTTGAAATTGTATACTCACCTTGGAAGAAGGTTTTGTTAGTTTCCAAAAAAGTTAAATATAAACTTACTAGAGGCCCAGTGCACAAATTTTTGCACAGGTGGGGTCCGGCTGAGCCAGGAGTTTGGGGGCATGGGCAGTTGATTGCTGGCCCTGCCCCTGATCAGGGTGTTTGGGGCCAATTGGGAGCAAGTGGGTAGCAAATGGGGCCCATATCAGGCTGGTTAGCTACCACAGTGTGTGTCATAGCCACTGGTTGTTCTGGTCATTCCAGTAGCTGGGCTTTTATATATATAGATATTGCCCAGCAATTCTGCTCCTAGGATTATACACAAGAGAAATGAAAGCATATATTCCTAAAGCACGATTCATAGTAGTCCAAAACTATAAACAGTACAAATGTCCATCAAGTAGAGAATAAATAAAAGCTGTGGTATGCCCATACAATGGGATTCTATTCAGCAATAAAAAGTAATTAACTTTATGACTTATGAAAAAATATAATATGGTTCATGATAACTTCTCAGTATTAGAATCCATTCAGCAGGTTAAAAATTAACATTCTGCCACATATAGTGCTCTGGTGAAAATAATGACCTAGTTTCAAGATAACAAAATAGCCTAAAGGTATTTTGGACAGAAATTTATACATATTTGATACTTACACAGAGCCCTATGGTGAGCATTGATGATGGTACTGAATAGAGTTCAATAGAGAGGAAGATGAAGGAAGTAATTTTGAAAAAATGCAATATTTATACAATGCAATATTTTTGCATGTAACTATTGAGGACAAAATGTTTTCAAATCATTTATTAATTTTTAAGGTAATGTTTCCTATGTAACACAAATAAAATTGCATATTAACAGATAGTGTACTCAAAGGAAAGGAATCAAGCAATAATAAAAAGTGACCCGAGGGTAAACATTTGAATTAAAATTTCATATTGAATATTTCCTGAGGAGCACAGGATATTACAATCTCCAGAAACAGACCTCTGAACAAAGATGCTAAATAGCTAGTTCTAAACATTTCTCTTTGCTCAAACTGTACCACATTATGTAAGACTTGGAAGGTTAGCTGGAGAAAACAAGCCTATTAAGTGCCTCTGCAATAGTATTCTGTTAGGAAGGTTGGGTGGCTTATTGGAAATGCCATTAAGTTTGCTCAACCCATTCCATGAGTGTCTCTGAAAACTGAAGATTCACTTCCAATGATGGTACCACAAAAGTAAGAGACAAGCCAGCAGTTGACTGCTTTTCAATCTTTCCTTGCTTCCTAAGATTTGCTATGAATTGTTTCTTTTATTAAAACTTGCCCCTGGAGGAGAAACCAAGATGGCGGCATAGGTAAACACCTGAACTGCTGCCTCACACAACAACTTAAAAACTACAACTAGAAGACAAAACAGACATCATCCAGAACTACAGGAAGGCTGACTGAGAGGAAATTCTATAGCTAAAAAAGCACACTGAGACTCAGAGGAGATACAGAAGTCATTGGGTTCCTATTCTAAACCTACTAAAATATATGAGTTAGAATTTCCCACAGTAAGGCAAAATCCCTGTATTTTTAATGAGCTTTGCTGGCTGTTCTCACATGATCAGTTCAACACCAATAGAAGATGGGCATTTGGAAACAACTGATCTAAAGAATTGAAAGAGTTGGGTTGTAGGCCTGACTCATTAAAAATAAGCTTTATTCAGTGGATTTGATTTTCTTCAAACACTTTTATAATATAATATGTTTTTTAAGAACCCAAATGCCCTAGTGCAACTTTAGCCAACTTATTCTGAAACCTTAATAATTATTAATAGGAAAGAGAAAAAAAACACAATGCACTGCCCTGTATTTAAAAAAAAAAAATACTCTGGAGCATCATCAATTTTCATCCTGTGAAGTTACAAGAGGAATTTTGCATTGTACTACCAACTACACAAATAACTAATGTGAATTAAAACCAATGTCCAGAAAAAAATGTAAATGTTTATATCTCACTAATTCCATCAATTAAATAACACTATCAGGCATGTTGCAAGCCTGTAAATTTTATTAGGACAAGGCCTTTTACCTAATCCTGATGCTGTCATATATGTATATATTAGTACTAGAGACCCAATGCACGACATTGGTGCACCTGGTGTGGTAGGGGGTCCCTCAGCCCAGTCTGTGCCCTTTCACAGTCCGGAGCCCTTGGAGGATGTCCAACTAATGGCCGCCGTCAGGTATCCTTAGTGCTGCCGCAAAGGCAGGCTACTACACTCACCAGCCATCAGCCTGTCTTGTGGCTGAGCAGTGCTCCCCCTGTGGAGCGCATTGACCACCAGGGGGCAGCCCCTGCATTGAGTGCCTGCCCCCTGGTGGTCAGTGCATGTCATAGCGACCAGTTGTTCTGCCATTTGGTCAATTTGCATATTACCTTTTTATTACATAGGACTAGATGCCCGGTGCATGGAATTCATGCATGGAATCAGGGGTCCCTCAGCCCAGCCTGCACTCTCTCCAATCTGAGACCCCTCGGGGGATGCCTGCCTGCCTGTCTGATTGCCCCTAACCCCTCTTCCTGCCTTCCTGATCACCCCTAACCATCTTTACCTGCCTGATCACCCCTAATCACCTCTGCCTGTCTGCCTGATCGCCCCTAACTGCCTCTGCCTCACCCTGCAACTGGGACCCAGGATTCCCTACTCCAGCCAGTCACGGGCACCTGGGACCCAGACTTCCCTCCCTCTGGCCAGCCACAGGCACCCAGGACCTGGGACAGCTTCATCTGGACCAGCTGCACCCACAGGGAACTATGGGTGGGCAGCTTCACCCAGGCTGCAGCCGTAGGCACGTGGGGCCATGGGACAGGTCGTTTGTCCCTCTCCTGGGCCACAGCCATAGATTCTAGTGCCTGGGACCATGAGGCAGGTAGCTTATACCTCTTCCAAGCTGCAGCCTGGCTGGTCCCCATTCCTCTCTCCCCAGTACTGAGTGTCTGAGCCATTAAGGTGTGACAACCACTTGCATATTAGCTCTTATATAGGTTTATTCTTCCCACAGGAATAAAAAGACTAGTCAGGTATACCATTTTTACTTTCACAGAACTCATTTCTACTGAAAGCAAGTGGTTAATTTCCCAGAATATGCGTATGGTTCATGTTCTATGTATAACTGCATCATTAGCATTCTTTTCTTTTCTTTTCTTTTTTGAGATCCAATAATATCACTATGACTTTTATTTAATTTTTTCTAAAGAACCTTTGTAATAATATTTTTAAAAAGAACTGCTATAGTGTTTGCTGTGTGGGATGGAAAAGTTTTGGGGACCTTGCCTTCTAAATCAGCTTTAGAAAACAATTTCAAAAGTTCACATTCTATTGCTTTGTAAGTGGTGAGAAGAAAGAATATTTAAGTGTGAGACAAAAAAACAAAGCAGTCTTTTCATACTCCCTTGAATTTAAGATTTGAAAATTTACTTGGTGTTTTCTTCAAAAGCAAAATCAGTTGTGTTAGGTTTTGTCTGAACAATAATGACTTCATTGTTTTCATAAAAATAACATTCTCACTATTTTTAAATTCAAACAATACATAAAAGTACTGAAGAAGAGAGAGGCAAATAACCTAAAATTATACTACCTAGAAAGAAACATAGCTCGCTGTGCATATATACAGAGAGAAAGATGGAAAATGAATGGAAGGAAAGAAGAAAGGAAGAAAGGAAGGAAAACTATTTTATAATCCCAGTCCCTAGAATGGTGTCTGGCGCATATTAGGTACTCAATAAAAATACAGTGAATGAATGGGTTAAATTGTATAATTTTTTTCAGGAGCCATACTGCCCAGATCAGAATCTCTTTTCTACCAATTGTTACTGTTTTACCTTGAAAAGGTACTTAAGATCTCTGTATTTCAGTTATCTCACCTATACAATGGGGGTAATAATAACAATCACCTCATCAAGATATTCTTAAGTGAAACTGGATTGTGTGTGTGTGTGTGTGTGTGTGTGTGTGCGCGCGCGCGCGCATGTGTGGTAATGAAATATATAATGCCTATTAGTAGAATTTGGTGCAACACCTTGATTCATGTTGAAGTACCAGGAGTTTTACTTGTCATTGCTTCTGCACTATCAGTGATCTTGTTAATATAATGGAAATGGCAAATAATTTAACTTTAGTATTACGAAAATAGTTTGGACTATCTTATATTTTAAGAACCAACCCTCCAAATCTCCTCTTGCCAAAATGGAGTTATTCTCACATGGAATTTATTCTTAGTGTACTCACTGTGGACCTATTTATTTAGTGTCAGAGCATGTACTATATTTCAGGGTCTCCTCAATGTCACTGAAATGCTATTTAAAATTAACTTTATTGAGGAATATTTTACATATTATATAATTCTGCCATTTCAAATGTACAAGTCAATAATTTACCAAGTTGTGCAATTATCACCATAAATCCACTTTAAAATATTTTTCTCACACCAATTAGATTCCTATGTGCCCACCTACTCTTAATCTATCACCATCCCCTGTCCCAGGATATTCTTAGTCAACTGTCTCCATAATTTTTTTGTTTGATCTTTTTACTATATTATGCTGTCTGGCAAAAACATTTTTGCTTTCTATACTTTTACACATAACATCAACATGAATTGAACATCTTTTCCAGGGTAAGAGGAATATTACCAAAAACATTATACTTATTTCTTTTGAAACTATGTTACAAATGAAAATATGTCTTCATTCCTGATCTAATCCTGGTTAATGAAGTATGAGAAAATTTTTTCATGCAAGCATTTTCAGTAGTGTATTCCAAACTGATTACAATACCTAATTGAACGACTTTATTATTAAGATAAAAAACCAATTCACTTCATTTTCATTCAGTATTACTTTGTATTAGTTTCATATATACTGCAGAGTGGTTAGATAGTCATTTACTTTGCAGAGAGGTCCCCCCCCCCCCGATGCTTCAAGTACCCTCCTGGCCCCATACACAGTGATCACAAAAGGACTATAGTAGCATTTCATATGCTGTAATGTACATCTTTGTGAGTATTCTGTAACTACTCATTTGTACTGCTTAATCCCTTCACCTTTCTTTCTCAATCCCCTATCCTACTTTCCTCTGACAACTGTCAGTCTGTTCACTGAGTCTGTTTCTGTTCTGTTCATTTTGTTCTTTAGATTCCACATGTAAGTGAAATCATATGGTGAAAACTATTTCATTTCTTAGAATTCATTTATTTTTATAAAAATCATATTTCTTTTCTAAATAAAATCAATGCATGCTTCCTTTCAAGGTACAACTTATTCTCTATTTTGTTAGAAAAATAATTAGCAACACATGAAAAAAAATTTGTATATATATCATATCTGAGTTGAAATGTCAATATTAGAGATAACAGATTTAGCATCTATTCCACCAGAGAATGGAAAAATTTACCCAATATTCTCAAGAAAAACAACATACTTAAATTCAAAATTCCACTGGATTTCCTATAGCCTTAATGGTTGTACTCATGGGCTCAGATAAAGCTTTTAAAAGTATGAACTTAAAATATAAGAATATGATTTTCCATAAATGAAAAAATAATTTAAATGCGATGCTATATTCATTTTATAAGGTTATATTTTGGCCATAAGGTCAATGTAGAATAAAAATTCATGCTGAAACTTATTTTTATCAGATTATTTTTTATCAGAGTGGTTCATCATTTGCAATAGATGTCATCTGAATAGTGCATCAGAATATATTACAGTTATTTGAAAAGATAAGACTTCATTTTCAATTCTATTTAGCTATAAAATTGGCTTTGGGGAACTTCTATTATTCCTTCAACTGAACTTGAATTCTTTTCTCTACTTCTCTGCATTGCTAACATTATAACATAAAATCCATTTAACCACAAAATAATGTAATATTTGTATTATAAAGAGCCTTACAGATTATATGTGCTTTGCTACTCAAAATGTGGTCCAGGAGCCTCAGCATAATTTGAAAGCTTTTAGCAAGTGCAGAGTCTCACAGATACCACAGACCTACAGAGTCAGAATCTGCATTTACACAGAACAAAAATTTTTAATTTTAATGAAGTCTAATTTATAAAATTTCCTTTTACGGGTCATGCTCTTTGCTAAGCCCTTGATCTCAAAGATTTTATCCTACTTTTTTAATAAAAGTTTTATAGTTTTACAACATTTAAGTCTATGATCCATCTTGAGTAAATTTTTGAATAAAGTGTGAAACTTAGTTCTAGGTTAATTTTTTTTTTTTTTTGCTTATGCATATCCAATTGCTCCAACACCATTTGATTAAAAGGCTTCCTTTTCTCTATTGAATTGTTTCTGCACCTTTGTTAAAAAGCAGTTAGGCGTATATATGTGGGTCTACTACTCCTGGTTTCTCTATTCTACTCCATTGACCTATGTATCCATCCCTCTACCAATAACACAGTCTTGATTATTGTAGCTAAATTGAAGTTAGAAAGACTTATTACTCCCACTATATCCATTTGGGGTAACTAATTATTCTTGTTCACTTGAATAGAAATTTTAGAATAATCATTTTAGAATAATTATGTACGTATATATCTGCAAAAAAATTGATGGGATTTTAATAGGAACTGCATTACACTCATATATCAATTTTGGGAGGACTGACATCTTTACTATGTCAGGTCTTCCAGTCCACATACATGATGTTTCTCCATTTATTTAGATCTTTGATTTCTTTCATAAATGATATTGTACCTGGCATATACTGTAAGTCCTATACAGGTTTGTTAGACTAATACCTAAGTATTTCACTTTTTAAGCAATGATAAATGGTATGGTATTTTCAATTGTGATGTCCATATGTTAACTGTTTTATAGCAATAGAAATGATTCTGGAAGTTTAACTTATAAACCACTTTGATTAGCTCATTTATTAGTTCTAGGAGTTTGTATAAATTCCTTGGGATTTTCTACTATGAACAATCATGTCATCTGTAAATATTATTAATAGTTTTAGTTCTTCCTTTCTTATATGTATTCCTTTAATTTCCTTTTCTTGACTTATTTCACTGTCTAGAACTTCCAGCACTATGCTGAATATGTGTGGTAAGAATTGACATCTTTACCTTGCTCTTGATCTTAAGTGGAAAGAGTATCTCATCATTAAGGATAATGTTAGTGGTAGCATCCTTATAGATGCTCTTTCTCAAGATGAGGTACTTACTCTCTATTCATATTATTCTTTAATAATAAATGGATGTTAAATTTTGACAAATAGTTCTTCTGCATCAATTCATATAATCATGTGATTTTTCTTTTTTAGCCTATTAATATGGTGGATCACAGCAACTTACTTCTGAATATCAAAACTAGCCTTGTAGTTCTAGAAAAACCCAACTTAATCATCTTATCTAATAATAGACAAACATGTAAATTGACCATACCTCTGCTACACCACCAGCCAATCAGTAGTGATGTGCAAATTAACCCAACAAAGATGCAGTTAATTTGCATACATAGGCATCTAGTGACAGGAGGTGGGGGAGAGGACTCTTGCATGCTTGCATCGTCGCCATGACGACATTGCAGTCATTCTGCCCCACCCCCAGTCTCCTAGGGCCTCTGGGCAGCATGTGAAGACAGGGTTGGACCTGAAAGAAAGAGGCTAGGCCAGAGTGGAAAGGCAGTGCCAGTAGCCAGGGAAAGGAAGGCCCATTCTAGCACAAATCTTCATGCATTGGGCTCCTAGTAGAGTAAAATTCTTGTTGTTGACTGCTGAATTCCATTTGCAAATATTTGTTAAGGATGTCTGCATCTATATTGAGAAAGGTAGTGAAGTCTATAGCTATAACTGTGAATCTGACCACTTCTTATTTCTCTTCTGCAGTCTGCTTTACATCTTTTGCTGCTCTGTTGTTTGACATATACACAGAATTACTGTCTTCTTGGTAGATAGATCCTTTTATCATTATATAATATCCTTAGTGTCTCTAATAATTTTCTTTGCTCTGTAGTCTATTTAATCTGGTGTTAATATAGCCATTTTTGTTTTATTTGATTCATGCTTGTGTGCTATATCTTTCCCCATCCTTTTACTTTCAGTCTCCTTATATCATTATATTTAAAGTGAGTTCTGTGTAGACAGTATATAGTCAGGTCATGTTTTAATAAACTCTAGTAATTATTGGCTTTTATTTTGTATATTTAGACAATTAGGATAAAATAGGGCAGAGGAATATGCTGTCTGAATAGTTTGTGAAGATTTTATTTATTTTTTTAAAATATATTTTATTGATTTTTTAAAGAGAGGAAAGGAGAGGAATAGAGAGCTAGAAACATAGATGATGAGAGAAACATTGACCAGCTGCCTCCTGCACATCCCCCATCGGGGATGTGCCCACAACTATTGTACACGCCCTTGACCGGAATCTAACCTAGGACTTTTCAGTCTTCAGACTGATGCTCTATCCACTGAGACAAACCGGTTTCAGCAGTACATGAAGATTTTAAAACATTGCATTACCTATATCCTCCTAAGCTCCTTATATCAACTACTGGTAGTAGACACTAGCTCTAAAAATCTAAAAATGTCATGGATTCCTCTCTCACCTCCCAATAGTAGCTAATACTTATGGAGTACTTTGCGTAAAGCACTCAACTAATCATTTAACATGCATGAACTCACTTATTATTCCTATTTTTCAAGTGACAAAACTGAAGATTCAAGAGGTAAAGATAGTGGCTCAACTGAGTTCAGAGACAGGCAGGTGTGTGTGACTCTACAGCAGTACTTTCACTCTCTTGTTTCCATAGGACTTTGAAGGTTATAGGTAGATTAGGAGAGTGAGGTGTTGTTCATATTTTATCTGCCAATGCTATACCTTGAAGTAAGAGCAGAACAGCTAAGAGCAGATTATCCTTGATTTGGATTTGACTATGATATTTACTAACTTGAGTTATCTCCCCATGATTCAATAATGTCATCTACAATATTGGGATGAGGAATGTTTCTATTTTATAAGGCTGATATGAAAAGTATATAAGGAAATGTACAGGGTGGGGCAAACATAGGTTCACTAAACATTTAAATGAAGGTGACAGTATGACACAAGGAATATTTAGGAGATGAATATATGAAAATAGTTTTAAATAAAATTCCAAAAGTAAATTATTAAAAATCTAGTTAATTGTGTGTTTTTCCACAAAGTTCTTGCTCTCCCTGCTATTTTTTAAGTGTTCCTGTCTCTTATCTCCCAAACCACCTTAGATGGTCAACGTGACTTATTATTCAAAGTACTGTACTTTTAAATTGCCTAAGTCACCCAAATCATCTACAGATAATCTCTATGATCTTAATTTATATTAAAATTCTCAATCTCTTAAATTGCTCATGAGTTAATGACAGAATTCTAGTCTCCAGGGGGAAAAAACATGATTCACTCCTGGCTAAGGCAGATTTCTTATAAATTGATAGCATGATGCAGTGGAAAGAGCACTTAACTGGGAGTTAAGAAATCTGAGACCTATTATTACCTATTAGAGGCCAACTGCACTAAATTCATGCACAGGGGAGGGGTGTCCCTTAGCCCAGCCTGCACCCTTTCCAATCTGGGATTCCTGGAGAGGGATGTCCAACTGCCCACAATTGGACATCCCTCTCATAATCCAGGACTGCTGGCTCCCAGCTGCTCACCTGTCTTCCTGATTGCCCCCAATTGCTTCTGCCTGTCAGCCTGATCACCCCCTAAGCACTCACCTGCCAGCCTGATTGATGCCTAACTGCTCCCCTGCCAGCCTGTTTGCCCCTAACTGCCCTCCCCTGCAGGCCTGGTCACTCCCAACTGCCCTTTCCTACAGATCTGGTCTCTCCCAACTGCCCTCCCCTGCTGGGCATCTTGTGGTGGCCATCTTGTGTCCACATGAGGGCAGCCATCTTTGACCACATGGGGGCAGCCATCTTGTGCATTGGAGTTATGGTCAATTTGCTTTTTACTCTTTTATTAGATAGGATAGAGGACTGGTGCTTTGAGTGTGTGTGTGGGGGGGGGGGGGCAGCAGGTTTGCCCTGAAGGGTGTCCTGGATCAGGGAGGGGGTTCCCTTGGGGCATGGAACAGCCTGGGCGAGGGGCCTGTGGTGGTTTGCAGGCTGGCCACGCCACTCAGTGACCCAAGCATCTGGGATTTATTTATCTTCTACAATTGAAGCTTTGTAGCCTTGCACGGAGCCAAGCCTTCTGCTCATCCATGGCTGCTGCCATTTTCATGAGGATTTATTTATCTTCTATAACTCAAACTTTGTAGCCTTGAGTGGAAGCCTGGGCCCAATAGGGTGTGCAGAAAGCTTGGCTTCCTCCATTGCTGGGGAAACCCAAGTCTCCTGCTGACTCAGTGGCTGCAGCCATTTTTGTTAGGTTAATTTGCATATTCACTCCTGAATGGCTGATGGGCATGGCTTGTGGGTGTAGCAGAGGTATGGTCAATTTGCCCATTACTCTTTTATTAGATAGGACTGGTGCATGGATTCATACATGAGAGAGGGAACCCTCAGCCTGGCCTGTGCCCTCTCATAGCAATTTTGGCCTGTGGGGATCCCGTCTAAACCAGCAGTCAGACATCCCCGAGGGATGTAGCAGTGCGCCAAGTAGCAAGCAACCAGGAAGGAGTCTGAGCCGGGGTGGGCGCTGCACTGCTTGTGCTCATCCTGGCCCACTGCACCTTCTGTCGTCACTCAAAATCACTGCCACTAAGTCAAGAGAGGCTCCCGCCACTGAAACTGTGTGCTCAAGCCATGAGCCTGGCTTCTGGCTGAGTGGTGTTCCCCCTGTGGGAGAGCACTGACCACTAGGGGGCAGATGCTCAAGCCCCCTGGTGGTCAGTGCACATAATACCCTGTTTCCCCAAAAATAAGACAGTGTTATATTCCTTTTTGCTCCCAAAGATGCATGCGCTAGGCTTTATTTTCAGGGGATGTCTTGTTTTTCCATGAAGAAGAATATAGAACACATTTATTGTTAAATGAAAATAAAGGAAATTTATTACAATCATGTCATCATCTTTTGGAACATCATCATAACAATCCAATTCCTGAGTTTCCTGGTGAATTTCTTGTGACTCCATTTCTTTCAGAATCTGTGGACCAAATCTCTCATGTTTAGCAATAGCACTGTCTTTAAATGAGTGCTTCTTGTCAAGGTAGCCTGCTCACAGTGCATTTGCAATGCCACTGTCAGTGATTTTCTCCCATGAATTCTTCACCCAAGTCACAACTTGTTGCAGTTTAGGTTTCACCAAGTTTCCAGGCTGATTTCTCTCCATTCACACAGCAGTGACGTCAGGACTCCATGTAATATCACTGGTTGCTAGACGCCAGTTAGGGCTGCCCTAGCGACCAGTTTAAGGTAAATTAATTTTCATTCTGAGACAGAGCCTGGGGGCCTTATTTTCAGGGGGGATGCCTTATATTTCACTCATAAGGAAACCTGTAAGTAGGTCTTATTTTCGGAGGATGTCTTATTTTCGGGGAAACACGGTAGTGACTGGTTGACTGGTTGTTCCAGTCCTTTGGTCGTAAGAGTCGCTTAGTCTTTTATATATAGATAGATGTGACCCTGGGCAAGCCGTTTCCCATCTATGGCTGTCAGTTATCCCAGTATCAAATGAGAAACTAAAACTGCATGGTCTCTGGTGAGTGCTAGGATCCTATGTGCTATCCCAATATGATTTTCTTGAAGGACTTAGATAATGAACAGCATACTTCATCATGTTAGGAGAAAAATTTTGGAGCAATTCTTATATTGTAATTTCACTCTGAATTCACCTAGAGGCTTAAAGTGAAGGGGAAAAATATTCAGTATACCCAAGGTCAGTCAGTCTGAATCAATTATCAGAGCTCATTATTTGTGCTAATGTGTTTACATGGCATGCTTTCTCCTCCTGAAGCATTTCTGAGATTTAGAGATTGCTTTTCATTTTCAAACAAAAAAGCTTCCAGCCACCTACACTCAGAAATACAACAATAATGGGTTGTCATTATTCCCTACAGCTTATGCTAATTCACTGACTTTCAAATGGAAAGAAAGCAGAGACTACTAAATGAGAAGTTTTATGTTCTCTGAATCTATCATTTTTTATCATGCACTAAACTTTTACACACAATTCAGCCTCCTAATTTTCTATTTTATTTTTATTTAAAAAATAGGTGTTTATATGTTCTTCTGATGTACTTATAACTATTATCATTTAATGCATAACACTGTTAAAATATAAAAAATAAATTTTAAGCAGCAATATTTTTAAAAGATTATCTTATTTTTTTATGCTTTAGGAAGTTAAACTATGGAATCTAAAAAGCCTACAAAGTCATTGTTTCAGATTCATTGTCATGTATACATTTATTCACCTAGTTAAATATATATTTTTAAATTACGTTTTTATTGCCTTTTTTAGAGAGAGGGAGGAAGGGAGTGGGACAGAGATAGAAACATCGATGAGAAAGAAACATCAATATAGATGACTGCCTCCTGCATGCCCTCTACTGGAGCTCGAGCCTGCAACCGAGGCATGTGCCCTGACCAGGAGTGGAATTGATCATTCTTTGTGCATGTGTTGACATTCAACCATTGAGCAACACTGGCCAGGCTACCAAATATTTTTAAAGGGGTTGCCACATGCCAGCCATGGTGATAGATAGCAGAGAAAATAAAGAGCAACAAGGAAATGTTCCCTTCCTTTAAGGGAACTACAGTCTATGTGGGTTTAACAGAAATGCCACAATTTTAATCTCCAGAAGTAAATGGGCAGTTATCAAACTCTGTAAAATGTCTATTTGCATATGTGTTTTAGTAATATTTTGTATGAAACATTGCATTAGTTTCCTAGGGCAGCCATAACAAATTACCACAAACTTGGATAGCTTAAAATATCATAAATATATCAACTCACATTTCTGGAGGTCAGAAGTCTAAAATCAAGGTGTAGGTAAGGGCCTTACTCCTCTGAGGCTCTAAGAGAGGATCCTTTCTTCTTAGCTTATGACAGCATAACTCCAATTGCTGTCTCCTTCCCATGTCTGTCTTCCCAGTGTCAGTCTATGTCCACTTTTCTCTTTCCTTAAAAGAACAACAGTCAATGAAATTACTAATCCAGTACTTTTATTAATTTTATTACAACTACAAAGGCCCTATTTCCAAATGAGGTCATCATATTCACAGGCTGTAGGTGGGTATGAACTTTGGAGGGGACACTATTCAACTCAGTACAAAAATTAAAGTAAAATAAACCAATATTAACAGTCCTTTATATTATTTCCTTCTTACAATTAATGTCCATTTTCTCTTCAGGTTTTATTACTTTTTATTTTAGTCTCTTTTTTTTGAAATTGTTCTTGAACTTTATCAATGGTTTGCAAACTTGTAGGTTACATTGTAGTTTGTGATTCAAGTACTATAAGTATTTTTTTGAAGTGGAATTCTCTGTTTATTTGAACTTCATGTTAACATTGACAGCTTGTTAGACTCAAATGTTTAAAATACTTTTTCAATAAAATTAGTGCAGAGAATCCAATATAGACTGTGGCCACTGTAAAAGTACTATAAATTTTTTCCTGGCTAGAACCCGAGGATCTTTTTCCTTTCTTATAATTATTTTTTCTCAATTTGGTTTGTCTCCTTTCTCCTAACCTAAAAATAGCACAAACGCAAATACAGAATGTTGATTCACAAACCCCAAATGCAAAACAAACCCCAAACACAGCACAAATCCCAAAAGCAACACCAACACCAGACTGAACTCTGAGGTTGACTATCATAGGCAACTCACGCTCATTCACTCTACCCCTGTATCTTGATGACCTCTGGTAATACATTTTATATTCTCTACCCCCTCTATTACCCAATCAATTTCCATGAGCAAAGTCATTAGCAGCAGCATATAATTTAGAAATATCTATATATATAAAAGCCTAAGCGACTGTTATGGTGGGATGACCAGAATGACCCGTCGCTATGATGCACACTGAGCAGGCAGGCAGGCAAGTGGTTAGCGGCAAGCGATCCCAGATTGCAGGAGGGATGTCTGACTGCTGGATGTCCAACTGCAGAGATCGGGCCTAAACAGGCAGTCTAACATCCCCCGAGAGGGTGCAGGCTGAGCTGAGGGACACTACCCCCCTTCCCTTGTGCACAAATTTCATGCACCAGGCCTCTAGTAAAATATAAACGTTGAAATTCTTCCCCATCTACTTCCAGAAAAGTTTTTCAAACCTTTTTCTATGTCTACAATATGTATGTGTGTATGCCTGTGTATCTATTTTTTTATCCCTATAAACATATAATTTACTGAATTCATTTCTGGTAGGTGTTTTTCTACAAGAAAACTGGATCATAGTATTAGTATTATTTTACAATTTACTTTTATAACTTAAAATGGTATTTTTACTCATCTGTAAACATTGATCTCTGCTCTGGGATGGTTTCTTAGGCCTCCTTTTCCCTCCCTCCATTTTGGTTAAGTGCTATTATTCCACATTCTCACAATTTTTCAGCTTGTATCTACTATAGCATGAATCACAGGAAAATGCAATTATTTACGAGCTTCGTTATTTATATATTCTATGGGCTCTTAAGACCTGAATGCCTCTTCATTCTTGCTATAGACCTACCAGCTAGCCCAGTGCTAGTACTCAATAGTAGTTGAATGTCTGTTCTCACAGCTTCTGATTTCTCTCCACTTCAGTCCTCCCTTCATATCCTAAAAGAGGTGGAAAATTCTGTTGATTTTACTCAAATTCTGTGAGCTCCCTTACCCCCAAATCTCTATTACTCTTATGACTCCCTTAGTCCAAGACCCTATTTTCCCTCCCCTAACACAATGTTTCTCTAACTTAAATAATAGTCTCTTTTAAAAAATTATATAAACTTGTTGAATCAAATTTTTATGATTTTGACTAAAGACATACAAACAATATTTGACATAAACCTTAAACTAATACTTCTTATGTAAATCTAAATTCAAAACAACTTAAACATTAAATACTTTATAACCAATAAAATTAAAACTACTGAATCAGCTTTAAGTGAATGTACTATTTTGCTAAAATTAACTTGCCCATTTTGAATTAATAGTGTAAAGATATATGTATATGCTCAAATCTGTTTCTATATAATCTGTCTCTGCGTTTTTATCTATATGACTCTCAAATGAAGGCTATCATTTTAAATAAGAATATTTCAATATTTGCAGAGAAATATATGTATATTTTATATGCATGATACTAATGTGTTACATATACTGATATATACACAACCTGTCAACGCATATGTTCAGCTATTATAAACATGCATTAAAGGAAAAAAAGATGTCACAAAATAATTTTGATAACAAAATACTTAGTGTGCTATCTCAGAATAATGAGACTTCATACTTAGCAAAACTCTGGCACTATGCAACTCTCAAATACCAATTTTAATGAGCTGTCATTTGATAACTCAGTAAAGCTTGTTTGTTCATTTAAGAGAAGGTTAGCATGGGAGAGTTACAAAAATGTGCATTATGTGGATGTATAAAATCAGACACAAAAGGTTCGTTATCATATTTGCTTTTATATTAACTGATCATCAATAATACAAGTTGGTATATGGTATAAAGACATGGTATGCTGCTGATACTCTAGCAAATATGCTTTTAAAATAGACGTGCTAATACTGCTGGGCACTGGTAACTCAGTTTTCTCATCACATTTTTCTTTTTCTTTTTAAATATATTTTTATTGACTTCAGAGAGGACAGGAGAGGGAGAGAGAGATAGAAACACCAATGATGAGAGTAAATAATTAATTGGCTACCTCCTGCAGGCCCCCCATTGGGGATTGAGCCTGCAACCTGAACACGTGCCCTAACTGAGAATCGACCTCCCAGTTCATAGGACAAAACTAAACCACTGAGCCACACTGGCCTGGCACATTTTTTCTTTTTAAAAATAGTATACTTCAGTGGTCAGCAAACTCATTAGTCAACAGATCAGCGAGCCGCAGTTTGCCGACCATTGGTATACTCCATAGGACTTTGTTTATGCAACATTCTATATCAAAGAGAAAACTTATAAACAATTTTTTAAGTTCTGATGTAGGATTTTTTATCTTCTTCCAATAAAGTGCAATGTAAGGAAGTTCAGCTTTCGGGTTAACTAGCTTTCAGAATAAAGAATATGTGTGCTATTTATAATTCACATTATTAAATGACAAGTCAAATTTTCTGATTATATAAAGTTTGTCATTTCTGACTTTGACAGCAAAGGTTTTCTCAGGATGGAAAACCTTTAAGTTGGGCCTTTAACTTATGACTTATTACTCAGAAAGCATGGCTTTTAAAACTGTAACTTTAAAACTATAAATCTTTTCTTTTTTAATATTTATGTATTGATTGGTTTTAGAAAAAAAGAGAAAAGGGAGAGGGAGAGAGAGAAAGAAATATCAATTTATTATTCCATTTATTTATACATTCATTAGTTGCTTCTTCTATGTGCTCTGACTGGGAATCCAATCCACAACCTTGGCATATTGGGATAGTGCTTTAACAAACTTAGCTACCCAGCCAGGGCCTAAGTATTTTCTTGATTCTTAAGATCCATTTCAAATACCACCCTATACGAAATCTTCTACCAGATGTTGTCATGCCTTACTTAAACCTCACAGAACTTGGCTCCTATCTCCATTAGACAGTTAGATTAAAGTTTTATTGTGTTTCTTCACATCTATCTCACCCAATTACCTGTGAAGTATTTGAATCAAGTATAGTAAATCTTATGTATATATTATACTAGAGGCCCAGTGCACAAAATTCGTGCATAGGTAGGGTCCCTCTTGGCTGCTGGCCAGAGCATCTCCTTTCCCCTGGGCCACCTTCGGCCACTGCTGTTGGCCCTGCCGCCTGGTCAAACTCCCGTCTGAACTCCTGGTCAAGGGGATAATTTGTATACTAGGCTTTTATTATATAGGATATGTATTATATGTACAGTGTATAGTATATCTGTACAACCAATTTAAGCTCAGGTTAATGCATATAGTAGGTACTCAGCAAATGTTTAATGAATGAATGTATAAAAATATAAATAAAAATCACTTCTTTGCCAAAAGTTGCTGCCACTCAAGCAATGCTCCAGTACTGCAATGAACCTAAGAATTGTCCCTCTGTCTCTCTTGCTTCAATCAGTATCGCACACGTGAGGTGGATGAAGTTCTTTGCCTCAGCAGAAGGGTAAACTGATATTTACAGTGTAAGATTTCAAAGCTTATGAAGGGACAAGGCCCTCAAGTTTGGTTCCCAGGCCTCCTTATAGATAAACAGAGCTCAAGACTTCTCCACAGGGAAGAACGGAAAGCCTAGTGACATGTCTCACATGTCCTAGACTACACTTTTTATGGCCCCCAGATTCAAGGAGTGAGGCATGATGGCACCCCAGATGAAGCTCATGATGCAATAAAAATTCTCCAAGTAGATGAGAATCCAACCTGTTCACCAATAGCAGGACCCGGGTCCTGGACTTTCTCTAGCCACTCCTAGGTCCATATACAAAGTGCCCAGGGCTAACAGGGTGAACAACCACTCTGCTTTCTTGGGGACAGAGAGATTTCCCGGGATGCTGGAATTTCAGTGCTAAAACTGGGACAGTCGCAGACACACTGGGAAGGTTGATCATCCTAAATTGGCAAAACACCATGAGCCTTCATGCTAATTCCCTTAAGTGGAAAAACACTCTTAAGCCAACACTCTTAACAGGCTTCAGTTAGTATCTCCAGGCTTTATAGATGACACATGTGTAAAAGTATAGGTTAGCCATCCCATAGCCCCTTCTTTTTGAATGAATGAATGAAGGGCTATGTCATTTCTTTCTTTTATTTTGAAATATGTTTTTATTAATTTTTTACAGAGAGGAAGGGCGAGGGATAGAGAGTTAGAAACATCGATCAGAGAGAAACATGGATCAGCTGCCTCCTGCACACCCCCTACTGGGGATGTGCTCACAGCTAAGGTACATACCCTTGACCGGAATTGAACTTGGGACTTTTCAGTTTGCAGGCCGATGATCTAGCCACTGAGCCAAACCAGTTAGGTATGTCATTTCTTTAGTTACAGCAATGGATCTCAAGCCTCCGCATGCAACAGAATCACCTGGAAGGCTTATTTAAAGAACAGATTAATCAATGATCAATGTTTGTTTGTTCTCTCTCTCTCTCTCTCTCTCTCTCTCTCTCTCTCTTTCTCTCTCTCTTTCTCTCTCTCTCTCCCTTCTTCACTTCCACTATCTCTAAAAATCAATGGGAAAAATATCCTCAGGTGAGGATTAACAAAAAATCAATTAATGAATTAAGTAAAATACAGATTGCTGAGCCCCCGCCTTCAGGGTTTCTAATTCAGTAGGTGTGGAGTGGAGCTCAAAAAATCGCATTTCCTACAAGTTACAAGGTGATACTGATAATGCTTGATCTAGAGACCTGGGTTGAGAACCTCTGCTCTAGAAGTATGGCTTATCTCCTTCTGAGACTAACATGTAATCAGAAAAGGAGCCCATGGAAAAGAATAGAGGTATGAATCAACAATATAAAGTACAGCCTATCATAAAAATTGGTATCTTCTTCATTTCTTAAATATTTCTCAGTGATGAGTACAATTTAAAAAAAAATAATACACAAAGTTCTAAATATAAAAAAGTTTACATTTTTAGGCAAGTTTATGCAGAGCTATGGGGGAGTTCTCAATCACTGGGTTTACTTTAATGACTGTGATTTCTCTGTGGAAAAATAAACATACTGCAGCACATGTTAGTGACACTTGGTTCCTCTTTCATGTGCTCAAACTTAACCATTGAAATATTTTTTTGTACCTAACCTGAATCTCAGTTTCACAATTATCATTTTCTCTGGCATTCTAAGCATGAAAGGTGGGGGGTGGGTTTCAATCTATGCAAACTTCTCAATGTTACTGAATATGTAGCAAAAACATAAAAGCAATCCTAGAGTATAAACTGCATTTAACTTTATGCTCATAGTCTTCTCTTGAAAACATCTACTGCTGCCCATCAATACACAAATTTTGTTTTCAGCGGTAGAAATACCTCCCATATCTTCAAGGAAAGGTTCCCGACTGCCTCACTTAGATGTTGTATTTGACCTAGAACAAACGGAACGATGGCAGAATGTGATGTCCTTATCTGTAAAAGGTTTCTAAGGAAATGGGTCTCTAATAGAATTTTTTTTTATAATTTTGATGAATAAAATGACTTTCTAAATGGCCTGATCTCAGAAACTAGTTTTCGATAATCACCGTTTTGTTCTTGTCCCCAGCGTTCCGGTGGTGGCCTTGCCATTCCCTTGTGTGCGTTCCAGGGGATGGTGTCTCTCCAGGCCCCGACAGGGAAAACGCTATCCCTTTCTACCTATGAGGTGAGCACGGAAGGACAGAAAATAACCCCAGCCTCTAAGAAAATAGAAGTCTACCGATCCAAAAGCGTGGGCCACGAGCCAAACTCAGAAGACTCTCCGTCCACCTTTGCGGACACCAGCGTGAAAATACATTTGGAGGTTCTCGAAATTTGTGACAACGAAGAGGCGTTGGACACTGTGTCCATCATTAGCAACATCAGCCAGTCCTCCACGCAGGTCAGATCTCCCTCCCTACGCTACTCACGGAAAGAAAACAGATTTGTTTCATGCGACTTAGGAGAAACGGCCTCGTATTCTCTCTTTTTACCCACAAGTAATCCTGATGGTAATATCAACATCTCCATCCCAGACACCGTGGAGGCGCACAGACAGAACAGCAAAAGGCAGCGTCAAGAGAGGGATGGCTACCAAGAGGAGATCCAGTTGTTAAATCAAGCTTACAGGAAGAGAGAGGAAGAAAGCAAGGGTAGCTAGTGACCAGTTGTCTAGAACAGGCGAGAACGGTGCCTCACCTTCACACCGCTAAACTAACACCTTTGTTCTCAGGCTATTTGATTTTCTTTTTCGTTTGCTGGTGTACCTAAGCTTTACAGAAATGCCACTTAATTATTTGTACTGCAAACAGCTGGAAATAGTGCAAACATCTAAGTGCTTTGGATGTGTCGCTTTAGTGAGCCCACACTGTGGTAATTAAAAGATTTGTTTCTTATCCAAGTTCTATAAATCTTTTCCAAATCAAACCTTGGCCTAGTTTACTAATGTTTTGCCTATGTTTGTCAACCTCAGAGGAAACAAAAAAAATTATATGAGCTTAATGAATATATTGTTCCCATGCACGTTTCTACACATAATGTTGGGCTTTGAATTGCAAGGGGGGGGGAAAGGCATTTAGGGAATGAAAGAAATGTAGCAAAGCTCTTGAGTTGTGTTGGAAGAGGCTTGCTGAAATGTGATTAGCAAAGCAAGCTCAGTACAGCTTCAGCTTCAACTTTGCACTGATGTCTTGAAAATACATTCTTGTGTAAAATTGCAAATTAACTTCCAACTTCAAACCATGCATGTCCCTAGTCCGTAAGTAATTGTTTCCTCTGTTTCTATAAAACACATATTGTTTACTGAATTTTTAAACTTTCCTTCTTTAATATAACAGTGTTTTATTCCCATCTTTTCAGTATGTCAAGACTGCCCTTAAAACAAATACTTTGTGTGTTACAAGTGGAACTGCAAAAAGTCTTTAACTGAAACATTAGTAGGAAATGTTATAAATATAAGCTTCATCCTTTCTAGAATTGATTACTTTATTTGAGTGGAAATTGAGGAAAAACTGCCAAATTTTTCTATAGACTAACAAAATTTCTGGGTAAAGCAGAGGTAAATCCTCTAAGTCCGAAACAAAAGTGTCTGTTCCTAAAGCTGCAGATTTGACAGACTTTCTTAGCCATTCTTGAAGCACAGAAATTTTTAGTTCAAATGTTATTCCAACTTTAGGTGCTTTTTACTTTCTTTCTCAAAGATGTGATTATCTCAAGCAAAGAAACAATTTAATATATGCTATTAAATGATTGTTAGGTACATATGTCAAGATGAATGAAAACCAGTATTTAAAGAACACGAGAATTTGATTAAAAAACAGTAATATCCTTTTTCCCTTCTGGGTACCTGTCCTCCCCTCCCCACTCCCACCCCTACCCGCCACTGTAATTGGGCCTATGCTGTGGCAACTGAAAAACAAAAACAAAAACAACCTGGTTGTTGAGTTAACTGTACAATGGATACACTTAAATGCTCTGCTGTATTGACACCATACCAGGATAATTTAGCCCAAAGCCACAGCTTGGAAGGCTACTTAGGATCACATTAGTAACTTAGAACACTTCAAATGCCAGCCAACAGTGGTTGAATCGACAAAAACCCTCTACAGGGGCTGCTGTGCCTAAGCACCGGTATTTCCTCCTCCCAAGCCTCGATCAGAGAGGAGAAGGTTCAGCTACATCAGTAAAAAATCCACTTACTCTTTACTGTGATTGTGACTGTAAAAATGTGTGTCTGATATAATAAGAAATGATGTAATACCCTTATGGATATCTTGTGCTATATTTAAGCATCTTGCCCTTGCATTTAGTCTATTGTTCTTCTTATTAATAAATATTATATTTCAGATAAGTTGTCTCTTTTCTCTATAATTATATATCTACAGACAAAAACTACTTACCTAATAAAAATATCACCATCTGGTGGTAACTCCTGTAAACTGAAAAGGCTTAATCTCCAAAACTCCCTAGTAATAACATAAACACATAATACATAGCCCCAAAGACTTCCAGGAGCTGTGACTGACAGAGAAAACCATTTTGAAGACTGCAAACATCACAGTATTACTCACAATATAATAATAAAAAAAGAGAGACCTGGTTTGCATTATTTGGAAGCTTTTCTCAACATGGTTCTGTAGTATTGAGTTTCATAAACAGTATCCTAATTATGTTTAGCTCCTTCCATTCATTTACTTATCATAATACTAGAGGCCCAGTGCATGGATTCGTGCACCAGTGGGGTCCCTCGGCCTAGCCTGCAAAGATCGGTAGACCCCATCACCACCAGTCGCTGGGCTCCAGCCCGCTGTCGGCGTTAATCCTGCACAGCACAAAGTAGTGCATGAAGCAGCAGGTGGCCAGGGAGGAGCCTGAGCCCAGGCTTGGCGCTGAGCCGCTCCCCCTCACATCGGCCCTCTGCACCTGCCACTGCTGCAGCTGGGGCACGCAGCGGGGTGTCTGTGGGAGAGGTTTGTGCAACAGCTGCTGTGCTGCTGGTCCTGAGCCCAGTGTCTAGTATCTGTCTATCAGCTGAGCAGTGCTCCAGCTGTAGAAGTGCACTGACCACCAGGGGGCAGCTCCTAGAGTGAGCATCTGCCCCCTGGTGGTCAGTGAGCATCATAGCTACCAGCCAGTCATCTGGTTGTCAGGACATCCAGTTGCTTAGGCTTTTATACATATAGATTGAATGAATGCCTATCACATGCTAGATTTTGTTTTACGTTGTTAGGTTTATAACTGTGAACAAAAACAATCCAAATATAAATATGCTGTGTGTTTGAGCCAACTGCAAATTTAGACAACGTAGTCCACACAGAACTTTACTCCTGACACCAATTGTGAGTTCAGAATGTTCCCAAAACCACTATCAGTCTCAATACTTCACCAAAAGGACTCACAGAACTCACTGAAAACTGTACACTCACGGTTATGGAATATTGCATGGCAAGAATACAGATTAAAATTAACCAAGAGAAGAAGCACACATACCAGAATCCAGAAAAAGTCTAAATGTGGAGCTTCTATTGTCCTCTCCAAATGAAGTCATGGATAGCATTTCCAGTCTCAATGTGTATAACTATCTTGCTTGTACAGTGGGAAGAACACTGGGGTGGGAATCAGAAGGATTAATTTCAATCTCTGATTCTGATTCTGACTTTACCACTGTTTGACCACACTTAAACTCTTTAGAACTCAATTTATTGCTGAGTAAATGTTAGAAAGATTAAAGTGAGTCCAGAAAGATTAGATGATCTCTAAAACCTTTTAGCCATTCTAAGATACTAAATGAAGGCTAGACAAAAACCTACTGTAATTACATGATTCTCTTCTTCATTTAAGGATATCCTTAATGGATTTGGGCCTAGCAGGGACTTCATATCCTTGGATCAAGAGAACTCAATGCTCATAAATTTTAATATTAAGACCAGGAAAAAGAGTCCCCAAAGGAATAGATATACAGGAGGACAGATCAATTTGAGATAATAAAAAAGTAAGACCTAGAATTCAGGGGAATACAAGGTTCCAATTAGTAATTTTTCTCTTTGGTTTGGACATACTGAAATCTATAACCAGAGATTATATGATCATATATATATATGAATAACATGGTCTGCTTGCAAAATTCTAACCAGGAAATGTGGCAAGCTGAAATGGGAGAAGGAATTTATAATACAAATACATCTTCCCTTCTTTCTCCCCCATATGTCCTCCACATTATCCCACAATAATAAGATCTCCTTGTTCTGTCAAAACCTGTTTGGCTCAGTGGTAGAGCGTCGGTCTGCGGACTGAAAGGTCCCGGGTTCGATTCCAGTCAAGGGCATGTACATTGGTTGCAGGCACATCCCCTGTAGGGGGTGTGCAAGAAGCAGCTAGCTGGTCGATGTTTCTCTCTCATCGACGTTTCTGGCTCTCTATCTCTCTCCCTTCCTCTCTGTAAAATATCAATAAAATATTTTTTTTTTAAAAAAAGATCTTCTTGTTCTTCGACTTGTTATGTGCCAGGGATGTCCATTTCTTCATATCACCTTTCTTAAGGCAAGTTTCACTCTGTTGTCTCCCTGGAGTTATAATTGTGTAATGTCTTTTGGGGAACTTATCTTAAGGGGATAGGATTAAAAATATATCCATTTAGTATCTATAATAATAAAAGCCTAATATACTAATTAGACCAGAGGTCCTTCCAGATGACCTTCCGGATGAAGCCAAAGCTGCAAGGGAAGCCTGCATCCTGAGTACCAGAGAGAAGCCAGTGCCAGCAGCCGGGGGAAGGGAGATCTGCTCTTGCACAAATTTCATATATCAGGCCTCTAGTTTTTAAAAATATTTTTGATAAATAGGTAAATTGAGTTTTTAATTATTGAAAATAGCAACTTTATAAATCAAGGAGGTATAAGTAATGTGTAGACACCTACTTTTCGTTAACTTTCATAAGACTGCATTATTTATGAAATATATCTGCTTATATTACCTGACATAAAATAAGCACTCATTAAATGTTACTTGCAATATTACTGTTCCTTTCCCTACTCCTGGTTGTAACATGGATAACAGCAGGAGTGCTTGTGATGCAATACTAGAATGTAAAACTCTCATAATGGGGTTTTCAATAGGATTGTGTGAAATATGAACTATCACTACTTTTCTATTGCTGCTGTAATAAATTACCACAAATTCATAATCTGAACACAACTTGCTATTTTACAGTATGTAGCATAGAAATTTGACAAGGGTCCTCACTGGCATTGTCAGGGTATGCCTTCTGGAGGCCCTAAGGGAGAATCCCTTTATTTTTTTAGTTCTACAAGCTATCTGCATTCCTTGGCTCATAGTCCCCCTCCCTCCATTGTTAAATCCAGAAACATTTGGCTGAATCCTCATATCACATCTCTATGAACTTCTCTTCTGCCTCCCTCTTCCACTTTGAAAGATTCATACCTACTGGGCTCATCCAGATAATCCAGGATGATATCCTTATTTTATGGACAAGCTGATTAGCAATCTTATTTATTTTAAAAATATATATTTGTATTGATTTCAGAGAGGAAGAGATAGAGGGAGAGAGAGAGAGAGAGAGTGAGAGAGAGTGAGAGAGAGAGAGAGAGAGAGAGAGAGATCAGTGATGGGAGAGAATCAATGATTGGCTGTCTTCTGCATGCCCCACAGCTGGGGATCAAGCCCACAACCAGGGCATGTACCGTGATGGGGAATCAAACCATGACCTCCTGGTTCATAAGTCCACACTCAACCACTGAGCCATGCCAGCCTGGCTGATTAGCAACTTTAAATTCTCTTGGTCATGCTATGTAACACATTCACAGATTCCAGAAATTACAATTGACCATCTTTGGGGGTCATTATTCTGCTGATTACCGATGTTCACCACCTAGCCGACTCCCTAGCAAATGCTAAGCAGCCAATAAATGCTAGTTCTTTCCTACACTTCTATTAGTCTCCTCAGATTGCCATAAAAAGTACCACAGGTTTAAGCCTCAGTGATATAAACAACAGGAAATTATTGCTCACAGTTCTGGAGGCGGGGAAATCTAACATCAAGATGTCAGCAGGCTGATTCCTGGTGAAAGCTCTCTTCCTGATTTGGAGACAGCCTCTGTTCTCACAAGCTGTCTGTTGTCTTTTCTATAAGGACACTAATCTTGTCTGATTTGGGGCGAGGGGGTGGTGGTGGTGGTGTCCCACCTTTATGATCTAATTTAATTACTTCTTTTAGAGGCCACATTTCCAAATAGTCATACTGGGGTTAGGGCTTCAACATATGAGTTTTGAGGGAACACATTCAGTTCATGCCACTCTCTCACCTCAAAGTCCACACTCTTTCTCCTTACCATCTCCAAGATGCCTATCTATTCTTATCTATTGAGTAATTCACATATTGTCATATCAGGCATGTCCAATGGATACTTTAATTAAAACTATTAATTCCTATGGTCTTAATATTTGTCCCAAACTCCCATATATATAATCTTAGTCTGTTTTCTTCGCACTTTAACTCATATACTAACCAACTGCCTTTCTAGATATCTCAATTTGTATGTTTCATAGGCTCCTCAAATTCTACATACATTATTTAAACACATTAACTCAACCCTTTCCCCAACCCACTCCCCCTCCAAAAAAATTTCTCCTTGTCCTGTTTCTCATTTCAAGATATGATATTGCCTCATTTGATAGACTTTCAAATCTTAAACTCGAAGGTCACCCGACCCTTTTTTCCACATTCAATAATCAAATATTAACAATACTAGATGCCCCTTGCAGGAAGATTTCTGCAATAGGGCTTCCTGCTGAGGTCTCCACTGCCCCACCTGCTTCCCTGCCTTCTCTGCCACCCCACTTGCTTGCTTCTCCGCAGCTTCACTCCCTTCTGCAGTGCTTGGCTTCTTTCTACACTGTCTTCAGTCTTCTCTCTGGCCTGGATATGTAAATTAACCACCATCTTGGCTGGGTTAATTTGCATGGTTGCCCTGATTGGCTAGTGGGCGTGGCTTGTGAGTGTAGTGAATGTACAGTCAATTTGCATGTTTCTCTTTTATTAGAGAGGATTGTCTCCTAATATTTCTTAATTTCAATCCTTACCACATCCTATCTTCCTCTGTCATCCCTTCATGCCTCCCTATACCACAGCCTGCTTACTAGTCTTTCTTTATCCACTCCTGTTTCCTCTATTCCTTTCTACTCAAAGGAGCCAAAGTAATCACTCCCCTACTTAAAGTGAACTCTTGCTATTCATGTAACATATAAGGTCCTCAATGGTTTTATATGCCACATAAGATTTTTTACTTTCTCTATCTGCTCAAAATGTTTCATGCCACAGAAACAGTATTCTATAACCCTTCCCAGCATACAGCATTTTCTTTCTTAATTCACTGCACACTACTTTCTTTAGCCTTTATTTTCTTAAGATTGCACAAAATGAAAGCTGATGCCCTACTTCCTTTTTTCAGTGGGTATCCTCCGTGCCTTTAAATAAGTAAAATGTGAAAATAAACTGATCCTTTCTTTCTGAGCTTCTGTTATGCCCAGACTTCGTGGTCCCCAAGGACCACCAGGGAGCCGAGTCTGATGCAATAGACAAAAGAGCCTCTTTCATGCTAGCATGGGCTCCATTCCACTCACACTGTCAGCATGGCGGAAAAGAGAAAGAATGTAGCATCTCAATGGGTTTTATGGGGGGGGGGGGAGATATGACCCTGATTGGTTGAGTTAGGGCTAGGGGATATGGACCCTGATTGGTTGGGTTAGGGCTAGGGTCCGGCCAAAAAATGGAGGATAGCTCCAGCCTCACCCTTTCACTTCCAAGCCTGCGTGTCTCAATCTGTTGATTATTCAAGAACAGCTAGACACTTAGTGGCCTGGTCAATCAACGACAGAGAACTTCATATGAACAGTGACTCTTCAACTGATGTTTAATTTAATCGTTTAACTGCACTGTATGTACTGAACATGCTCATCTCATGCTGTTGAAAAAGGTAGTAGTAATAATCCTTTTAAAAGAGGCAGGGATGTCCCTAACTGGTTTGGCTCAGTGGATAGAGTGTTGGTCTGCAAGGTCCCAGGTTTGATTCGGATCAAGGGCATGTACCTTGGTTGTGGGCATAACCCCCGTAGGAGGTGCGCAGGAGGCAGCTGATCGATGTTTCTCTCTCATGAATGTTTCTAACTCTTTATCCCTCTTCTATCCTTTCTGTAAAAAAAAAAAAAATCAATAAAATATATTTTTTAAAAACTGCAGGGACGTTTATATACTTAATTAGATATTTGAAACAGGTGCCAGGCAGTTTCCAAGACGTAACACTAGAAAAAGGTTATTTACTCAATTCATTTCTTTAGGGGCTTTTAGGAGAGAATGCATTGTCCCAGTGGTCCTTTCACAGTTATCAATCGATATTCACTCTCCAGGGGCCTAATTGGACGCAAACTCCAGATTTTTACCATGAAGAACATGGAAGCAAAACCCATCTCCTCACTTGTTGGGGCGTAGGGCGAAAAAACCTTATGGCCTTTTGCTCGCTCTCCTTGGGGAGGCACGCAGGTAAAGGTCCCACCCAAGGGAACTTCAGCCAGGACCTCACCGGAGCCCACCTCCCGCCGGCCGCTGACGTCACCGGAAACGGCTGCTTGTGACGCCCAAGGGCCCGCCTTCTCGCGCCGGGCGCCGGAAGGAAAGCGGAAGTGGTGCGCATTCGCTTCCGGTCCCGGCCGCCATTTCTATCGGTTGCAGGTTCTCCCGCGTTGTCGTCCGCCCGGGGACCATGAGCTATGACTACCATCAGAGCTGGGGCCGCGACGGCGGAGGCCGCGACGGCGGGCCCCGCGGCTCCGGCGGCGGCGGCTACGGAGGGGGCCACGGAGGGGGTCATGGCGGGAGCCGAGGCTCCGGCGGCGGCGGCGGCGGAGGGCGGGGAGGCCGAGGCCGGCACCCCGGGCACCTGAAAGGCCGCGACATCGGCCTGTGGTACGCCAAGAAGCAGGGCCAGAAGAGCAAGGAAGCCGAGCGGCAGGAGGTAGGCCGAGGCGCGGCCGTGCCCGGCGGGGCCGGAGGCGGGGCGGCTAGCTCTCTCCTTTTTCTGTTGCTGGTTTCCTGCCGCCGCCCCTCACTTTCCCTTTGTGTCTGTCTGGTGTCTTGGTTCCCTGAGCGGCGTGAGGACCCGAATCTGTCAGGGGTTTGTGGGCGGAACGTGCACTTGGCCCGAGCGCGGTGGGCAAAGCCAGTGTCCACCCCAGGCCCCAGCCGAGATGGACTGGACTGGCATGTATGTCACTGCCAGAGTATCTGAGGTCGCGCCCTTTCCCTTAGAACAATGATGGTCACCTTTAAGATTTCCCCCCTTTCCTTTAGGATCATTCTGATCGCTTTCATTTAAGATTTTTTAAAATTTTATTATTATTATTATTATTATTATTATTATTTTTGCCTGATGAGCTCTACACGAGCGACCCGACCCTCAGCTTTAGGCGAAGGTTTGCGGGGAACAAAAGCTGCCAACCACTATTTTTTTCTTCTTCAATGTAGATCGTTCAAGAAGAATAGTCCAGCTTTCATTGGCAGTATTTAAAAACAGCCACACACCCCACCGTAACTTCCTAAAGACTCTCGGCCAAGTTCTGTCTGCCCCCGTGTCACACGAGGATGCATGCAGGTTGCTAGGGGGGGATCCGAAGAGGTAAAATGGCCAAGGAACCGACAGTCCAGTTGGGGAAGATGAAACGGAAACGAGTGAAACGTTACATCAGGAATAATGGTCCACGATTCCTTCCGCCTGAAGCCAGTTGTGCCATCATGGGTCATTGTTGTTTTGTGGAACCCAAGCCACCTCCGTTTTTGCAAATGTCATTACTGTGGAGTCACTTGCCAAGGCCAAAACGGGGTTTGTCTGTGGCTTTTTCATTTCAGCAAGTCTGTCTGTTCTGCCTTCTTAATATATCCCAAGTCAAACCACAACAATGACCGTAGTAGGTCAAGCCCCTACTTTATTTTCTGTTCCTGGCCTCCTGGGTGTGTGTTTTTGTTTTAAAGGTGAAGAGGTTTGACATTGCTCTCGTACTGATGTTATGGGGTCAGTGGAGAGGGAAAGTACATCAGAGAGGGCCAAGTCATGCTGTAGGAATCAACAGAGGTTTATTTTTCTACTGTTAATTGACCATTGGCGTTCGGATGAGCGTTTTCATTGTGCGAATGAGGCTCCCCGCGCCTCCACCCAGTTAGAGTATAGCTGGTTTTGCTGGCAGCCAGGAGGGAGCATGGGAAATCACCCCGATTCTTGGAGACCCCCATTCACATTTCCCTGGCCAGTAAACCATGGCCGTGCTTAACTCAGCGGTGGGAAAATGCAGTTCTGCCATATATCTAGAAAGAAGCAAACCGGAATATTGATCAATAGCATAATGACTGCTAGAGAGGGAGAGAGAGAGAGAGAGAGATTGATTGATTTAGGAAAGGAAGATAAACCTCAAAAATAGAAGATAGCCCTGAAGAGGTGAAAGGAATTGAGCTGCAGGCTTTAAGAGGAGAAATTCACTTTAAGCAGGAAAGTGGACTCCTTCCATTTTAACAGGAAGGGAAAGAGTAAGTGATGGGTTCTGGTAGTGTTGGGTTTAGGCTTGGTTGCAAGCAATTGAGGTTTTTTTTTGTGTGTGTGTTCTTTGTGAACACCGTGTGTGAAGTTATGAGGATGAACTGGAAGGTGGTATTGGAGTGTCACTGAAAGGAGAAAGTTTGAAATAGTGGCAGATAATTAGAAGCTGGTAAAGTAGACATAGCCACTCGGCTGGAAATTATTGAGGATCTCTTTTGCCAGGAAAAAGACAAAAACTATTTGAAGATTCTGTGGAGGGAGAGGGGTAATTTTTAAAAAGTCAAATCAAAACACAACATGTGGGAGTTTCCAGACAGGGGTGAGATCAAGTGAAGAGTGATGGGACTGGAAGGTTAGAAAGGACACAGCTTACAAATTCTCAGCTGCTTGTAGCCTCTGGACCTTCATTGTGTGGAGAGCCTCATTAAAATTAATTTATAAAATATGTAAATTTTGCCCCGGCCAGTGTGGTTTAGTTGGTTGAGCATCATCCCATGAACCAGAAGGTTGTTGGTTTGATTCCTGGACAGGGCACATGCCTGGGTTGCAGGCTCCATCTCTGGTAGGAGGCAACCAGTCCATGGTTCTCTCTCTTCTTTCCCCTCTCTAAAAATCAATGAAAACATATTTTTTTAAAAAGTAAATTGTGTTCTTACTAAAAAATATCAATTATGTTTTCAGGGGCTGTTTCATTTTTCAATCATTTTGCCTTTTTGTGACTATCTTAAACTCATGTCACAAGGTGAGGAGGTGAACCTTTGTTCTGTTAGTAGAGGTAAAAGCTTCAAAATGTAAAGTTCTAGTTGGTTTAAGAAATGCTTTGCTGTGAGTCAGTTTCAGTTGGGAAGAAATTGTTCTTCTGGTAGACATGACATAATCTTCTCTTCGCCATTTTGGAAATGAATGAAAGAAACAATGGCTTTGAGGCCTTGACGTGGTTGAAAAGGGGGTAAAAATTAAGAAAGCTTTATTCGAGAAGACTATGTCTTGGGGCTTCCTTCCCAGCGAAGTCTTTAACTAAAGTATTGCTGTAGATTCATCATTTTCTAACTGCCAAGAAAAGACATAGTAATCAATAACCATCTAATGTAGTTCATGGGGCAGTAAATGTTAATATATGTCAAAGGCATTTCAAAATTTAAACCATAAGGGGAAATGTTCTAATATTGAATCTCTGTGTCCGGGGGTGGCCAAGACCACACTCAAGTACCATGATTCACTAGGAGGAATCACAAAACTCTGAAAAGCTAGCATACTCACAGTGAGTTTTTTGCTTGTTTTTACAGCAAATTATTACAGATTAAAATCAGCAAAGATAAAGGTGCATAGAGCAGAATCCAGGAGAAACCAGCGTTAGTGGGCATGCCCTATAGAAGAAAAGATGCATTAGTCCATTATATAAACCATCTTAAAAAGATTTCTATGCTGCACAGTTAAGAAAAACAGACAAAATTTTGGGTTTTAGTGTTTGTCAATAATTAGGTTTTGCTGCAGATTATAATTTTCCAAAGGCTTTTCCTATTAGCCAGAATTTTGCAGTATTAAACTACTTAATTGTCTGAGCATAATTATGCTTTTAGTAAACCCTTTAGTAAGTTATTAGCACAGATCTTCTGGAATTCCCCAAATACCTCATTGTCTTCTTTTTGTGTACGTGCTTATTTTCTTAAAGAGAAAAATGGTTTTAACACAAATGTCATGTATTATCATCTTAAAGGATAGATTCAACCATTTATCCATTCTTTGGACAGACTTCTCTGGAACATCTAACATGTGCCAGAAATATATCTGGAAAAAAATATTGTAAAAAGTGTAGACTTTTCAAGTGAATAACTTGTTTAAAAATTAATAGTAACCAAAACAAGATCCTACTGCACATTTTTTGCAACTGACTTTTTTTCATTTAATACCTTGGCCATCTTTACTGTGTGCACATTTGAAGACAAACATCTACCCACTCTTTTAACTACTGGGTTTACTTATAATTCAACTAATTATAATTTGCAGTTATAAAAGAACAGTTTTTAAAAGTTCTTTTTCTAACTTTGTACAGTGTAACTAATATCTTCCATGTATCCTCCCAATAAAATAATGTAATATTTTCTCTGCTGTACTTTTTAAAAAAAATACATTTTTTAACTGATTTTTAGAGAGTAAAAGAGAGGGAGGGAGATAGAAACATCTATCAGCTGCCGATGCTGGGGATCAAGCCTGAAACCTCAGCATATGCCCTGACCTGGAATGGATCCTCTTGGTGCGAGGAAAATACTCAATCAGTGGAGCCACACGAGCTGGGCCTCTGCTGTGTTTGTTTGTTTTTTTGTTTTTTAATAATTCTCATTCTGTGAAGAAACTGCATCATTTGCCATATTGGATCATCATCTCATGAACACTGGTCATTTTATGTTATTTTCTCTGATTCCAATTTATTCCTCTTTTTATGCAAGAACTTTAAAATGCTCTTAAAATTCTCATTGCAACCAAAATAGTATTTCCAATTTTTAACTTAATGTTTGTTTTTAAACAGAATATTGGGTTTCATTAACTTCAATTGTAGGTGTCTGAAAATTTAAGGTAGGGAACAAATTCATGATATGTGAAGGTAGAAGGTTAGAGAACCCCAAGTTTTAGGAAGGAACATAAATATGCATTTTTATCCAGTTACACTAGAGCTAATTTTGTATTTATATAATAGAAAGGGATATTGAAGGAAGAATGTTAACCTAAGGTCTAGGAATTGGATTTGGGTAAGAAGGTAAGTGTGGTACTGGTAACATTAATTTTCTCTTACATGTTTGTTAGACATATATTTGCCTGTATTTTTGTATCAAATAATTTTATAAATGCTTTCTCATGTTGAAGAAGATGCTTTTTCTTTGCACAAAACAGAGAGCCGTAGTACATATGGATGAGCATCGAGAGGAACAAATTGTGCAGCTACTACATTCTGTCCAAGCTAAGAGTGACAAAGACTCAGAAGCACAGATATCCTGGTTTGCTCCCGAAGATCATGGGTAAAACAAAAAGTATTCTTTCAAAAAATGGGCAGAGTGATACTTCTTTCATAGCATTGGCTAGGGAAAAAATGATAATATAAATTACATCTTTAGACTCTTTAATAAGTGAAATTTAGTCTTGAAGTCATTATTTTTATTATGTAGATGGAGCAGATTTTATGAAAAATTAAACAAATAAAAATAGCGTATTCTACAGGAAAGCGAAGTGATAGGAATAGACTTACCTGCATATGAGATTTATCAAATTATTTATTGTTCCCATCATTTATGTATTTCCAAAATTTTCCTGAGGGGCAGATCTGCAAAAAGTGCTGCTTTTTAAACAAAATCACAGAAACTGTAATTTAGAAAGAAGATTGGTGAAAATTTTTCTGGGACTGTAATGTAGCATCTGGTTTATAGCTTAGAAAAGGTGGCAGGAAGAAATCAAGTTGTAAAGCAAAACAAGGCTCATAAAAAGAAAATCACTGAGCCATAATTGCCACAAGGAATACCTTATCTGGCATTATCTACTGGGGAGGAAAATTTTTATTTTAAGGATCTGAACTGTTTTCATAATTGCTCTACTCAGAGAAAAGAATAAAAGCTTTTGATTTTGGTGATTTTGAAATGTCTAAATAGCATATTGTTTTCTTTCAGGGCTTGAGTAGTTATTTAACCCTTTTGTCATTTTTTTAAATTTATTTTTTTATTTTGTCCAAATAGGTATGGTTCTGAAGCTCCTGCTGAGAACAAACCAAACTCAGAGAAGAAATTAGAGGATCCAGGGAAAAAAGAGATAAATCAAGAAAAGAAGACATTTAGAATCAGGGACAAATATATTGACCGAGATTCTGAGTATCTCTTACAAGAAAATGAACCAGATATAAACTTAGACCAACAGTTATTGGAAGATTTACAAAAGAAAAAAACGGACCATCGGTATATTGAAATGCAGGTAATAGGAAGCAAGATGTGGAAAAACTTGTACTTGTCTTCTCAAACATGATAAAATCATATATATATATATTTTTATTTCCGAGAGGAAGGGAAAAGGGGAGAGAGAAACATCAATGATGAGAGAGAATCATTCATTGACTACCTCCTGCACTCCCCCTACTAGGGATCGAACCCGCAACCTGGGCATGTGCCCTTGACTGGAATCAACCCAGGACCCTGCAGTCCGCAGGCCAATGCTCCATCCACTGGGCCAAACTAGCTAGGGCAATCTATAATAATAAAAGCATAATATGCTAATTAAACCAGACATCCTTCTGTCCTTCCGGACAGAGCCAGGGCTGCACTAGTACGAATTACCTGACCATGACAGGGATGGCATGTAGAGCATTGTTAATAATAGCTATAATATTGTATATTTGAAAGTTGCTAGGTGAATAGATCTTAAAGTTCTCATTGCAAGAAAAATTATAACTGTGTAGTGATGAATATTAACTAGACATTGCAGTGATCATTTCACAATATATACAGATGGATAGTGAATGATTATGTTGTACACCTGAAACTGGTATAATGTTACATGCCAAATTATGTCTCAACTAAAGGCCCGATGCATGAAATTCGTGAAAGGGCCCTCGCAACCCCGCTGCCTTAGCCAGCCCTCGTAGCCCTGGCTTTGTCCAGGAGGTCATTCTGCTGTTTGGTCTAGTTAGCATATTAGCTGTTTATTATATAGGATAAACTAGTTTTAGGGGACTTTGACATAGTCTCCATCTTAACAAATCAAATGGGCAAAAAATTAACAAGGACAATGTTTCAATACATTAAAAAGCATGGCAGTAATATACTAGATTACCTAGTGTAGTTCTAAGTTTGCATTTTTTCCCCTTTTCAATAAAGAGGGTTTGTTAAAACTATGTTTTATTTTTTTATACCACTGAAGGGTTTTTTTTTTTGTGTGTGTGTTTTTTAATACTTGAGGCCCACTGCATAAGATTCATGCACTGCAGGGGGAGGGAGGGGTCCTTCAGCCCAGCCTGCTCCCTCCCCCACTCCAGGGCTCTCACAGTCCTGGACCTCTTGCTCCTTACCGCCTGCCTGCAGGCAGCACATCCCTCGCTCCTTACTGCCCGCTGGCAGCTGAGGTGGGAGAGGCTCCCGCCACCACCACTGTGCTCTCCAACCATGAGCCGGGCTTCTGGCTTGAGTGGCAGGCCCCCTGTGGGAGCTCACTGACCATAAAGGAGCAGCTCCTTGGTGGTCAGTGCATGTCAAAGCGACTGGTCGTTCCACTGTTTGGTTGATTTGCATATTATGCTTTTATTATATAGGATGATCCATCTAATTCAATGTCAACCATGGTGCTGCTTTCTTAGTGTATGTCATTTTTATGTAGTGTAGGTATGGGGTTCCATAAACTTTTCAAAACTAGAAATTACCATGTAAAAGTTGCAGGAAAGAATTAGTCATGCTGTCTTTAGTATTTTTAATTGTAATTCCAAAAAAACGTGTTGAGTAGCTAATATGTGTCAGAAACTGCTACTAGTTTTATGTATAAAGGCTCTTCATTTAGATCTGTGGCAGCCCTAAGTTAAAACCTTTGGGACTCCCAAGTTGGACTTAAGATCATAGTTCTTAAATGGCAGTACCAGATTTTCCTACTGCAGATATTGTTTTAAGCTTTCTTTTATACTCAAAGGCAGGTACGTAGAATACTTTGAATACGTTCTAGTGCCTAATGCATTAATAAATGGTGTGGATCAATGAGTGGGAAAAGAATGTGGTATAGAAATAAAATCTAAGATGAATATATAAAACAAAGAGAAAAAATTGTAAAAGTAACTTGGGGATAGTAAGAATGCTACTAGACAATAGATCAGATTTCATTTTATTGTCACTAAAAAAAGTATCTGTTCTGTTGGATTTAATAGAGTTCTATTTTTCTATGTTTTGAAAACCATAGCGATTACTAAATTATTATTTAGTTCTTTTTTTATAAAGTTCCCTCTTTTTTTTAAGTCTTGATATTTCACGTAAGCTGTGAGGTAATAAAGTACTTTGTATTCTAGCATATTTATCAGTATATTCTGATTACCAGGATTATAAATGCATTCCAGTTTTTGGTGAAAATTTATAACTTTTTTATTTCATTTCAGCATTTCAGGGAAAAGCTGCCTTCATTTGGAATGCAAAAGGTAAAATGATTATGCACTGTTTAATTTGATTTGTAAAATACTTGAATACAGGTGTGTGTGTGTCTTTTTACAGAGTGCTATGTTAAGAAGAAATATAAATTTATCAACCTTTTTCTAAAGGATATTCTTAGAAACTCATTTTATTCTTTTGAATTGTTGAAAAAAAATATGGTCATGAAACAGTTTTTTTTCTAAAATTTGTCCATAATTGAAATTTTTTTAGTGTTTAAAAACAAGAATTTTCACAAAAAGTTATTTCGCTAACTTAGGTTTTTAATTTTTTTCTTTATTTCAATTATTTGAAATAATTGACATAGCCATAAAAGACAAAGCCATATTTATGAATTATGATATAAATTCTTAATGTCTTTAGTGGTTGTTTAGGTATCAGGATATTTGGCTTGTATGCAATAGCCCCATATGATCACATTCTTTTTAATTAATCCTTATGCATGGAACTTATGAGTTGCTAACTTTTTTGTTTTTATCAGTGTGTTTTTCTTTAACAGTGTCTTGGCTGAGTTCTTTTAATAATTTAGTGCTTCTTAGCTCTTGAAAACTGGTATATCCAGAAACTCACACTGTCGGCATTTCACATAAAATTTTAAAGGCATTATTGTTTATTAGAAATAATTACCTTCAGTTTGGTAGAATTTCGATAACTGTCTTTTCAGATGTAACCTGTGATGTCCTTCACTTAATTTTCTTTTTTTTTGAAACAGGAATTGGTAAATATGATCGATAATCATCAGGTGACAGTAATAAGTGGTGAAACTGGTTGTGGGAAAACCACTCAAGTTACTCAGTTCATTTTGGATAATTACATCGAAAGAGGAAAAGGATCTACATGCAGGATAGTTTGTACTCAGCCAAGAAGAATTAGTGCCATTTCCGTAAGTTATCCCTCACTTCATTTTCCATTTTCTTTTTGGGTAGTCTTGATAATAATCCCCCCTCACCCCCCCCCCCCCCCGCAATCTGTTGCTTTTTAATGAACAGTATAAGTAATGAAAAGTGAAATAGTGATGTGTATGGGATACACTGATGGGAAGTGTTATTTCTGAAGTATTTCTTTAAAAGTAATCATGTCATTTTCTGTTTCTAACCTCTATCATTACTCTTCTGTTACAAGATGACATAAATCAGTATGATTATGATAACATTTCATCTATCCAGAGCTTACCTTTGGCACCGTAACTTTTAGAACACAATGAAGAACTAGGAATTAAGAAACACCAAGCTCGCTTGGCCAGTGTGGCTCAGTGGTTGGGCATTGACCCATGAACCAGGAGGTTATAGTTCAGTTCCCAATCAGGGCACATGCCCAGGTTGTGGGCTCAATCCCAGGTAGGGGATGTGCAGGAGGCAGCTGATCCATGATTCTCTCTCATCATTGATGTTTCTATTTTTCCCTCCTTCTCTGAAATAAAAACATTTTTAAAAAATCATAAACAAACTTTTTTTTAAAAAAGAAAAAGAACCACCAGTCTAACCAAATATAAAACTTGCATGGGGGGAAAAAAACTTGCATGGAATTTGAGGGTAAATATATCCAGTCCTATATAATAAAATAAAAATCTAATATGCAAATCAATCGAATGGCTAAACAACCGGTTGCTGATGCCCACTGACCACCTGGGAGCAGACGCTCAATGGAGAAGCTGCTCCCAGCCCTCAGGCCCCAGGCTGGCCAAGGCAGGTGCCAACGCCCCCCATAGCCCTGCCAGTCACCCCACAGATTGGCCCTGATCGCCGGCCAGGCTAGGACCCTATCTATGCACCAATTTCATGCACTGGGCCTGTAGTGTTAATATAAGTTTAGAGCAGGATTTCCTACTCTTTTAGTAAAGACAAAAAGAAAGGGAAGAAATAATGAGAGGGTGGCTGTAGAAAGGCACTTTGAAAATAGTGAGGAAAGAGCATTTGGCTTTGGAGAACTTAAGAGAAAATGAAAAGTAAATATAAGAGGCGAGTAAATATAACAAATCTCAGATTTTCATGGATGGTTTGGATATTTATCCTAAAGGGAAATTTCTTTTCTTTGTAACTGTATTTTATTTTAATTAAAGGTTGCAGAGAGAGTGGCTGCAGAACGGGCAGAAATTTGTGGCAGTGGTAATAGTACTGGATACCAAATTCGTCTCCAGAGGTAAAGAATGTTCTCTTGTTTACAGGTATATTTTAGTTAAAATTTGAAGCTAGAGATTATAACAAATTTTTCTCCATTTGTTTGCCAATTATAACTATTAGAATTAACATTTAAAGTAACTGAAGCATTGGAGGCTTTCAACCCTGTTGTCTTTTTTGTAACCCACTTTGATATTTGGATTACCACTTTAAGGTCTTTTAAATTATGGAATGGTTTTGAAAAATAACTTATTTCCTGGACATACATTAGTAATCATTGCTCCCCCTGAAAGGAGTTAGTGTCCTATATTTTGATACCATACTCAGCCCTGACCTGCTTTATTGAGTTTGGTATCTGTAACCCCTATCCCACTGCATCATATTTTTCTTTTAGTGTTTTTTCCCCTGGAGATAAAGATTCCATTTATCTTTTTTAATTAACTACTTTCTAGTCACTGAACAAAAGTTTAGGTCCGAAGTAATGGCTCATTCTCTGAATGTCAGTGGTTATTTATGCCTTTATAAATAAATTATTAACATTGTATCATGACAACCAAAACAATGTATAATGTACTTGGATGTAGTATTTCTCATTCCCTAGCCTGGTAGGCATTCCTGTAACTACAAAATTAAGTATGAAGCTTTTCATTAAAACCTTTTTAAAATTGAAGATTTTCTTTAAGATGTTTGTGGTACTTAGTAATGTACTAGTAAAAAAAAACAAGTATTGTTAACTTGTGTCTTTTATTCACAGCCGGTTGCCAAGGAAACAGGGCTCCATCTTATACTGTACAACAGGAATCATTCTTCAGTGGCTTCAGTCAGACCCGTGAGTATAGTTCAATTCAGGACATTTAATTAAATCCTATAAAAGATGTGATTATTAAGTAGGATGTTAGTCATTGTTACACTGATTTACATCTTCACCACACTTCTACTTCAGGCGTCTGTCCAGTGTTAGTCATATTGTGCTTGATGAAATCCATGAGAGAAACCTGCAGTCAGATGTTTTAATGACTGTAATTAAAGACCTTCTCAATTATCGACCTGACCTGAAAGTAATATTGATGAGTGCAACATTGAATGCTGAGAAATTCTCAGAATATTTTGGTGAGTAAATTTTATGGTTATTACTTTGGGAAACTACCAGGTAAAGTGGCATCAATAAAGTCAAACCACAAATCTGAATAATTTTATTGACATTTTATGATTCTTTTGTGGTTTTTAATGTACTATTCACAGGCTAGAATGGCAATTTGCAAATGACAATAATACTAGTGATTACTAGTCCATGTGCCAGGAAGTATATATGGCACTTTGTCTTTATTAATTTTCATAATATTTTGTGAGGTGGGTGCTGTCATTTTTATTTTTAAAGATGAGTAAACCTCAGCACAATTACATAGCTTATCCCAGGTTGCCTAATTAACAGAGGGTTGAGAGGATTTGAAATTAAATTTGACTAGCTGCAAAATACATTTTTTAAGATTATTTCTCTGTTTCTTATTTTTAATTGGGAAAGGAGGAGAAAAGGGTGGAAATTAAAATGGAATAGAGCTATATTGAATACATGTCCTTATATGCATCCTCATTGACTCTCAAAGCCTGTGAGATGGGTTGAGTCTATTATGTCTTTTTTTTTTTAATGTGAGGTATCCAGAACTAACATTGAGTAACTTACTCAAATTTGTGAAAATTAGTGGCAAAGTTGTGATGCCACTCAGATACTTTGACCTCTGCTGTATTGTTGACCTTTGCTTACAGTGTGTAGTGTTTTATTTGGTACAAAATATGAATAACATTTAGAAAACAGTTCTAAGAATCTTTTTTTTTAAACTAATGATTCTAAAATAGTAATAGTTTAATATTTGATTAGGCCTTAACTACCTTTTTCTAAATTCTAGGTGCCACGGAGCACTGCTTCATGTATCGATTTAAATAAAACAGGTTCTAATGCAGTATTCTGGCTAATGATGAAGAGAAAATAGACTTCTAACTAATGGGGTTTAAGTTCAATTTAAAACACTTTGTCCTTGGGTATTCTGCATTACTTTGTGGAACTGGGAGGTATGTGGGAAGAAGGGGAAAGTTCAGTAGCATTAAAATGGCGTTGACTAAAGGCCAGGCTGCTGCCTTTTGGTGAACTGGACACAGAAAATAGGACAGAGCTGTAAAAGCTCAGGACCGTGTTCTCAAGTTATAAAAAGTAATAGATTCCTTGTCCTTTTTACAGTGTTCATTTTTATTTTTAATATTTGAGTACAGACTTCATGTTTGTTTGTTTTTTATCGCAATAGGTAACTGTCCAATGATACACATACCTGGCTTCACTTTTCCAGTTGTGGAGTATCTTTTGGAAGATATAATTGAAAAAATAAGGTAAGTAAAGATTAGGAAACAAAAGAGATTTTAAAATGCTAACATGTTACCTTTTCTATCAAACTTTAATTTAGAAACTCACCCTTAACCACTTCCTTCTAAAACATTGTTAATGAATCCTTAAGTCAGGGATTCCCACACGTGGTTGCACATTAAAGTCGCCCTCAGCCTTTTGGAATCCAGATGCTGTGATCACACGCCATTCTTCATCACATTTCACAGTCTGGGCCGGCGGTAGGATCAGCATTTTTCAGAGATCCCTGGGCAGTGAACTTTGGGAGCCTCTGTCTTTAGTGCTTGGGCCTCGCTCTGGTTTTCTCATTCTTCACAGGCTGCCGTCCCCTACCCTGTAAGTATGATTTTCTCCTCGGGTTCTCCATTAGCCTTTTCTCAGTATGGTGTGATTCCTGTGTGCAATCCTTTTTCCATGACCATACTTCTGTATTTTCACAGCTTTTTGAACTATAACCTCAAAGCTGAAGCTCTTACTGAACTCTAAACTTGTTTTCTAACTGCTCCGCAGCATTCCAGCACCACAGATGCCTTGAACCTCACATTTTTAAAACCAAAATCATCTTACATTCCATTCCCACCATGCTTTCACCAAAACAATTATGCCTTATAGTGGTCACTAATGTTATCCTCCACCCAATTGTCTAAACTAAAATAAAAAAATCAAATGTTAAAAATAAAAATGAACACTATAAAAATGACAATGAATCTATTACTTTTTATAACTTCAGAAAATGGCGCTGAGCTTTTACAGCTCTATCCTGTTTTCTATGTCTAGTTCAATAAAAGGCAGCAGCCTAACCTTCACTCAACGCCATTTTAATTTATCAAGGAGTTATATAACTAGGATAAGTTAACTGCTTTTCTTGTTTAATAACCAAACTGCTCTTTAGTCATCCTGTATCCTCCCCATACCCACCCCAGCACAAACCCTGAGAGCTTTTGCCTTGATCATACATGTCTTCTCATTTTGGTTTCTTCTACTTAAGATCCGCATTCTCTCTCCTGTGCTAACATAATAGTTCCTCTTTTGGCACCGTGATCTTCCCTCTCAGAATTGCTGCCTTCTCTAGCATGCCAGCCACTGGCCTGTCATTCATGACTTTGTGCAGTTATATGCTATTTCCTCCTTTTAGACTTGCTTTGCCACCTTCTCCATTCTTTCTCCTGTGAACTATTGATTATGTAAAAATGAATTCCAGCTTCATTGCCCAGTAAGCCATCTCTGATCCCCTCACAGAATGAGCTGTTTTCTAATTCAGGCTCCGGTAACACTTTTATCATGTCCCTTAAAACACTTTTCACCATGTAAAGCGCCTCTTTATATTTGCCTTTTATAATAGATTTCCGAAGGTTCAAGGCCAAGGATTTTGTCCTCTTCACCTCTGTAACTAGTGCACAGCACAGTGCCTGACCTCTAGTAGACATCTGACTGAGGATAGGGACAGGTGTAGAAACACTTGTGATGAGATTTTTCAAGATTCCACAGCTTACTAGTTAAATGAGAAAATGACAAGTAAGATCCTACTGTCTATTTTATATGGAGAAAAGTCAGAATTTTGTAGGCATTTAACAGATTTTTTTTTTTTAAACTTTATGTCTTACACTGTGCCTTAGCGTTCTGAGAATAAAACAAAGCAAGGTTTGGTAGAAACTTCACAGCTTATATTGAGGCAGGGAGACATGTATACTGTTAATATGAGGTGTGACTGACCTGTTGTGAGAAAGTAGATTATGCCGGGAATGAGATTATATATAGCAGAGATAGGCTAGGTAAGTCAGAAAAGCAATTAACTTCAGAGTATATATCTTCCATGCTCTGTTTTATCATGTCCATAAATATTTATGCCTTTCCTCAATTCCACTTTCCACTATGTGCTCTGCTTCCTATCACAGCACATTTATCAGTTGTTTTCTAAGAGAATAAAAGTCAACACTTGACAATAATGATGAAAAAAGTTTCAGGGATCAGTAACCTAAAATTACATAAGGATGGATTGCTTTCTTAAGCTGTCTGGAAGGCAGGCTATATACAAGGAACTGTAGTTCAGGGGTCTCTGGAAGCAAAAGGATAGTATCTGTTTGTAGAAGAGCTGCAGTACAGGGAAGAAGGGGAAGAAGTAGGGTGAGATGAGATGGAGGGGTGTGATCGGGCCCTGGGGTGGGGGTTGAAGGTCACCTCTGTTCGAATTGCTGGGAAGGGAACCAGCTGTGGGTCCATCCTGCTGACTAGCACTGATCTCTGTCTCAGGTTGCCCTACTTCCAGTTGGTGCCTCTGTATGTATGGAAGACTTAGGGGGATCCTGGGTCACAGGTACTGAATAGGGAAGGGGATTGACACTTCTGGGGTGTCTGCTATGTGTCAGGCACTGTGCTTTATCACTTTCTTGCTTTTATTCTTATGCCAATACTGTTATCAAAGTATTAATCTCTTAAAATAAGGAAACTAGAAACCTGAAAGTTATACCTTGGTTAAAGCCACACAGCTAGTCAATGTCAGAGCAAGGACATCATTGCCATACTCTGTCTGACTCACAAACCAGTGTTCCACACCTCCCATTCTATGAGCTGTGCCCTCTGTGAACTCTGAGGGGATTTGGGGTTAAAAGTTTAGTTCATTTTTCTTTGTCTTTCTCCACCTTCATGCTCTAGAACCCACTTACGGTAAATAGTTGGGATTCTGGGGCAAACCTGCCCTGCCTATAGCAGTCACTGCGGCACTGTGCGGTCAGCATGATGCTGAACAGACGAGATTTGAATGCTGATTCTGGCTCTGCCATTAGCTAAGCCTGTGGGCCTAAGCAGGATAAGTACTCCTCAGGCAGGTGTCTGTCCGTTTATAGATACACTATCTGAGTCTCCTGGGGCACTAATTAAAATTCCTGGGTTAACTAACCCCAACCAACCAGACTAATTAAAATCCAAGGTCTAGGATTTCAGAATTTACAATTTATGCACTCTCTAGGGAATTCTTATGTGTACTCAGGTTTGGAAACCTGTATGTAAAATATGAGTCTTCTAATATGCAACATTAACTATTAGTAGTACTTTGGACTTATAACTTTTTTTTAGCACAAACTTAAAATTGAAGGTGAAAGTTACTCTAATTTTAATTGCTTAAAATGACCTAGAGGTTTATGTACTTTGATAGTGAAAAATGATTTTCATCTAAAATCTCAGGTTTTATCTTAATGAATACTTGCAACTAAATGGATATTTAACTAGTGTTCATTAGAAATTATAGTGAAATTACTTTTTAAAAAACCTTTTTTAAAATCCTAAATATAAGCTGAATATTAGCTACAACCAGCGAGTTTTTAAAAAGTGAAGCCACTTAAGAATGTTTTTGTTTTAGATATGTTCCGGAACAAAAAGAACACAGATCCCAGTTTAAGAGGGGTTTCATGCAAGGGCATGTAAATAGACAAGAGAAAGAAGAAAAAGAAGCAACCTATAAAGAACGCTGGCCGGATTATGTAAGGGAACTGCGGAAAAGGTGAGTTTATTCTGTTTGGAAGTCACAGCATAGTGACTGAATTGACTAAAACAAAAAGCAGGAATTATCTTCTTGATTTATACATATTTAAGAAGATTTTTATTATCTCATTTTCCACCTGAATACTATGTTGTAAACACTGTTATTTCCTCAGTTACTCTTTTCTATCGTTCCCTCATTTAAAGATTGAGTTAATTTTTAGATTTAATAGAAAGTTAAACCTCAGGAAACTATATCAAGTATTTCATGATTTTTTATTTAACTTTGATAGGTATTCTGGAAGTACTATAGATGTTTTAGAAATGATGGATGATGATAAAGTTGATCTGAATTTGATTGCTGCCCTTATTCGCTACATTGTTTTGGAAGAAGAGGTTAGTTTTGTTTTCCTCAAGTGACTTAATTTTGTTTTCGGATCAAGGCCATAAAAAAAGAAAATACATTTCTTAAATGCTTTTTTTAAAGAAATTGATTAGAGGGAGAGTAACATTGACTTGTTATTCTACCCATTTATGCATTCGTTGGTTGACTCTTGTATGTGCCCTCAGTGGGTATTAAACTTGCTATCTTGGTGAATCAGGATAACTCACCAACCAGCTGGGCTAGCTGGCCACGGCCTTGTAAATGCTTTTTTAAAATGGCTATGGATGTCCTGTCCTGTTTGGCTCAGTGGATAGAGCGTCAGCCTGTGGACTGAAGGGTCCTGGGTATGATTCTGGGTTTAATCCCCGTCAAGGGCACATGCCCGAGTTGCAGATTTGACCCCCAGTAGAAGGTGTGCAGGGGGCAGCTGATCAATGATTTTCTTTCATTGATGTTTCTATCTCTCTTTCCCTCTCCTTCTCTGAAATCAATAAAATATATTTTAAGTAAATAAATAAAAATAATTTACAGAAGAAATTGCTTTTGACACCAGGAATGAGAATCTCAAAATGCCAAATGATTTAGATATTTGACTTATTGGAAGAAAAAGTCTGAAGAAATGAAAAATCTCATTTATAAATTCTATTTTTATTTAAAAAGTGAGCTTGTATTCATAATTTATAATCAGTAACCAAAATTATCCTTAGGCAGTGTAATTTTAATGAAGGCTAAAATGCACAGGTTTTTTTGTGTATTTTGTGATGGGATCATTTGTAATGATTATTTCCCCTCCATACAGGATGGTGCAATATTGGTCTTCCTGCCAGGCTGGGACAATATCAGCACTTTACATGATCTCTTGATGTCACAAGTGATGTTTAAATCAGGTACTACTGAAATGTATTTTATTGCAATTCCAAGAGTGGTACTTGAATCATATGTAGCCTGGTTTTTGGATTATTTTGTGTTTGGTTGTTTTTTTTCTGAAATTGTAGGTGAAGCTGGTGGGTATTTAGTGAAGTTCTTTGTGTGCTATTGTAGAGAGAACATTTCACTTCTCCTAAATTTGCCTAATAAAATGGAGCCCTTAAAGAGAAAATGTTGGCATGTGAGTATGTAATCCCTTAGTCCACATGCTGACTGTCCAACAGTCAGCATGGTACTTACTTAGACTTCAGATACCTGAACCCTTACCCCAAATCTAAGAGTGACCTGAAGTTTTAAAACTTTATGAGATGATTTGATTCTTTAACAATATGATTTTAAGAGACATCACCTCTTTCGTCTTAGAGAAATGCAAGGGAACATTTTTCTCCTATAAAATTCAGTTGCAGCATCTTCAGGTGTCATTTTTAACTTCAAATCAGTAAAATACAAAGCAAATTCTATTTAATGTATAATTCTGTGTATAACTTTTAACTTTACTCTTTTGAAGTACTTTTGACACATTTTTATTTTATAATACTAAAAAATATTTGGTCTAATTGTATTGGCTAACCTAGTAAAAGGTATATTTTTTATTCTTTGTTAAATCCTATTATGGTAGTGTCCTCAAAGTACTCTTTATAATTAAAATTATGTACTTTTCTCAAGTTAAGAAAATACTTTTAACTGATTACTATGACTTCTCTATGATGAAATACCATTTTTTCTTGCAAGTGGCAACATTTCTCTATAGAAGATTAGGCATGATTAAACTCTATTCTGATTTTTTTTTTTTAATGGGAATTTGGGGGGGGGCAGGTATGGAGTTTTACAACTTTGGCCTCTTTTTTCATCATAAACACTATGATCCACTTTTAGTTTTAAAAAATGCAGGGAAGATATATACCCAAATGTAATATTTCTGTGGAAATGGGGAAAGGGTGTGATATGCTAGATTATTATAATTGACTTTATTAACTTTCTAATTTAAGTTAATTCTCAAGAATGGAGGTATTAATTTATACTTTCACCACCAGCTCAATTTCTTTTAAAGGAAGTCTTTTAAAAGTTTAACAAGTATTTTTTTCTCAAATCATATTTTAAAAATTTAGCTTTAATAATCAGTTATACACTGCTAGCCATTGTAAAAGGGGAGAAATTGGTCGTGCTCCCTACTGATTGAAAAGTAAATCATTAATTCAATTTATCAAATGCTTATCAACATTCTCATTCTTATCATAAGAAATTTTGTTCCTGTTGGCTACTTTGGTGTGTGATATCAGCTATATAAACTATTTTTATTCCAATTATACTGTCCTCAGCAAAATTGCTATTACTTTCATTATCCCTGACTGCTTTTTTTTTTTTTAACTTTGTAATAAAACATTTTAAACTTACAGAAAATTGGGAAAATCTTATAATGAATATCATATACAAATGACTTCAATGCAACAATTATTTTTTATGGTTTAATTTTTTCCTTTTTAAAGTAAACTGTAGCTATCATATGTTATCTCTAAATATATAAGCTTGCATCTCTCAAAAATAAAGACAATTTTTTTAATAACCTCAATGCCACGATCATTCCTAATCATTAACATCGTTTAATAAACCAGTCTGTAATCAGGTTTTTCTATTTTGCTCCTATAATGTCTTTCAAGGTTAGCTTGTTCAAATTATAGAAAAAGTCAAACCAGATAAATCTTTGACTCTAGTTCTAAAACATCACTCCCATTCTCTCTCTTCTTTCATGTTGATGACTTATGGAAAAGACTAGGTCAGCTCTGATTTGTCTGAATCTTCATGTTATTGTTTAATTTGATTCTCTCTGACCTGAGTTTTCTAAAAAAGAAGTTATGTTTGAAGGCTTGATTCAATTTGAGTTAAGTATTTTTGGTTTGAAATTTGATTGAATTGATGAAATTTATTTCATGTCACCAAAGTAATTATAGAGCATTTTTTAAGCAAACCATTTGCTTGACAGCATCTTATTACTTTTTTAAGTTAGGAAGGGTCACAGACAATCTCTCTTTCGAATAATGCCAGTTCTTTTCTGGTAGAAATATAGCTATCTTGATTCATTTGGGCACTGTTGCTAGAGATTTAAATTGGTTTGCATTATTATTATTATTTTTTTAAACCACAGCTAAATGTGAAAGATTCCTTTGTTTCCTTAGCAGTCACCCTCTTTCCCCTTACTATACTGCAACAAACTTTCTATTAGTGATAATCATGAATGAGCTTGAGCTATTTCATTTTGAAATTTAAAACATATAAATGTAATTTCTTAAAATTATGTTCTATATACGTCTGATGGAGCTTTTCTGCAACTACCTTAAATTTAATTTTCTAAAAATAAACATTAATTTTCTTTTTAATTTTCAGACAAGTTTCTTATTATACCTTTACATTCGCTGATGCCTACAGTTAACCAGACACAGGTATGTTAAATTTATTCACTGTCTTTCAAACTGAGGCAATCGTAAAGCACTGCTTATTGAACGTTTTGTTTTATATTTTTTAAGGCATATTTTTAAACAGTAATCCATATAAAAATACTTCTTTGGGAATCTTTGCAAATGAGACTTCAAGAGATAATTTTACAAAAACATGAATTAGAGAGGGTAATCCACAAATTAAATTAGTTATGTCAACATTAGGGAAAAATTTAAAGACTAGTTTCACCAATAACTTGCTTGGCTTTTATAAATAAAAGGAAAAAGGTATGTGAGTACCACTAAATATAAATCAACCTAGAAATTAAATATCTTGATATTTGAAAAACATTTTAAAATATATTTTATTGATTTTTTTTTTTTTTACAGAGAGGAAGGGAGAGGGATAGAGAGTTAGAAACATCAATGAGAGAGAAACATCAATCAGCTGCCTCCTGCACACTCCCCACTGGGTATGTGCCTGCAACCAAGGTACATGCCCTTGACCGGAATTGAACCTGGGACCCTTGAGTATGTAGGCCGACGCTCTAGCCACTGAGCCACACAGGTTAGGGCGATATTTGTAATTTTGTATTAGTATATTTATTTGTAGGTGTGAGATTTTGTATTAGTATATTTATTGTAAGTTTGAGATTTCCTGTTTTGTCAATAATGTATTATTTTGGTTTTTATTATTATGGTTTTGAATATTTGGCTTAGTTAGATTCAGAGATTTCTCTAGTTAGAGTGAGCTCTACATTCTCAAAGGCAAGATAATTTTCTGGATTGCAGTGTTTACAGGCCCTAGTTTTTCAACTCTTAAGAAAATATAAAGACTTTTTTTTTTTACTGTGACTCTTAATATCCTTTCTGCTGGTACCAGTCCTGAGTAAGGCTCAGCCAGCTGAATTAGTTACAGAGTGCTGCTAGATAAAGAAGAGAAGAGGAAAGAGGGAGAACTCTTATTCCAAGGACTTAGATGGAAGAGTATTCAGTGTGGAGGCACTTCCATCTCTGACACCCTAACAGTCAACGTTTTACTCCTTTGCCAGAGACTGTGTGACTAGCCTTGGAAACAGCATTTTCTTTATTACCACTTTTATACATGTAGGGATAAATTTATGCATTGTTTTTTCCTTTATAGCCAAGTGGGACTTGGCTGCATGTCTTTTCATCAACTAGGTAGCTTTGTCGATGCTGCATTGTTGGTAGGATTCAGCATTTGAAGGGGATTTTATTTTAATCCAATCTAATCTCAGAAGCTAGTTTACAAAAGTACACCAGCTAATGTTTATTCTGATGAGTTGGGCATCTGCTTGGTTATTTATTGTCATTACCCATATATACCCAAGAATAATTCTTACCTTAAACTAAATTTTTCTCTCTCCCTTAAAAGCTTGACTACACAATACGATGTTTAACCAGTTTTTGTTTTTAAAAAAATTATATAAATTATTATATTTCATTTAAAATCTTGCTTGTGATCAGGTTCTGACATCCATGGGAGATTTAATTTGGTATACCTAAAGGGTGTTTTATGGTATTGAAAAAGATGCATAGCTTATAAATACAACTATAAATATCAGATTCATACACATGTCCACGGATAAATACAGGGCTAAAAATGAATAGTGTCTGAAGTAATTTCTCTAATTGCAAGAGTGATGTATCAGAAATTCGTGTACTTTTGGGGTTTTGATGTATTTTTTCTTACAGGTGTTTAAAAGAACCCCTCCTGGTGTTCGGAAAATAGTAATTGCTACCAACATTGCGGAGACTAGGTAAATATTGTTTTAAATTATTTACACACCTTAATCTTTTTTCTCTAAAAAATATTTGTACTTTCTTAAAAATAAGTGTTTTAATTTAGTCATGGTAGTGGCATTGTTTGTTTAGTTTTTGTTGTTTTAACTTGTACTAATTTTTTAGCCTTCTTCAGAAACGGCCTTTTAAGTGTTGTATGGGTGTGTTGTTTTTTCAGAGCCTTCCTAAAAACCATGGGAGCTGATGTCAGTTTTGTTTCATTTGCCTTTTGTTGGTTGGGGATAGAATTGTTTGGTAATTTGGAAGTTGGTTATATACAGCCTTTAAAATGTATGTATTGTCTTGAGGACACTAATACACAGGTAGAGCACTAAAGGTTGTTCTGTGTGTCAGAAAGCTGATACTAAACCATGGCACTGGGAAGGGCTGGGGGACACAAAAGCTGGGAACTAAAGTCATCAGGCAAGCTGTGAAGTTTGGCTGTGGGCAAGTAAGACTCTCACATGGGATCTGCAGAATGGGCTGGACACTGCCGCTGCAAGTGCTGAGGATGTCTGCAATGAGTGCTTGATCCCGTAACATTGGTGAATGTGGGAAGAGTGGTGAAAATCCTGAACTGCTCAAATCAATGTGATCCAGCAGAACTGTTCTAAAATCTCTGTCTGTAGACCTGACGTAGATTGATGTGTTTTTTATGTGTTAATATTTTATATATGTTTTCCTAACAGTATTACCATAGATGATGTGGTTTATGTGATAGATGGAGGAAAAATAAAGGAAACACACTTTGACACACAGAACAACATCAGCACTATGTCTGCTGAGTGGGTTAGTAAAGCTAATGCCAAGCAGAGGAAAGGTCGAGCTGGAAGGTAAGATGGGACTTTGTCTGAAGCCTTTCAAAACAAACAAAAATGTTATGTAGCAAAATATGTTGCTAACACTTAAAAATATTGATTAGGAGAGGTTCTTTTTATGTATTGTAAAACACTGTAGCACATTTTTAAATGGAAAAGTTTTAAATATAATTTCTTTGCAATTCTTTTTTATGATTTTTCTACCTCTTATTCTCAATACACTTAATTAAAATTAATGTTTTCTATCATATTACCTATAATTTGGTTGACACTTTAAAGGGCAAATGGCGATATTAAAATATTCTAATTAATTTCCTTTCAACGTGCACTAATCCCTGTACAGGGATACTAGTATATGATAAGTAAAAGTGAAATAATTAGTTATAGTGTGGCTTGTAAGAAATAGATAATTTACGTTTCCTGCCTATTCTTTTCTCTGGAGTTCTAAAATGTCACTGATAAATGATTCCTCCCTGGCACCCCCTCCCCCCCTTTTTTGTTTTTGTTTTTGAAGAGTTCAGCCTGGTCATTGCTATCATCTGTATAATGGTCTCAGAGCAAGCCTTCTAGAAGACTATCAGTTGCCAGAAATCTTGAGAACTCCTTTGGAAGAACTTTGTTTACAGATAAAGGTAAATTAGGTGGGTGGTTAAAAAGCTTAATGGGGTGGGGTTCTAATTTTTACCATGCTTTTGTTTCCTGTGTGTGTTAGTGAACTATGTTTATAAACTCCCTTCAAATGCTTATTTAAAAGTTTTTCATCCTTGACTGCTCTGGAGCCAAAGAACCTGTGTTGGGATGCCACCACCTCTGACAAGCCAGTGTCCTTACACTGGACAAATTACTTAAATTCACATAAAACTCTAATGGCACATAGTTAAGTCTTCAGTAAATATTAGCTACTGTTACTCCATCTTAAGATTTTTATTTCTCTTTATAAACTACTTACCCTTTTTTCCAGTATTTTATATATTTTCATAAAGTTAACTTTATTTTGAAAATAAGGTAATCAACTCGCTAATTGGTAATTAACTTGTTGAGATTTTAACCAACTACTTTTCTCACTAATAAAAGTTGGTGGTTGATAAAAAGTAGCACATCAGCCTTAAAGCATATCTTTATGGAATCACAAATGTAATTTTAACTTACTCTAGTAAAAACATTAACTTGAAAATAATGTTTCGCTTTGATACTCTACTTGAATGAATGACATAGGCAGGACTATTAGTAAACTGTTACATCAATATATGATACATGTTTAATTATATTTGTCTTTCCCCAGATCTTAAGGCTAGGTGGGATTGCTCATTTTCTGAGTAGGTTAATGGACCCACCGTCAAATGAAGCAGTGTCACTCTCCATAAAACACCTGATGGAACTGGTAAACCTGATTTTTCTTTTTAATTGTAACTTAGATGTAGAGTGTTAGAGCATGTAAGCCAGCTAATTATGTATTTACTCTCATTACTGCAGAGGAGACTGGTGAATGTGCAATGCCAATTTTATACACTAGTTGACTATTCACCTGAGTGTGAAATATGAGTTGGAAAGTTAAAAAATGATACCCTCATGATATTTTATAATACTGACTCCTTTCCACACAATTATTTTCATTGTAGGCTTGATTTAAAATTAAAATTCCATACAATTTTGAAATCTTTGAATTCTTGGTCTTTGTATTTCTGGAAATTTATTTGTTTTATTCTACTCTTTCTGATTACTGTAGTGTTTTTAGAGCTCTTGTCAAATCTAAATAAATTATAGTAAGGACATTTTATTTAGGCAACTCTTGTATTTTTGAAGAAATACTAACAGGTGGCTTTTCTTCAGAATATCATGTTTCTCTACCTGTCATTTTATTTTTACCAATTTTCCTCCTTGGGTTTTTTTTTTTTTTTTTTAAGTCAGTATTTTGAGAAACTAAGTTTCAGTATCTTAGTCAAGTGACTGTTTAGATGGTAGCATCTGTGCGGGATCACGTTGAGAAGCACAGAACTAGCTGTGAGGTAGTGCCTACAGCGATGAGAAAGGGACTGTTAGTGCCCAGACGGAGAGAACAAAGTTAGAGCTGTGCTGTCCAATGCAGTGGCCACTTGCCTCATGTTTTCAATGCACAGTAATAGAACTTTTCTGTTATCGCTACAAGTTCTGTTGATTGGTGCCGAGTTAGAGGATGCCAAAGTATATTTTACATACTTCATTTTTATTTAAGCCATCCGTGCAGAATCTTTTGAGAATTTGGCCCATATTAGAAGATTGCAATAGCTTTTAGTGAGTAATAAGTTGTTTAAGTGAAAAAAAAAACACATTATATATTATCTAATCATCTTTGTTGAAATGTAGGTTAGATTTTTAGTGAGGTTACTGGCATTTTAGGAAGTAGTATGGTTTTACTAGTGGCCCTCTCCCTGTCAAGCTTTTATCTGATAGAATACAGCCGGAGAGCTGGTGGTGCTTAGAATCATCTTGTTAAGGGAGAGATGGACGGCCAAGGCAGCAGCACTTAAAGCCTGAGCAAGGTGACATCCCCTATCGCAACTGAATTTAAGAGCCGATCTTGACGTAATCAGTTGCAGACAACAGAATCTTGAAAAGGCTGGCAAATGCTTCTCAGCACTGGGCTCGAGCCCACATTTTAAAAAACTTAACTGTAAATTACAGTATTCCCATATAAGAGGGGGCTCTTATATGGGAATACTGCAAACTAAAATTAGGTTTGAATGTGATGCTTTAGAAGATCTGTTTTAAATGTAAACCCTTACTTTACAGAATGCTTTGGATAGACAAGAAGAATTGACACCTCTTGGAGTCCACTTAGCACGATTACCAGTTGAGCCACACATTGGAAAAATGATTCTTTTCGGGGCTCTGTTCTGTTGCTTAGACCCAGTCCTCACCATTGCTGCCAGTCTCAGCTTCAAGGATCCCTTTGTCATCCCATTGGTAAGAAAGATACAACAGAAAGGCGAGGCATTTTTATGCAATTGTAATAGTTGTTGCTTAGGTACAGTTTTTCACTCGCTTTTTATTAGTATGCTCTATTCCATACTGTCAGAGCCATTTAAATTTCCTTCCTCTGTATTTTTCAAGGGGAAAGAAAAGGTTGCAGATGCAAGAAGAAAGGAATTGGCAAAGGATTCTAAAAGTGACCACCTGACAGTTGTGAATGCATTTGAGGTAATAAATAAATAAATAACTTGTATCCGTTTATTCAAGAGAAAAGCTGATAATAGAATAGAACCATATTTAACTTTTTAAAATCTGTATTATCATAAGTATTAGGAATAAATTGCTAAGTGAGAATGTTTAAAATTAGGTGAACATTTGAAAAAAATTTAACCTCGTTTATCAGTGTATGTTCCTGTTTTGATCACAATTGAACAAGTGAATAATTTATTTTAAAATTTTATTTGATATTCACTTGTATCTATCTTATTGACATTTATGACAGGTCTCTCTCTGATCATTAATTAAATCTGTGTTCTGATTTAACATTTTGATAGATTATCTTAATCATGTACATTATTCAGAATATAGACATTTTCTGCTCCCAAATGCCAGGCTTAGCTGAAGATAAACATTTATCACCCATCTTTTCAGAGATTTAAATGTTATGTGGTATATAGAGACAGCAACTCCTAGAGTCAGTTTTATATTGCATAGCATGGGAATATTTTTTTTGCCTTTGAGCTCATAACTTCCCATCTTTTCTCCTCTAGCTAAAATAAAGTTTATATTTGTAAAATTGAAAAATATTTGATAGTGTTGAAGTTTGTTGCACACCGCTCATTTTGTTAACTTCATTATGTGCAGTATGATGCCGGTTTATATGAAATAGACAATGTATGACGATATAACTTACTTGTAGAAAGGTCTGGAAATTCAGTGGTGGTTATCTCTTAACAATTAGGATCATGGGAAAGTTTTTGTTTCTCTTTAGTTTTATAAATTTCAAAATTTGACCTTTATAGAGAGAGAACATCCATAGAAAATTATTACCAAAATAAAGACAGACAAGTAGGCAGTGTTTGCTTTGGGGAGTGATACAGTTTACTTTATTTCTTTGCATCATAGGGCTGGGAAGAAGCTAGACGACGTGGTTTCAGATATGAAAAGGACTATTGCTGGGAATATTTTCTGTCTTCAAACACACTGCAGGTAATGGTGAATGTTTTGAAGTGATTCTCATTTATATTTATATTAGAGAATGTATAAATGCATTTTGTACAGTTAGATTGGTAGCAAAAGGCTAATTGTGTGAATTTGTCTTATGAAATCGATTATACAAAATCTTTATTAAACAAATGCAACAAAACAATAAACATGTGTAATATAATAAACAACTGATGGTTAAGGAAACTACAAGAATCTAAAGTATAGCAAGAAAACACAGTAAGGCTTGGTTACTGTTCCTGTACACACCCTCTAGTTGACATTTTGATGGTTCAGTCTGAAAATTTTCACTAATACTCCTAAAACCTATTTTTAATATCAAATAGGGTATCTTTAACTTTTAGATAAGTATCTTTATCTTTAACTGATTTAGTGTAGTGAGAAACACTGGGCAGTAGGCATTTGTGAAACAGAAGAAAGTTAACAATACATAGGGCAGATGCATGTAAGGGAAAAGTGATCTCAAAACAGTAAGAATAGGAATGTCCTCACCTTTCCCCATCACGAATACACTTCAGCTGTGTGGCATGAACCCTGGACTGGACATTGGACAATTCTATAAGTGAGTAAAAGAATCAGGAATCTGGCATATTTAATCAAAACTGCCAAGGCATCAACAAAATGAAAAGAAGGATCGTGGCTATAGCCTTACTTACAACTGATTCCTATGGAATAGTTTAAGAATATGCATTCAGCCGAGACTGGTTTGGCTCAGTGGATAGAGCGTCGGTCTGTGGACTGAAGGGTCCCAGGTTTGATTCCAGTCGGGGGTATGTGCATTGGTTGCAGGCACATCACCGGTAGTGGGTGTGCGGAGGCAGCTGGTCGATGTTTCTCATCAACATTTCTAGCTCTCTATCCCTCTTCCTTCCTCTCTGTGGAAAATCAATAAAATATATATATATATATATATATATATATGTATAAAAAAATATGCATTCAATAAAATAGAAATAAGAAAGGAAACCAATAGAAGAAAAAGACGGCCAGACTAAGAAGAAAAATTAAAGACCAAAAGAATTACAATAAACAAAATATACATTCCTTTAAAGCAAATTATTGCCATAGAACAGTGTTTCCCAAAGTGTGGTACGCGTACCCCCAGGGGTACGGGAAGAGTTTGGTGGAGGTACGCGTTGCACCAGAGTTTGGTGGGGATATGCACTGCACCGTGCTTAGCTGCGCATAATTCTACGTTCTCATGTGTCAAGTCAAGACAGTCTGGTGAGGCGTGAGATAGTGTGGTGTGCAAATAAATGTTATTTGTAATATAACTTTTATTTATATTTTATTATTAATAATTTTATTTTTCATTTATTTTTTGTATATACCAAAAAAAATAAAAAATAAATATATTTTGATTGTTATTAAAATACATCCATTTTTTTTGATGAGGGTTACTCAGCGTTACGAAAATTATAAGAGTACACATATGTCAAAAGTTTGGGAAACACTGCCATAGAAGAAAGGCTTGAAATAATGAGTTTATAAATGCAGCTACAAAAGGAAAAACATTAAAGTAATAAGTAAAAACTTATAGACAGGAAGGCAGGACTAATCCATCGTGAAAATAATAGATGTCTAAACATAGAAAATTCAAGTGTAATTAAGTATGTATTTGAGAAATGTGTAAGAACATTTTCCGGGGGGGGGAGGGGGGAGATGAACCACAAGTATGAAAGCTGGCTGAACCCAAGTATTATTGAGAATGCTGTGTTCAGTCGGATACTGAAATCTGAAGACAAAGGGTAGGCATTCAAAAAAGCACTTGAAGTACTGCACCCCTGAGCTTGAGCTGTCCTTGAAAAATACATCGAAAATGGAATGCTGCCTTTTGAGGGATGAATCCAAAAGAATGCATAATGAAGAATGCATGCTAAATCAGCTAGTGGTGTACACTGAAATTATGTAAATATACAAGTTCAAAATAAAAATGTAAAGATTATTATTATCCTGAACAATAACAAATAATGGTAATAAAACTCAGAAGGTAACCCAACGAGTCAGTTATAAGAAAAATTAAGTTGGAAAACTAAAATCATACACAGTTCATAAAAGGAAGATGCACTTAAATATGACCAAGTTTATGTTTCATAGTCTCTTATTTTAAGATTGTAAGGATACCTTATAAATATCTAATGATTGTGAAATTATTAAATTCATCTAGTCAGTTTTATTTCTACTTAACTTTTAAAAAATTGATGTAGAATTAATTTTAATACTTTTATAAAACAGCTTCTATACTGTTATCCCATTGTTAGGATAGTGTTTTTGTCTAATTCTTCTGTCAGGGTACATAAGTGTCTTCAGTATTATTTCTTAATGAATGATCTTTCTGACAGTATTGAGTTTAGGGAATTCATTTCTATTTTTCAGTATTACTTGAATGCTTTATAATGAGCTGTGCATCATTTTTACCCAAATAATGATTTTTCTTAAAAAAAGAAAAAAAGACCTTAAGTTTTTGTACCAATAAGCAGCAGTACTTAATCAGTAGTAGAAATATGGGTGGATGTTGGAAATATACTTTTCTCTATTTCTTTTAAAATATGGAGTGGAGAACAACTTGGAAGAGACTGTATTTGCAAAATGGAGTAATCTTTAAATATCAGCATATATATCTACAATAGGAAAATGTTTTCTGTAAAAAATCAGATGATAACTATTGCAGGCTTACAAACCATATTATCTCCTCTGCAACCACTCAACTCTGCCATTATAGTGCAGAGCAACCATTGATAATATGTAGATGAATGGGTGTGTTCGATTGACAAAAACGGGTTTTTATCATGTAGTTTACCAATCCCTGCTTTGAAACATCACATTTTGCAGTATTTTATAAAGCAGAGAAAGCTTATACTATACATATAAGCTTATGTTTTATAACCCCCGTCAGTCTGAGAAAGGTTTTCTAGTTCTGTTTCCTTGTTTTCTAGATGCTGCATAACATGAAAGGGCAGTTTGCTGAGCATCTTCTTGGAGCTGGATTTGTAAGCAGTAGAAGTCCTAAAGATCCAAAATCCAATATAAATTCAGGTAACGCAGAAAACAGTGTATATAACTTGCTGCTGTTGTCTGTTGGTATAAGTATTTTATACTTTTTCTCTACCTTCCCACCCCTAATAGATAATGAGAAGATAATTAAAGCAGTCATCTGTGCTGGCCTATATCCCAAAGTTGCTAAAATCCGACCAAATTTGGGTAAAAAAAGAAAAATGTAAGCATTGAAGATTATGAATTACTTGTAATTCTGTTCTTAAACTTTTGAAATTCTTTAATACAACCGGGCTCAGTATACATTTGTTCTTAGTCATATTTGGGCCAGATTCTCGTTTTTTACTTTTGATTATTTAGGATGGGGGTGGGGAATGTCTGGCCCGCAGGCCATATAAAGCCCGAAAAATCATTTGATCTGGCCCAGCCAAGGCATTAAGGGGTGAGTTAATTAAATGTCTGACCAAATATAGCAGATTTATTTATAAGTTGGTAATTGTGTATGGCCCGTGAAGGATGTCAATACCCAAATGGCCTTTGGCAGAAAAAATGTTCCCCTCCCCTGATTTAAGAGAAGGCAAACTGTTTAGCAGAGGCATCACTTTCCCTCACGGCACATTCTGGTGTGAGCTCTCAATCACCCATTCATGATTCAAAAAGAATGTTACTGATTATAATAAAAGTAATCCAGGTATTAAAGTCATCCCAGAAGCTCAGTGACATGATATGAGTGGAGATTACTTGTAGCCATGTTATATCAAACTTCTCTAAGACAGCTCTCTTAAATTTTAAATGCAAAACATTTAAATGTGAAAAAAACAAAACAAAACGTAGTACCAGGTAGGCATTGCTTATAATAGATTTGCTTCAGGACTTTTTGCCTGTGTTTTAAAACATAACTTTGTAATTTGTCTCTTTGTATAATATTGTGATTTTACTGCTGTGAAAAATAAAGTGTGATTTTTACTTAAATATATACTAGAGGCCCGATGCATGAAATTCATGCAAGGGTATTCCTTCCTTCACTCAGCTGCCAGCACCACCTTCCCTCTAGCACCCAGGTCCCAGGTTTCCCTCTGGCCACCGGGACCCTGGCTTCCCTCGCAGAGGGAGGCCCCACCCACTCGCCGCAGCCCACTGATAGGTGGCCTGGGCCTCCCTCTGTGGGCGATCATGGGGGATGGCTGGGGCCCTGACCAGTCGCATCACACTGCCTTGGCTGGCCTGGTGCCAGTGGGTGTCACAGCGTGGTCCCCGATGGTTGTCTGGATGGTCGTTCCACTGTTCAGCCATTCAGTCGATTTGCACATCACTCTTTCATTATATAAGATATGTACAAGTAGAGTTAGCTTCAATTGTAGTTGGACAGAATGAGAGAACTTGCATATTTTTGCCTAAGAAATGGGCTAGTGAGGAAAAAGAGACACTAAAGTCATAATTGGCTAGTGCTATGTGAATTGTTGCCACCCTTTATTTTTTTTAAGGGTCCTCTAAATTAGAATTATGTTTCAACAGTGACTAAAATAGTTCCGGGCCCAGTGAATTCCTAAGTGAATATTTTAATTTGAGGCATATGTCCTAAGCAAGTAATTTCAGATTTTTTAAAAAAGCTATATTTTAAACAACATAGAAGTCTAGTAACAAGGAGAAAATCATCCTCTATATAATAAACGGCTAATATGCAAATCAACCGAGCAGCAGAACAACCGGTTGCTGTGATGTGCACTGACTACCAGGGGGCAGATGCTCAACTTAGAAGCTGCCCCCGGTGGTCAGTGGGCTCCCACATGGGGAGTGCTGCTCAAAAGCTGGGCTCATGGACTGTGAGAGGGCACAGGCCAGGCCGAGGGACCCTGCCCCCAGCTCCCCCCCCCTCCCAGGGCATGAATCTCATGCACCGGGCCTCTAGTGGCTTTATAACACCATCCTAGCCTAAATGATAAAAGTCTAATATGCAGATCGACCGAAGGGTGGAACTACTGGCAGAATGACTGCACTGACCATTGGGGCAGATGCTCAATGCAGGAGTGCCCCCAGCCCCCAGGCCAGCCCTGCAGAGGGAGGCCACCAGCAGTGGGTGGTGCCAGGCTGGCCAAGGCGGGTGCCAGTTAGGGACCCTGATCACCCCACTGGTCGCCCCACAGATCAGCCCTGATCACCGGCCAGGCCTAGGGACTCTACCTGTGCACAAATTTTGTGCATTGGGCCTTTAGTATCATACAACTTTTCTGATAGGTGGGCATGTAAAATAGACATTGTATAGTAACATATACAATATCTGAACTGATATTAAATGAAAAGGCTGTGTATCCTATGATTATAAACATAAAAAAATATATAGACCTTAAAAATAAAGTGCAGGCAATGCTCTAGGTTGGTGGTTCTCAGCTGAGTTTGATTTTTGCCTCTTGGTTCATTTGAAAGTGTCTGGAGACATTTGTGATGGTTACGACTGCTGTGATACTACCGGCAGCTGATAGACAGAGGCCAGGGGTGCTCTGAGGACAGCCCTCTGCTGCAGAGAATGCAGTGTGTAAAAAATACTGGTTCTCAGGGCCCTATTCTCAGGCCTAAGATTATGCGTAACATGGATTTTAATTGTGGCTGGATTACTCACATATTAAGTGATCCCAGTACTTTTTGACATTAATTCTTTGTCAAATTTTACTTAATATCTATCCCTAACTTGAAAGGTAGCTTAACAAAGATTCTTTAAAATACAAACATTTTATTTATCCCTCTGCCATTCTGGGAAGGCGCTGGAGGGGGAGGATTAAGTCTCTTTGGACTGGTACTTTGTTTTGGTCTAGACCAGGGTCAGCAAAATTTCGCACACTGGCCAAAAGCTTTGTGTACATTTTTATTGGAACACAGCCACACTGCTTGTTCACCTGTTGTCTGTGTCTGCTTTGCTGCTACACTAGCAGAGCTGAGTAGTTGTGGCAAAGATCATGGGGCCCACAAAGCCTGAAATATTTTCTCTGTCCCACACTGATAAAGTGCCAGACTCTGCTGCCGCAGCGGTGTAGCATTTCAGGATGGCATTGGGAAATGGACTGTGCAATGAGGAAAATAATTTCTGAATCTATTCTGAATGATGACTCATCACCATGATATTGACAGAAGTGTATGAATTCCTAGAAACACAGAAGAGATACTCATAAAGAACAAAATAAATGAACAAACACAATTGAAACAGACCCATAGACGTAGAGCAGACTGGAATGATAGAAGCCAGAGGAGAGGAATTTTGGGGGACTGGGAGAAAGGTGAAGAGATTAAGAAGTACAAATTGGTTAGCTGTAGACCAGCCATAGGGATATAAAGAAAAGCATAGGAAATGTAGTCAATAATATTGTGATAGCTGTATAGTGCCTGGTGGGCACTGGAACATTGAGGGGAACACTATATACTAGTAAAGTATGTGATTGTCTAACCACTGAGCTGTACACAACTAATATAGGTAATTACCACTGACTATTTAAAAATAAGCCACCAAATAGCTCCTTGTTGAATACTATTAAATAAAAAGTCCCGCAAATTGAGGTAACATTTTTATGACTATCAAGGAAAAGACCCCTGGGAATGAAGAGACTGAACTAGAGTTGTGTCAGTGCATTTATTCCAAGTATTCCTGTTTTGAAAACGGGGGATGTAAGTGAATGTGCAACCATTTAAAACGTATTTTAGAGTGGGTTTTCAAAAGACAGTTGTAGCTAAAACTCATTCTAACCATTCTAAATTTTTTATTTTATATTCATCTGGGTGTATAACCTGTGAAAATTTTAAATTATCATTTCACAAAGTTATTCTGTAAATTAAAAGCTTTAGTGTCATAATTGACAGTATTGCGTTTAGACCATTCTCTTGGTGTGAATCACTTTGAAGTATTTCAGCTGTTTATTTCATCCTTTGTTTCAGTGGAATAGTAGAAACATAATTAAGGAATATTTTGTCACCTTTTTAATATGTTGAGTAATTATACCTGAAAGAAGAGGATTTGATGTATGATTTATAATGTTTTCACATTTAGCTGATATTTTTCCGTGTTTTATTAAAAGTATTTCCTCAAATATAAGTTTGTAAACTGATATTACAAAAATAAATTAAACTTACCTATGAAGCTTTTTTAGATTCTGGAAATGGCTTGGAATCTCCAGGATTTTTTTTTTAAACAAACTCTATTTTAACTTTGTTAAAGGGTGAAAGTTTACACAAAAACTGATGGATTAGTTTCCATTCATCCTAAATCCGTTAATGTGGAGCAAACAGACTTTCACTACAATTGGCTTATCTATCACCTGAAGATGAGAACCAGTAGTGTAAGTAAATAAAAATAATCATGGATCTTAATTCCAGTGTTGTTTTCTTATCATTGTACAATTCTCATAATTATAAACAAAATTTGTTCTTTAAAAAAATTTTTATGACATGAATTAATAACTTTCTTAAGCAAATAACCTATACTTTTAATGTGAATGTATGTCGTGATCCATTTTTGTATTTTAATTAATTGGGACAATTATTTGTTATGCATAATTTTCTTTCAGTGTGCTTTAGGAAATACTGGTATTTCTTGGTATAGAGGAGTTTACACTGTACAAAGAATTTTGTTGGCATATCAGTATTTCTTATAAGCATTAGTCAGGATGTTAAAGTGGGATTCTGTTTATACATCTATAAAAATGCTTTCAATTGTGTTAGTGTTTGGTTTTGTCACTCAGAAAATATTTTGTTTAAGAATAATGCTGTTTAAATTGAAATAAAAATATAAAACTATGTTTTCTGAGTTAAGAATGGCTTGTTTAAAATTATTTCTTTATAACTAGTCTTTCTAATTACACGAATAGAATAATACCTATTTTAGAAGGATCAATACTGATAAATTGATACTGTTGGTAATTTGATTAATGTGGCAGTAATTCAGACTCTTTAATGTGCTAATTTGCTTTAATTTCGTTATAGATATACTTGTATGACTGCACAGAAGTTTCCCCATACTGTCTCCTGTTCTTTGGAGGTGATATTTCCATTCAGAAGGATAATGATCAGGAAACTATTGCTGTAGATGAATGGATTGTCTTTCAGTCTCCAGCAAGAATTGCCCATCTGGTTAAGGTGACTAGCTTTAAGTGATTGTCTTTTAATATACTTGCCAGTTAAGATGTGGTCTTGTGGTTTTATTCAGGGTGTTCTATGTTTTGTGAAAATTTCTTGATATATGTCAGCAGAACAAATAGTGTTGAGAAATTGATTCATTGTTTTTGAGGTAGTTACTGACCAACCATTGTAAATGTCTAAGTGAGATGGAAGCTTAAATTTTTATACTGAACTTCAGTTGCTTACTAAATATTTAATTCAGTCTTTTGTGTAACAGCTTATGAAGTTCCTGTCTCATCTAGCCACTTTTTTTTTGGTTACATTGTTTTATTGTACATGTGCCTTTATTGAACTTATGTAATTTTTCCAACCTTAGGAATTAAGAAAGGAACTAGATACCCTTCTGCAAGAGAAGATCGAAAGCCCCCATCCCGTTGATTGGAAGGACACTAAATCCAGAGACTGTGCCGTGCTCTCAGCTATTACAGACTTGATCAAAACACAGGAAAAAGCGATTCCCAGGAACTTTCCACCACGACTCCAGGACGGATATTGCAGCTGACACCTTTTCTGTGGTGGTCGGAAAAGCCAATTGGATAGCCATCTTCCGTCATAGTTAAATGCTTGGCTGAATGCCAAACCCTGGGACATGAATAATTTTCACGTGTAAGGTAGAAACCTTCAGTAGGTAGTAAAGACTTGCTGTGCATGAGTTTGCAATGTTATCGTAGCTATTACAAGTATTCCATAAAAACAGTGTGTTCTCTGATCATATCCTCTGTGTGGTCATACACTTTGGGATTATTCCTCTTATAAATAGTGTTGTACCCCTTGAGAAAGTCCTTTCTCTGTTATGAAAAAAAATAATTTTTCTGCCCATAATGACTGAGTAAAAATAGAATGCTTACCCAAAAGGCAGTGTCAAGTAGGAATTTGAACACAGCCTCATTTTTTAAACGAAACTTCTATCAGAAGTTCATTTGTTCTAATAAAACCCAGTATTTAATAAAATGTACAGTGTGTAAATCTCTGCTACCTTTTTGCCTTGGTTTCTACCTCTTCCTTGGTTTATTTGATTTTTTAAAAATCTTTTTAGAATATATTCATTCCTCTTTTACATCACCTTGTGCAGCATCAGGTAGCAATTGAGAGCATGGGTGTGGAGTCTGACCCCAAGTTAAAATTTCAGCTGTCACTTCGCTTCTGTTCTTTATCTGCAAAATAGAGGTTACGTTGTGAGGTTTGAATATGTTAGTGCACATAAAGTACATAGATCAGTGTCTGGCGTGTACAGTATGCTCTCTAAATCTTGGGTATTATTTGTCCCTGAAATATATTTTTATCATAGTCCATTATATTACACTTTTTTCTTCATACTGTGACTGCTAGTGTACCCTCTCAGGCAGTGAACGTTAGTGTGACACGTACTGTATGTTTTTAGCCGTATTCAGTTGTAAGAAATACTGGCTATTATCCAACAGCCATCCTATCCCTCCCTCTTACTTGCTTGTTCAAGCATTGCCTCTCTGTGCAGCCTTGTGCCCAAGGATGTTGGCCCCTTCATGGTCTTGTTCCCCTTTTAAGTAACTGGAAAGGCATGACTACGCTGGCCAATGAGAACAGATCTGCTAGGGGCATAGGAGAAAGATTTCCCCCCACTACAGACTTAGCGCAGGAAGTCCTGCTTTCCTTGTTTGGATGAGAACTGGTGCAGTCATTTTATGGTTGAAAGGTTGGCTCTGGGACAGGTGAAAATCATCAGTCCTTGATAACGTTAACGCTAGTGAGCCGCTGAATTATCCAAACCGCCTTCCTACTCATGGATGCAATAAATCTTTCATTGAAACACAAACTATTCATCATCAAGCATTGTTAGCTGAGCGTTGTTTTTACCATTTGTTTTGTGATTTAATCGTTTGGCCCATACCTTTGATAGAAGGTATGAGAGTGATGGTACTGGGCATACTGCAAATAGAAACATCGAGAACCTCCTACTGTACTCTAAATAAAAGCTACACATTTACTGTGCCTTCCAGTAAATACAAAGAAACCAAAGGCAGAGTATCTTACAATGAGTGGGGTTTCCTGATAATGTCACGGTGATCTGTTAAGAGCATTGGTTCAGGTACTGCTCCGTTTCTGGGAGTGGGTGTCAACCCTCCAATTGCCTTCGAAGGTTTTGAATATCTTGTGTGTCCTAAGTCCACTCTCTTGGCTAGTCTCCCAAAAGTGACCTGTCTCTCATTGTTCTTACATGGAGTCATGTCACAAGATTGTAGCACCTTAGTTTTGCCCCTAAACCCAAGATGACCATTAGGTCCTGTTCTAAAGAATGACTTTGCTTTTACTATACACAGTTGGCCAAAATGGTCTTGACAGAAAGCAGTTTTTTAAAATCTGTAAAACAAGATTACTAGTTAGTTGGTTCCCATGTTTGCCAACCAATTTGGTTTCCATATAAACAGAAGAAAATGTTCCTGAAGAATTGTTTTAATAGATGAGCTACTCGAAGAAATTAAGCAGCTTCCACCCCATAAGAAGTTATGTCTTCTCTTCAGCTGGTCAGGACGGAAATTCTAATTGAAGGCACTATTTTTGCTCTCTTTTGTTTACAAAATAGGGTGTTACTGAATTGAAAATGTATTCCAGGTCCGAGAACTATTTCCTTGATAGTCTTAAAGAACAAGACATTAAATTAAGATGAAAATGTATTTGCCTCACTGTTCTGAGTGATAGCGAGGATAATTCTTGAACAAATAACCCTGAAACAAAACTTAGAAAATAACAAGGTGTAAACCAATCAAATGTCTTTAAAAAGTGGGTCCACGTGACACCTTCCTAATTCATTAACTAGGACAAAAGCTCTAGATCAGGGGTGGGCAAACTTTTTGACTTGAGGGCCACAATGGGTTCTTAAACTGGACCGGAGGGCTGGAACAAAAGCATGGGTGGAGTTTTTGTGTGAACTAATATAAATTCAAAATATACATCATTACATAAAAGGGTACAGCTTGCTCTTTCTGCTCTGTGCTGGCCGGATAGAACGTGCTGGATCCGGCCCTCACGCTGTAGTTTGCCCATGCCTGCTCTAGATATTAGAGATTTTCAACCATTTTCATCTCATGGCATACATAAACTAATTAAAATTCTGCAGCACACCAAAAAGTACATTTTTTTGCCGATCCGACAAAAAAAAAAAAAGGCATGATTTTGATTTATTCACACTGGACAAGCTATTCTTGTGTTAGCTATTGCCATTTTGACAGTCTTGAGGGAAAAGAGGTCAGTACTCCTGACTAAATCATCAGGTAATGCATGCTTTTAAAATTCTTGCTGCATACTGGTTGATAATTGCTGATTTATACCAATAATTACAAATGTTTTCTCTTACTGCATTTTTAAAACAAAGTCCATTTCTTTAGAAGGAATTTGCTTTAATACCCTCTCCCAAAGTAAATGGCAATTTTCCTTCTACTTTTTAGCTCTGAGTTTGTGTATATTTATTTTTAAGTAATTGTGATTATGTAGTAGAATCATATTTTATTATACATTGTTTTTAAATGGCATTTTTATTCTGATTTTAAAACAATATCATTGTAGACTAGAAATTAAACAATCATTTTACCCATTTTTATATATTTACATCTTTTTTAAGCTTTAAGGTATTTTATATTTAATAAACTTAGCTAATTTAAATGTATAAATCTGTGGATATTGTCAAATGTATAAAGTCATTTATCTGCTCCCACCAGAAGCTTGATATAAACATTCCCATCACCTAAAATTTTACTTTGTTGCCCTGTCCTGGTGGCTCAAGCTGGTTGTAGCATCGTCCCATACACCAAAGGTGGCAGGTTCGATTTCTGGTAAGGGTGCATGCAGGAGACAGCAGATTGATATTTCTCTCTTCCATCGATGTTTCTCTCTATCCGCCCTCCCCTCTCTAAGATCCACTTTAAAAACATATCCTTGGGTGAGGATTTAAAAAAAAATATTTCCCTTGTTCTCCTTTTATCAATCTCCTGCCCCCCACTTTCCATTGGCAACATCGGTCTGCTTTGGTCACTAATGTTTTTACCTTTTCCAGGATTTCAAATAAATGGAATTATACGTGGTCTTGTGTTTGGCTGCTTTCTCTCAACAATGATTTCCCTAAACATTTATGTTGCATGTATCAGTAGTTAGCTTCTCTTTTATTGTTTAATAGTTTGCATTGTATGGTTATACCAGTTTGTTTATAAACTTACTTGTTGATGGACCTTTGAGGTTTTTTTCCCCTGTTTTTTACTGTTACAAATAAAGCTGCTATGAACATGTGTAGCAAGTCTCTGTATGGATATATTTTATTTCTCTTCAGCAAATGCCTGATTAAGATTATTGTGTCATATAGTATGTTTAAAGGAAAGTGCGAACCAATTTCCAAAGTGGGAGTACCATTTTACACGCCCACCAGCAATGTGTGATGGTCCCAGTGTCTCAAATCCTTGCCAGGTACTGTTATTTTTAGTTGTAATTTGTTGTTGCTTTAGTTATTTTAGCATTTAGTGCATGTGGAGCCGTAGCTCATTGGGTTTTATTTTGTATTTCTTATAATCATCAGCGCTGAGCATATTTCACATGCTGATTTGCTGTCTTCCTTTGTGTTTTGATTTTCCACCTCAAGTAACTGGGGCCTTAGGGATGTGTCTGACTTTAGGGAGAAGGATTGTTGATGAATTTTAGAGATGCAGAAAATTGTTAAATTCATTGGTGCTGAAAATGGCAAAATATCCCACTCTTCACTTGGTTGTTATGATGCAAAGAGGTCAGTCAGTGTTAGGTGCCAGAGTGTCAGGTAACGAATGTGAAGTGGTTGCATAGCAACTGGGAGGTAAAGAATAGGGCCTGAGACAAAGCATTTCTTGATGTGGGTAAAGAATGCATGGGGCTAAGGAAGACGGCTGAGGTAGACTTTGGATGAGGTGGGACTTTGCAGAGAATCCCATCAGTCCTGCTGAGTGAGCTCAGGGAGCTGTTTTTTTTTTTAAATTGTGATTATCTTTTTACTAGTTCTTAATTTTGATTCATGTGTTCATGGCCCACTAAATTTTCAAATAATTTTCCCCCCAAGAAGACAGTGACATATTTCTGAGTCCTTGCGGAATATATGATGTTACCTTCACATAATGAAGGCAACTTGGGGAATAAAACTCGTGTTGGCAAAGCTTTCATTTGATGACATAGTGATTCCTTGGTGATTTCTCTTTCTAGGCCTCTCAGGTGTATATACCTTTTTGGTATTTTAATGCTTCCATTCACCCCATTCTCTTTAAAAAATTTTTATTGATTTCAGAGAAAGGAAGAGTGGGAGCGAAGGAAACATCAATGATGAGCCAGAATCATTGACCGGCTGCCTCCCATACACCCCTTACTGGAGATTGAGCCCACAACCCCATCATGTGCCCCTGAACAGAATCGAACCCGAGACCCTTTAGTCCGCAGGCTGATGCTCTATCCCCTGAACCAAACCAGCTAGGGCCACCCCATTCTCGTTACTATTTCTCTTGTTAAATTACTTGGTTCTTTTCATTGTTACTGGAAAACAATTTTTGACTTGAAGGCAAAGAAACATTCTTGAATAAGAAAATAAATGAAAGCGAACATACCACTAGTCTTGGATGAAATATGTTCTATCCTCCTAACTTGACAAATACACATTCATAATGAAAAAGTAAGAAATGGCATATAAAACTGATTTTTTTCTACAACTGAAGGTCAGCAAAATATCAAAAATGATTTCTAGCCCTAGTTTGATTAGAGTTTCCCCAACTATTTCAACCTTTTCCAAATATTTTTACATCAACTGATATAGCCATGACTTCATGCTTTTTTTTCTTCTTGGTGGATTACATTGATTGATTTTCAAATATTGAACTAATCCTACATTCCTAGAATAAACCCCACTTGATTGCAATGTGTAATATAGTAAGACCAGTGGCCTGATGCACAAAATTCGTGCACGGGAGCGGGGGTTGCTCAGTCCAGGCTGCCCCTATTCAGTCCGACATCCCTCTCACAATCTGGGACCACTGGCTCCTAATCACCTACTTGCCTGCCTGCCTGATCGCCCCTAACCCCTCTGCCTGCCTGCCCGCCTGATCACCCCTAACTGCCCTCCCCTGCCGACCTGATCTTGCCCCCAACTGCCCTCCCCTGCCGACCTGATTGCCCCTGATGGCCTCTGCCTCATCCCGCACCACCATGGCTTTGTCCAGAAGGAAGTAGGACATCCAGAAGGTGGCCAATTGACCCAGTCTAATTAGCATATTACCCTTTTAGTAGTATAGATAGATTATATAGGATAGGATTGCTTAAGTGGGGGGAGCCTTTTTTATTAGGAGGAGATGCTCTTGGCAGACAAAAATACATAATCTCTATATCTGGACTGATAGCATATGCACTGTACTAACAAACCCGTCATTAAAAAAATTGAACCGCTTTCTTACACTTTACACCAAACATCTGTTGCCCTTAAAACCCCTCCTCAGCCCCCACCTTAGGTTTTGCCTTAGCACTTCACCCAGGTTTGGTTCTGATTGGCCAGTTTCTGTGCCAATCAGCATCTCTGGGCCTATCAACAGGCCTGATCAGAGAGGCGGGGCTGATCAGCAGCCCCAGTGGAGGCCCAAGAGAAAGAAAGGCATGGCTGCTGGCCAGGCCCAGAGTGAAAGAGAGAGGCAAGGGCTGATCAACAGTTGCCATGAAGGCTACAGATCAGACCCTGCTTCTCTCTCCAGGCCTCTCTCGGGACCAGATCTACAGGCCCCTCAGCAGTGAGTGCTGGGTTGGAGCGCTCACAGAGGTGGCAGTCAGTGCTGGGTCACCATGGCAACCCAGCACTGACTTCTGGTTGGTCGAGCCTTCTATCATTTTGGATGTTATGGACCCTGGGTTTTTATATATTAGGATTTTTGCTGCTCTGTGCCTGAGGGATACCAGTCCATAGTTTCTGGAAAAAATGGCATAGAATTGTTGATAATTATTTAAATGTTAGGAAGACTTCAGTGAAACCATGTGCACCTGGATATTTCTTCTTCAGAAGTTTTAAAATTAGGAATTCAATTTATTTATTAATTTTTAAGAATTCAATGTATTTAGTTACAGGACCAGACTTTTGGCAGTTTGTGGTTTTCAACGAATTGGCCCATTTTTATCTAAGTTGTTGAATAGTCAAGTGGTTTAAATCCAAGTTTTCGTCATTATGAATGAAACTACTATAAACATGTGTGTGCAGATTTTTGTGTGGACATAGTTTTAAACTCATGGGAGTCAACACCAAGGATTGTGATTGCTGCATACGGTTTAGTTTAATAAGAAACTGTCAAACTCGTTCCAGTGGCCTTTGCACACCCACCAGCAGTGAATGTGAGTTCCTGTTGTTCCACCTTCACAGCAGTATTTGGTATTGTCAAGGTTATGGATGTTAGCCATTCTAATAGGTGCATCATGATAATCTCATCTTAATGTGCAATTTCTTAATGTTGTGTGATCTTAAGCATCTTTTCAGATGCTTATTCTAGAACTTTCCCCATTTTTAAATTGGGCTGTTTTCTAATTGTTGAGTTTTAAGAGTTCTTAGTATGTTTTACATGCCGATCAATCCTTTATCAGATGTTTTGTTAGTTTTCCTCATACTCTGGATTGTCTCTTTCTTGTCTTTTAATGAAGTTTAACTTACCTAGTTTTTCTTTCATTGATCATGTTTGTAGTGTGGTACTTAAAAAGTCATCTCCAAACCCAAGATCATCTCAATTTCCCCCTATATTTTATTCTATGAGTTTCAATTTTTCACTTATTCCAAATAAATATTTTTTTAAATTTTACTTTTGTTATTGATTTCTAACCTAATTATGTTATTATCAGAGGACTCACTCTGTCCTAACTTCAATCCTTCAATTAAATTTTAAATTTTGGTAAAACTTGTTTCATCACTCAGGACATGTAAATGTGCTGTGTGCCTGAAAAAAAAATGCATATGCTGAAATTGCTGCGGAGTCCTATTTATTATGCCCATTGTTTTATAGATTTTATAGTCATTTGTATCTACTTGATTTTTATCTACTTTTTCACTGTTATATATTTTTTTCCTGTCAAGTGAGAAAGGTATGTTAAAGTCTCATGCTATGATTTTAGATTTCTTCTATTCCTGCCAATGTTTACTTTAGATATATTGAGATCATGTGATTGGGATAATATATATTTAGAATTGTTATATCCTTCTGGTTAAATGGAACTTTCATCATTATATAGACTCACTATCCCTAGCCATACCTTTTATCTTCAAGACGATTTGATCTAGTATTGACGTGTAGTGGATGTTGTGATGTCCTGCCCGGATGCACCTATTCCTTTAGCTGTTGGAAGTGCTATCAAGCCTTCACCCCCTGCAGGAATTGTAGGGATCCTCTCACCTAGGGCCACTTCCTCTTTCCTGGGACAGTCTACACCATGTGGGTGGTCAAAGCAGGGTCATAAAGGTGCAGTCCCTGCTAAGTGCCCTCTCCCCTTTCCTCTGGAGTCCAGTTATATACCTTGCATTCCACAGGTCTCTTCTCTCCATGCATCCATGTAGGTTCCTTCTAGCCCAGGGGTGGGCAAACTTTTTGACGCGAGGGCCACAATGGGTTCTTAAACTGGACCGGAGAGCCAGAACAAAAGCAACCTGACCATGCTGGCACTCTCATCTTGGGCTGCTGGTGAAGGAGCGGAGGGGAGAGCAAGAGAACCCTCCACTCTTTCGCTCCGCGGGCTGGATAGAACAGTTGAAGGGGCCGGATCTGGCCCGCGGGCCGTAGTTTGCCCATGGCTGTTCTAGCCTCTCTTCCACTTCACCAATATCTCTTTTAACCATCTAATCCTATGTAAAAACCCAGTTGCACAATTTCTAGCTGCTGTTGTTTTTCCTTTGTCACTTCTTGAAGTTGTTAGTTCTGTATTGCATTTTAAAGTTTGGCTTCATCTCCATGCACATAGCTATTATAATTATTTTATAGTCTCCAATTATTTAAATATCTAGGATCCCTTCAAGTGTTAGCTTTTTCTGTATCATGATGCTGTCTCAGATTTATTTATTTTTTCTGAACCTTACATTTGCGAGTTTGTTTTTGGAAATACTTGAGAAATAAGATGATATAGCTTCCTCTTGAGTAGGTTTTGTTTCCTTCTGTCAGGACCTTAGCATTCTAGAAGCCCAAAGAGGGAGGCTGGAGGTCCTCAACATTCATATTCTCACTCCAGAATAAGCCCTTAGAAGACCCAATCCACCACATGGGAGACGATGGCAGGCACTATGGCCAGGTTCACTTAGCACTGCGAGTCCCCCAAGTAACTCCACCTCTCTGTTGCTTCCCAACGCCCAGCGAATATAGCGGTAATTTGGAACGGAGGATGGAGCAGAGGGGGAGGGTCCCCAGAGATGGTTCTCCTCTCTCTCTCCCTTCACTAGCGTGTGTGGAAATCTAACAAAGGTTCCTTTGATTGGTGTACCCTATCACATGGCTGTATTTTACTGCACGGAATACTGGGAAACTGACTTAGCATTTTAAGGATTTAGAACGGGTGCTGGAGGCAGACATCTAAGGTGACTCCTGACCTCTGCTTCCTTGGTTTTGTGCCTGTGGTTGTGTTGCACTGAATGGCAAAGGAGTCTTGCAGACTTAATGAAGATGCCAAACCAGTTGCTTTTGAGTCAATCATAAGGGAGGTCGTTCTGTGGGTCTAATATAATTACAGGAGTTCTTTAAAAGCAGAGTTTTTCCCCCCTGCTGGTAGCGTATTATGTATGGAGTCAGAGGGATCCCACGTCTGAGGATTCTACATGCCACTGCCGCCTTAGGGATGGAGGAAGCCACGGGGCAGGGAATAGGAACAGCCAGTGGAACCTGTGAGCATTCTCTCCCTCACCCGGCACCGGCAGCCAGCACGGAAACAGGGACCTCAGTTCGACTGTCACGAGGAACTGAAAGTGTGAATGACAGGAAGGAACTTGGAAGAAGACACCTTAGCTCCCTCCAGCTGAGAAATCGGCCAGCCAACACTCTGACTTCCGTCTGTGGTGCCCTAAGCAGAGAACACCACCAGGCCATCCTGGACTTCTGACTACAGAACTATGAGGTATCCCTGGCCGGTGTGGCTCAGGTAAGCACCGGCCCATGCACTAAGAGGCTGCGGGTTCGATTCCCAGTCTGGGCACATGCCTGGGTTGCAGGCTAGATTCTCAGTACAGGGCATGCAGGAGGCAGCCAATAGATGTTTCTCTCTCACCAATGAAATTTCTCTCTCCTTCCCCCTCTCTAAAAATTGAAAACATTTTTAAAAACTGTGAGATAAAAAATGAGTGCTGCTGAAACCGGTTTGGCTCAGTGGTAGAGCATCGGTCTGCGGACTGAAAGGTCCCGGGTTCGAGTCAGGTCAAGGGCATGTACGTTGGCTGCGGGCACATCCCCGGTAGGGGGTGTGCAAGAGGCAGCTGGTGGATGTTTCTCTCTCATTGATGTTTCTAGCTCTCTATCTCCTTTCCTCTCTGTAAAAAATCAATAAAATATATTTTAAAAAAATGAGTGCTGTCTTATAGAAATCTGTCACACAGCAAAAACAAAACAAAAAAACAAACAAACAAAACACAACTAACTATAGAATAACTCATTCTTTGCCTTCCACCAGATTCACAAGGTGGTGAAATTTCAAAAGCATAAAGGTTTAGATACCGGGTGGCCAAAATGAGTAAGATGCACTCCAGGGGTCAAGGTCAATCAGGGGACTGTGAACTATTTAACAGAAGCTCGTCAGTCAGTCATGCAGTTTTGTGGGAACAGCATGGTCCAGCTCTTCAAAATGCTCCAGCCTTCTGGGGCAGCTGATGCCAACACGTACCCTGGGACGCACCTGTTCCCTTCGGTGCCAGCTGCCGGTATCTTTTTCGTAGAACTCAGATTTGGGCGAGAATTCAGCCAACTCTTTACTTACATGAAGATACAGTGCATTAAATAAATCACATCAGGACAAGTGAACACATATATACAAAATCTTTATAAATTCACGTTTCGCCAAAAGTGTACAAAGCAGTCTCGATTCATTGGGACAAGAATGAGCATTTCTGTTCTCCACAGGTCGCGGAATGAAACTGTGCAATTCAGAGGAGCTAGTCTAGAACCTGGACTAGGCGGGAAAACAGCGCCGTGTCACGTTAACAACGACACCCATGGTGAACGTGTTAGGTTCCTGCTGCAAAACACGCTATCCCTAACAACAGCACTACCTGCCTGCTCAGTAAGGCTCTGATGTGTACGATGCACAAAATTTCCAAAAACGGTTTGACATCTCCACGTATAAATTAATTCACAGGACTCGTGCAGCTGGTTTTCAGCGTCTGGGTATTAGCAAACGCAACACAAACCGACCCCTGTGCAAGCAACAGATTCACCCTCCTTCCTAAACGAAAACATCAGGTTAGGTTAGATTACACCTTGTTCCCCTCTCCTCAAAAAAAAAAAAAAAAAAAAAAAAAAAAAAAATCTGACATGAACGAGGAAGGAGATGGATTTTTTAAAAATCAGTCCCCACCATCTCTCGCTGTGACTCCCTGACCTCAAGGAACTCAGTGCCTGGCATGTGTTTTACTCCCAGGAATGGATGCAGAGGGAAAGGGAGCCATTGGGAGGAGGGGGAAGAAGGGGTATGAAGACCCGGGGTGCTCCTCGCTGGCTCACGGCCGAGATGGCAGGACTCAGGGCACGTGAGCCAAGTGTACCTCCCGCCCCCACGAGGCTTCTCCTCTTCACCGCCCATTTGGGCAACTGGTTGGTACCACACACAGATCGGAGGCCTTGAGCAATGCATCCCTGGCCGGGCTTTACCCGTTGGTGGGAGAGAACGGAGCAGAGGGCGCACGGAGCTGACGGTGAAGATCAGCTCTCCCCTCTCAACCTCCCAAACCTCACCCCCGGGTCTGAAGCACACCTTTAAAAAGACCGTTCTCTCTCCTCGCACGAGTGGAGGAAATCAAGTTCTGCAGGCAAGAGAGGCTCAAAAATGTAGTGTTTCCGTTCAGTGCCAGGCTGGTGTCTCCATGCCTCTGAAGGCCCAATCTGGTCCCCCCGGGGAGTGTCAAAGTGTTTCAGCCCATTTCCTACTTGGAAAGGAGCGGGAGGAGACACAGTCAAAAAGCTCCCTTGACTGAGGGCGAAGCGGCCTCACGTCTGTGTATCAGCTCAGCTGGGATTACGTTTTAAAGTGGGAACCCTGACCTAGCGTTAAGATGTTTCTCACCAATGTGAACCATCTGAATGTTATGCTGTTAGTGTTATTAGGCTATACTTGTCTCGGATCAATACTGGGTAAGGTGGCTGTTTTACAAAAATAAAAGTAAGGCTCCTTACTTCCCCGCTAACCAGGAGAGAGGTGGCAACAGTCCAAGTGTCAATTTCCCTTTCCCCCCGGGAGGAGGTTTACAAACACGTGGCTGGCCTTCCGAACTCTGTCGTTTCTCTCGAAATCCACATGGCATTCTGGTCAGAGCTAAACCGTGAGAGCAGGAAACGTATATACAAAACTGGGCACTTCTTCAAGATAGAAACTCTTGCGAACGCTGGGAAAATCACCCCGAGGAGATGCTTACACAGGGAGAGCCCCTTCTCGGGTAAGCAAGGCTAGAGAATCGGGATTCAGCATCGGAGGGACATGCTTTATTGCCAGACACAGTGCAGCAAGGGGGAGCCGAGGCCCTGGATCCGCACGGGGACCGTGTGCTCACCGAGAGGTGTGCCACGGGGTCGCTGCGCACGCACCCGGCTCTGCGCACTAGCCTTTCTCCTGAGAGTGCAAAACCGTCTGGCAAGCGCAAGGGCAAATGTTCCTTCCTTTCCTTTCCATCTAGCCGGCGGCGTGTTGGCTGCCTGAGAGCTCAGAAGAACGCCAGCCCGGAACCAGCCCGCCCACCACGACGCAGTGCAGATCGTGCCGTCGCCGCGAGAGGCCCCGGGAGGCTACACGTTGGTCTCCAGGCCCAGCAGACGTCCCATCCGCTCCACGTTCTTGTCGATGGTGGCCTGGCACGTAATCTCCTTGGCACACTCCATGGGAAACCAGCCCCTCTCCCCGTCTCGCAGTCTCTCCCCTTCGTACCAGCCTGTGGGGAAGAGCAGAGTCCTCGTGAAGCAACGCGGAGTGTCTGGATGTACGTCTTTTCACCGCGCCCGGCTCCAACAAGGGAGGAAGCTGGGTACCACGGGTGACGGGAGGTGGGGAGCTGCCCTGAATGCGGGGTCCTATATGCCTGAAGGCAGGCATGGGTGTAGGACACGGCTCTCATGTGCCCCCCTTTCCACCTAAGGGGAAAATTATTCCCCCTAGGAATGCTGCTAACTGCAGGTGTCTTTGCTTTAGGAGCTGCGAGATAAGAGGAAGATAGGTGGTCGTAAAGGCCAGGTGGTTGCAATAGGTCAGGTGCTGAAGGAACTTATCTGTCCAGGAACTCATCATGTTAGGAGAAACGGTCACCTGCATGATGGCCTGAAATAAACGCCACCTTCATGATTGCCTGAAATAAATATTTCCTCCTTCAGAATTGTATTTAAAGGTTGGAAAAATAAAATTCGTGGCTGGAGACCTTGGGTCTGAGCCCTCCCGATGCACTTCTGTTCTTGTTTGTCTTTTTCTTAGCCTCACCCCCTCAATCAGGTACTGTTCCTTTCTGGCAGGTTCCGGCAGCGGGAGGTGGGGAGGGAGGCGGGACGGAGGGGATGATGGCTTCAAGGGGGATGAATGACATGATCAGAGGCTCAAAGTGGGCAGCGGAGACAGTATGCGAGTTTGGCCCGAGCTGGGGAAGAGGGCTCTTTGGGGAGGGGCAGCAGGGAGAAAACACGATTGTCCGGAGGTGAGAAGGAAGGAAGAACTTTTCATAGTTCCTTTCCAATAACAAACCACGGGGACTGCATCCCTTTTCTAAAGCATGTAAGAGGCAGAGAGCGTAGAGAGAGGAGAGGCTGGTGCATGTGAGAAAACAAAAGGGCTAGCCCTAACTGGGTCGGCTCAGTGGATAGAGCGTCGGCTGGGGACGCACGGGCCCAGGTTCGATTCTGGTCAAGGGCCCGGGCCTGGGCTGTGGGCTCAGTCCAACGTGCAGGAGGCAACCAATCAATGATTCCTCTTATCATTGCTGCTTTTTATCTCTCTCTTCATCTCCTTTCCTCTCTGAAATCAATAAAAATATATTTTAAAAAAACCAAAAAAACCCAAAAGGGATATGGAGCTGAAACTGGTTTGGCTCAGTGGATAGAGCATCGGCCTGAGGACTGAAGGGTCCTGGGTTCGATTCCAGTCAAGGGCATGTACCTTGGTTGCAGGCACATCCCCAGTAAGGGGGCTTGCAAGAGGCAGCTGATTGATGACTCTCATCAATGTTTCTAACTCTATTTTCCTCCCTTTCTCTCTGTAAAAAATCAATCACACACACACACACACACACACACACACACACACACATTTTTTTAAAAGGGATATGGAAAATGCGCACAAAAAGCAGACTGCTTGGTTCTTCACACCCTGAACGCCGCACTCACCGTCGCTGACGCGTTGATAGATGAGGACCACGTCGGCCACCTGCAGGGAGAGCTCGTCCGGCTGCTTGGCGGTGAACGACCTAATGATTTCTACCTGGGTCAGAGCTAGGAGGAAAGGGAACATCCTGAGCTTCCAGCGGCAGAGGGAAAAAAAGACAGACACAACAAATCCATAGCGTCCTCTGTCTTTCTGAGCGGCTCGGGGCCGGTGCCACAGAAACGAGTCAGGCTTCTGTGAGGAGGCAGGAATTGGTTCCCAAGAGCTCCCCTCCGGGGCCAAGAGCTTCCTAACTTCGGAAACTCCGAGGCCAGAGGCCCTTTCGGATGTATGAACCCCCTCCAGAACAGCCTTGGTGAGGAGCCGTTAGCCACGGCACATAACGGGGCAGAAAACAGCCACAGGCCCCGGGGAGACTGAGATAAGACAGGTTAGGTCACACGCCAAGGACATGCAAGGGATGATGGAATCCACAGCACACCCGGTCCTCCGGGCTCTCCTCCAAGCTGCCGTCCCCATCAGCAGCAGCACGTGGGAGCTGCCAAAGAGGTTTAGAAATATAAAGATCTCCAACCAAGAGTTAGGAAACGTTTGGAGTTTCCCCGTTAGGCTAAATCGTAAAAAAGCCATTCAGGTCAGTGACTTGGTCTGGACGGACAAGACTTCTTAGTGTTTTTTTTTTTCATACAGAACTTGATTCTGTGAACTTTTATCCCACTCCATCCCTTCAGCTGTGGCTCTACGCTTAAAGCTATGACCCCTGAGAGTTCCCGGACAAACAGGGTTGTGCCCTTTATCCCCTGGGTGTGACCTTCCAGCGAGGACCGCCCAGAGAAGCACAATGTCAGCATGAAGGCGCTAACACACCGCCCTGGACCGCACCTGTTCCCAGTTCTCTAGAAGAATGAAGCTCACTTTGTTACTATTATCACTTCAATTAAAAAAAACAAAAACAAAAAAACGGTCAAAAGGAGTGGTGAAGCCATTTTCTTTAAGGCTAAAAATACATTTCTGCTTAGATTTAGACAGTCAGAATGGCTTCAACATGCAGCCAGTGGCCCTAAACCACAGCTAAAAACGCAAGAGCTTTTCCTTTGCAAGTCTAAGCAGGGCTTTCAATGGATATCATTTAATTCCATCTTTCCAATCACCCGGTGCTATGCTAAGATTATATATATAATCTTAGCATAGCACCGGGTATATATATATATATATATATATATATATATATATATACCATAGCCATCGTGATATATATATATCACGATGGCCCCCAACGCAGAAGGTCAAAGTGGCTCAGGGTTGCCGAAACCGGTTTGGCTCAGTGGTAGAGCGTTGACGTCTGCGGACTGAAAGGTCCCAGGTTCTATTCCGGTCAAGGGCATGTACCTTGGTTGCGGGCACATCCCCAGTAAGGGGTGTGCAAGAGGCAGCTGATTGATGATTCTTTCTCATCAATGTTTCTAACTCTCTATCCCTCTCTCTTTCCCTCTGTAAAAAAAAAAAAAAATCAATAAAATATATACTTTTTAAAAAAGTGGCTCAGGGTGGATATGCCACAGCCTACAGTGTTTATACCACAAACAACAACTGCACCTTGGATTTGAGTTCAGAGTCCCGGGCTTCCAGAGCAGGGATCCTGAGCTCTGATGTAGGACAGGCAGCAGGAAGGCAAGAACCCTGGGGAGACCATCAATCCCCCCGTGTCCAGCAGGGGGCAGGAGTTACTCACAGGTCCGGTCCGGGGGCTGCTTCCCGCTCCTGTGTCCCAGGGCAGTGATCCAGCGGGCCCGCTCGCTCCTAAACACACGGGGCAGACAGAGAGACGGAGGTGTTTACCGGGAATGAAGCCTGCAAAGCCGCTTCCCGAACTGGGGAGAGATGCCCGAGAGGGGTGTGGGGCTGACCTTCCCCACAAAGGTAAGCGGTTTTACACGGTCATCTGGGGCACGTGAACTGTTCTGAATGAATCTGGCTAGCTGTGGATGAAGCGGAACTTCTCCCTCGACAGTTTGATCTTTAATAGAGAGCTGCTTATACTTACACATTGCAATCCCAAAAAGAGGCTCAGCAACAAATAACGTGAATTAAATATTTCAAAAAAAAAAAAAAGTAAATTTCCTTAAAAAAAAAAAAAAATCCCACTAAGGCAGTCTCCCTCTGTGCCCTGTCCTTGTCCCCCCGCTACTCAAACCATTTCGGAAAAGATGAGAAACTTGATTTATTTAAAGCTGCTTTGTTCCCCCTTCAACTAGTATTGCCAAATATGAGCTTTATTGAAACAGAATTTTTTAAAACCTTTTTTAGACTGTGCTCAAATGCTTATTAATACGGCTTAATGAGTACAGCCAAAACTCATTCAAGGCAAAAAATAACCAAGACTTTTTCTGCAACAGTAAGCTATATTTACAGGAAACAAGATAATTACTTAATGAAAGGATCAAACGTTTCATATAAGCAAGCACTACTCCATAATACAGTTCATGGCCTGGAAAAGCCAACTCTCTGGGAATGAACCACACACCCATCCACGCTTTGAAATCTCTTAAGAAGCATTAAGTCCACATGATGTGGCGGACACAGCACTCGACATGCATCCATTCTATCATGCTCAACCACTGAGGAAGATGGGTCAGAAAGGCCGGCGAGAAAGGTTAGACTACTAAGTGCTAACACCCGAGATTCCAACCAAGGTCAATTTCTACTAGGGCCACCCTACCTTCTTACCTTCTTCATGTCCAGTACTTGAAAAACAATTTTCCCCTCCCATCATAGCTTGCACCTAAAAAGATGCTTCTTTCTCACTAACACCCCATTTTATATATATATATATAAAATTTATTTCACCCCATTTAATATATATATATATATATATATATATATATATATATATATAAAATTTATTTCAGAGAGGAAGGGAGAGGGAGAGATAGAAACATCCATGACAAGAATCACCGATGGGCTGCCTCCTGCACGCCCACTCCGGGGGATGGAGCCCGCAACCCGGGCATGTGCTCTAACTGGGAATCGAACCATGACCTCCTGGTTCATAGGTCAATGCTCAACCACTGAGCCACACTGGCTGGGCTCTGCCACCCCTTCTTCGCCCCCATGTGCACCCACCCTCCATCCAGACAGAGCAGCCGTTGTCCAGTGCTAGCACGCGTCATGCTGCTCCACGCCTCTCCTACTGGCTCTCTTCACTCTCACATACAACCTTCTTGCTGTTTTACCCAGCTATACTCCCTCATAATCGCTACGTAAAATTTTTAAATTGAAGAACTCACATAAAATAAAACACTGCGCTGATCTTGCGTGTAAATAGCTATCAGGTCAGGAGACACGCGCCAGATTTCCTCTCACCCCTTCCCAAGGACTCACCTCCCGGAGTTGTTACCACTGTTCTGGCTTCCCCTAGTGTCGCCTCTCCTGTTCTGTATGAGAACGGAATCCCATGCTGGGTCCACTTTAGGGTCTGACTTCTTCTGTTCCACACCCACTCCCTACTGAAAACACCGCCTCCCCTCTTACAGGCAGCTTCCTCTGCTGCGCGCACCCCGCTTCGTCCCACCCCAGTCTGACCGCCCTGCTCCCACACTCCCCTCTGCCCACGCCTGGTCCTCAGGAAAGCAGGCACCGCATCTGCACGGCTCACCGCCTGGCACACAGCAGGGACTCGGCAGACCCGCGCTGACCTATGAAATCACGTATCACACCTCTCACACGGATCCCCCAACACGCACTGCCTTCCTTGTCTGCTTCTCTCACCAGGCCATGCACCCCGGGAGGGTAGGAACTGGCCTTGTTCTAAACAGTTTTACTTTCGTGACAGGTACAGGGCTTTTTGCGTTTTGCAAGTACCATCTACTCTGGCCTTACCAAAAGTCTTGGGAGGAAATACTGGCATGATTACTTCCCTGTTCCTAGAGGACAAAGCTTAAGTTTGGAGTGTGAAGTGCCTGCTCCCAGTATCCAGGAAGCAGTCAGGCCGGCGTGGCTCAGGGGTTGAGCATTGACCTATGAACCAGGAGGTCACCGTTCAATCCCTGGTCTGGGCACATGTCCGGGTTGCTGGCTCGAACCCTGGTGGGGCATGCAGGAGGCAGCTGATCAATGGTTCTCTCTCATTATTTATTTATTTATTTTTTTTATACAAGACCATTTTTAAAAATATATATATATATTTTATTGATTTTCCACAGAGAGGAAGGGAGAGGAATAGAGAGCTAGAAACGTCGATGAGAGAGAAACATCGACCAGCTGCCTCCTGCACACCCCCCACTGGGGATGTGCCCGCCACCAAGGTACATGCCCTTGACCGGAATCGAACCCGGGACCCTTCAGTCCGCAGACCGACGCTCTATCTACTGAGCCAAACCGGTTTTGGCTCTCTCTCATTATTGATGTTTCTATCTCCTTCTCCCTTCCTCTCTGAAATCAATAAAAATATATTAACAAAACACACCGAAAAAACAACCACAACCACACACAAACCCCAATCCCAGCAGTTCCGTCAGAAGGTAAAGCCAGATGGTCTGGGGCCCACGAGCTGGGGTTCCCCGGTGGGGCCCACGGCCTAACGAGAGAAGGCGGGAAGCGTGGGTACCGCAGAGTGCGGACAGACAGACTTCTCCACAAGAGGAGGGGGGGGGGGGCTGGCCCTGTGGGCTGGAGGGTAGGCAGTAACACACACACACACACACACACACGCACACACTTAAACAGCTCTCACCGTGCTGCCGGCTTTTAAAAACACTCACAGGGCTTCAGGATCCTCTTCATCAGTAACGCGAGAGCACCCTTTCCTTTAAGACAACCCCAGCAAACCCTTCCACCTGTGACATCATCTCTCTGTGGGGCACCCATCTACTTTTTATTTATTTTTAACCCGGGGCTCCACTGGGATTTGCAAAGCACAAAGGAAACCGGGAACAGAGTATCACAGAGTATCTTACGGGTGGAAGGGCTGCTCACCAAGAGGAACCTAAAATGGCCCATCTGCGTCCTCTGGATGCCGCATCCACCAGCCAGCCCCCTCGGTGGCTCACCGTGGCCCGCAGCCGGCGGCATCCTCCACGTCAGGTTTCCCTGGCACGGCACCCACCGCCCTGGCAGCCGGGGCCGCTCTCGGCCGGGCCCCCCTGCAGCCGGCTTCCAGACGAAACCCTGCCCTCCCCCCGGTGGCACGCTGCCTGGACGCTAATGCGCCGCGCAGACACGGCGGCCCCTCGCCGGGCTCCGGGGGACAGAACAAGACACTCCTTGTTGCCCCGGCTGAAAGGGGCCCCTTCTTGAAATGGCTTCAATGGAATGGATGCCGCTCAGAGCCTCACGACTTCCCCTAGGGCCTCCAGGAGCCCTGCCAAGGACCCCCCTTCCCTCCCCTCATCCCCCCATCCCTCCATCCCCCCGGCCTCTCCCATCAGCTAGCAGAGAGCACAGCTCTCCTCTCACTCAGGGAGGCGGCGCTCCATGAAAGACGGGAGTCTAAGAACAAGACAAACGCATTATGAAACGTAGATATCAAGCCCAGGGCTCCGGCCAGACAGCTCTTTTCTTGAGGGTCGATAGGAACCCATCCACATGAAGTCATAACCCTTCCCTCCCCCCCGCACCCAGTTCCCAGACTTGTCCCCTGGCCCAAACAAAGTGCGAGAATCCACAGGGCCGCCCTCCTGGGGACCTGGGCGTGGCCGCCCTCCTGGGACCTGGGCGTGTCCACCTCTAAGGCTCTTTTATGCACATTCACTGGGCACCGGCCTGTGCCAGGGCCCCAGCCAGGCCGAGGTTGCCAAGCGACTCTTCACAGGCCTCGGCGTGGAGCGGATGGAGCAGAAAACCAACCCCACGCAGAGCCCCGGGCCCGGGCAGAGGGCTTTGCGCAGCACACGTGGCCCAGAGACGGGGAGAGGGCTGAGCTGAGAAGAGGCGTCTTTCACATAAACACCTGTCCGTGCCATCCTTTCAAAACCCCAGGTTCCCCGGGCAAGGCGTGAACAGGGCAAGCACAGTCCCCCTGCGACAGCACCTCCTCCTGCCTCGCACAGCATTCATGAAAAACACAGTCCATCGAAACTTAACTGCACCCGGTTCAAGGATACAGCAGAGCTGGACTTCCCTTGAATGGGAGGCATCGGCTAGGAAAGACAGATGAGTAGTGAGAAAGTGCAGAGGCGGCTTGGAAACGAAGAGGCAAGGCTCAGGATGAGGTGGAATGGAATGGAATGGAATGGAATGGAATGGAATGGAATGGAATGGAATGCCCACCAAGGACCTGACCCCTGGCCTGGTCTTCCTGACCTTTCTGTAGAGGCTGGGAGGTCCCAGCTGCTGCCTCACCTTCCTTTCATCCTTCTTACAATGGCATTCGACCAGCTACCTTTGGGGTTCCTTCTCACAGCCGAGACCAGCCGTGGACAAACTACGGCCCGTGGGCCGGATCTGGCCCGTTCGGCTGTTCTATCCGGCCCTCGGAGCCGGAAGAGCAGAGGGTTCTCTTGCTCTCCCCTCCGCTCCTTCACCAGCAGCCCAAGATGAGAGTGCCAGCATGGTCAGGTTGCTTTTGTTCCGGCCCTCCGGTCCAGTTTAAGAACCCATTGTGGCCCTCGAGTCAAAAAGTTTGCCCACCCCTGGTCTAGACTTTTAGGCTGTGGTGCCTTTCGTGCCTTTGGAAATTTTAACCACAGCCTTTGGTTTAAAGTCCGCCAAGCCTGCATAACGAGTAAGACAGTGGAGATGCTGCTTTTGTTCACTCTGACACTCAGTTCAACTAGCTGAGTTCCATAAAGTGTTCCATGAAAGAAAACGCACAGGGTAGGAAGAAACATGCCGTCACGAGGCTGTGTGACCAAGCCAATGGAGCTGGACTCCAGCCGGAGCAAAATCATCCCCCTAGGCCAGGGGTCGGCAAACTCATTAGTCAACAGGGCCAAATACCAACAGTACAAGGATTGACATTTCTTTTGAGAGCCAACTATTTTAAACTTAAAATTCTTCTAATGCCACTTCTTCAAAATAGACTCGCCCAGGCCGTGGTATTTTGTGGAAGAGCCACACTCAAGGGGCCAAAGAGCCGCATGTGGCTCGCGAGTCACAGTGTGTCGACCACGGCCCTAGCCCATTAAGGGTGCTAAAATTTAGGCTTTGTGACATGCACTAAAGTGTAATTATTTCTTGTCATATCTAATAACTCATGAGACCTCGTCTAGTCCAGAATCCTGTAGCTCACCTGAGGTGGGTCGATTGTTTCCTGGATAACGAAAGATCCCTGCTATCACCCGCCCTCCTCCCTCACTGGGGTCAGTAACCGGGATCACAAGCAATAATGAATTTTGACAGACTCGGTACAAGTGAAAAAGATCAGTATTGGACATGGATTCAAGATTCAACAAGGAGAAAATACTCCGACCTTTAATCAATGTATTTCTTTCCATGACCATTGTCATCTCTATATTGTGGATTTCCCCTGAAGGGTGTGTAAGAGTCTGTCAAACATTACGATTTACAACTTTATTCCATACCGTTTACTTCCTGTGGTTAATTAAACCATTAACATGAGCGGGAAGAGCGCAAAAGACTCCCAGCAACCCATGCGCCTTTGTCGGCAGGCCCGGGAGTTGGCTGTCCGCACAGCTGACAGGACCAACCCCACCCATGAGGCTCCCCGTTCTTGCGCGAGAGAGAAACGTTGAGAAGGATCATTGATTACCGTGAGAGATGATTATATCTTCTCGCTAAAAATAATAGGTGAAGAAAGTTTGTGTCCACCACTGAGTACCTCCTGGCATCCCGTCACTATGTACACTAGGCCCAGATGCCACCCAAACTCCACTGCGGACAAAGGATGCCAAGGACGCCACTTGCCGCGGCCCCTGGTCTGTGCCAGCAGCAGCTGTCTGGGCTCCATCTGAATGAAGGCAGACAAAGGGGGCTCTCCGGCCCCCACATTCCTCTTGAAAGGCCCAGAGGGAAAAAGAGAGGACAGGAGTAAAACATGCTTCCTTTGTCCTTTCATAAAGGGTGAGCTTCTATAACTTTCACAGACGACTGTCTCATTAACAAGACAACAACTCAAGATCTTTAACAGGCAAACAGCTATAGCAGTGTGCATGGGCCTAGAGATGTACATCCTAAAAAATAAATGAATAAAATAAAGTTTAACCATCTCCTTAATGAGCAAACGTTGTAAAAAAAACGTGGACTACGGAGAAAATTTCCTCCAGCACCAAAAGGAGGACCCCGAACAGAGATTGAGAGAGAGGGGGGCAGTATTTCCCTGCATGGGGCTACTACTCTGCCTTCCTTTGGATAAAGAAAAGCTACTTGTGGGTCAATTCCAAAAATATTTATCGGGAGCTCGCTGTGCACAAAGTGAGACAAGGACACAACCAGAGCTGAGTGTGGCATTTAGCCGTAACTCCACGCAGAATTGATTAGAGAGAAGATGGTCGGGTGGTTCAGAAGATGGTGGCCTGGGGGGTGTCCTAGGGGGAGGGAGTGGAGTGGAAGCACGGGGAAAGCTGCAGGAGACCTTAGTGCAGGAAGGGCTGGCGGTGATGGATCTGTGCAGGTTGGGGGCATCTGAAATGACACCAAGTCTCCAGACCGGGTAACTGGAAACACGGATCAAGACTCGTGCATGCTGGGGAAAGCGGTGGGCGGTGGTGATGCCTGGCTTCAGACAGGTTGGATTTCTGAAGGAAAGCGAAGGGGGGTGGTTAGATGTGGAAATAAAACTAAAACGAGACTCTTTGAGAGAGAATCTCCAAAAGGGGTTAGCCTCGGTCTGATGATCAACATTAAATGTCCTTAGAGGTAAAGAGAGAAGAAGACCGGCTGGGTATAATAACTAGGAAGCCATGGCTAATTTGGGGCGGGGCGGCCTCAGCAGGGAGGCAAAGGAAGCCATATAGAAGATGGTTAAGGGGTAACTCCGCCTAAAGTACCAAAACTCCAAAGCATCACTGACCCCTCTCTTTCACGCAGTGCCATCCAACTCATAGTAAGCCAGTCCTGCTGTCTCTGTCTCCTACATGTAATATTTCCTTCTCCCTTTATGCACCGTGGCCCAGGGCACCACCCCGAAGCCCCTTGACCCGTCCAACATGGCTTGAGCTGCTCTCCCCATAGAAACTTCTACCACCCCTCCGGTCTTCTAGGGATCCCCCTGCCATGGATCATGAGGCTCTAGATTAGTGCTTTGCAAAATATCTGTGGTGAAGAAATGGTCCTCACCCACCAAACAATCCATTGTGAACCAAGTGCTTTCAGAAATCCAATAAAAAAGAATTACTATTAAAATAATTACATGCTTTGATGCTAAAGAAATGCCAAATTACTCTACATGTTGAACCTCTATCCTCATGCCAGGTTGGTAATGTTTGGAGATTAAGGCCCACAGAATGCCCTGGAATAGCTCTGGCCTCCGCCGGCCTCCTGACCACCCCACCCGCTCGCTCCCTGGTTTATTCTCATCTACCTGCATTCACTATGTTCAAGCCAAGTTTGACAACATCAAACTCGTTTCCTTAGGGGCTTTGCACTCGCTGTCTCCTTTGCCTACCACATTCTGGCTCTGCATTTTCCTATGGGTTAACTTCTTCTTGCCACTCAGGGCTCTCAGTTCAAATGTCACCTCAGAAAAGTCTTCCTGCACCGTCTAACTTAGAGCACATGGGCCAGCACTCAACATTCACTCCCATTCCCATCACAGTCCTCACTGCATTTACATTGACTTTTTAAATATATATATATATATATATATATATATATATATATATATAATTGATTTTTTACAGATAGGAAGAGAGAGGGATAAAGAGTTAGAAACATCAATGAGAGAGAATCATCGATCAGCTGCCTCCTTCACACCCCCTACCGGGGATGTGCCTGCAACCAAAGTACATGCCCTTGACTGGAATCGAACCTGGGACTCTTCAGTCCACAGGCTGACGCTCTATGCACTGAGCCAAACCGGTTTCGGCAGCCTATTGTTTTTAAAGGAAAGTGCATATGGCCGTAATATATTTTCCTTCAATACCACATCCGTGTGCTAAAAGTCTTTGTCTAGTTATTTACTTTTGAACTGTAACTGCGTTGCCGGTGGGGGGTAGAGTGAGAGGGAGGGAGTCACTCCCTTTGTACCCAAGGAGACATCTGCCCCATGCCCTTTCTGGAATGTCCTCTTCCTATTAATTAAAGGAATACAACCATGAGTCAGATGCAGGAGTTTACTGGCGACACAACTAGATATTCTGAGAATATTTCTGACTGAGGAAATGGATATCCATTCAGCCCGTGGTACGATCAAAAGGCAGGTGGCGAAGCAATGCTACGGAATGTCCCAGCATAGGATCCGGGCTTGGTGCAAAAAGAACTGCACACGCCGGCATACTTCCTACTCTCTTCCAGGAACCTCAGAAACAGCGGTGGAGATGACATCAATTACAAAGGAGGCAGCGGGGAAGAGCTCTGCGGTGCTGGCAAGGCCCGGATACAAAACAAACACTCCTTATAAACACAGAGGAGAGGGGAAACACAAAGCAAACCCAACACACTTTCGCCATGACTAACGGCAAGTGATGAAAGAAAAGTCTCCAGTTTCTGAGAATGCTCCAGAACATCTGGACACACACTAACCCCCAAAGTGTTTAAAGACTTTTTTTTTTTATCCTTCCAGTCTTATAAAATCCAAAGCTCAGACAATATTACGCTCTCTCCTTAGGCGAGGGGCGCCCACAGGAGGTCTCACACTGCCCGTTGAGTCACTTTTCAAACTGAAGGAATCGCCCCCCTCAGCCTTGGGAAGGTGTCATCTGCTGGTCACCTGCACGGCCCCGCACATCCCACTCAAGTCCCCTCCCCAGTTCCAGGAAGTCCCGGGGCAACAAGGCAGGGAAGACGGATACCAGATGCTCCGAAACCCTCCCCCCACCCATACTCACTGTGTCTCAGCCCCTAGCAGCATTTCCACTCTCTCATTCGCGTGGTTGCTAAGGACGGTCAGAGTGAAGAGGTGACTGGCGGAGTTCTGTCTCGAATAAAGCATCGTGGAGCTGTTCCTCCCAGGAGACGAAGTCAGCTCTTCGTTGTCATAGGATTCCACCAACAGCTGGTCTCTTAAGGAATAGTCATTGACGTTATAACTTTCTTCACTACAAAGGAAAAGAGAAAAGAACGTGCCAGTGATTCGGTGGATAGGACCGCTACCTGTAATTCTGATATCAGACAGGACTCTCATCATCGCTGCTTCTCTCTCTTCTTCTGATCAAGCCCAACCATTCTTCAACCTACCCATTTCTACAAGCCACTGATGCTGCCACCTTTAACCCTTCACGTCTTTTGGTTCATGCGTGGATTTCTTGGGGTGGCTTGTAATAATCACTCCTTGCATACACCCTCAATCTCCTTGAAAAACCCCAACCCAGCTTAGACACAGCTTTCCCTCTACTGTGAATGTGGACGTTTGCAGTTGAACATGGGAGAGCTCCATAAATAACAGCTGAATGAATGGATAACTATGCAATACATTCAAGTCTAGTCTCAGAACAAGGTCAAATGGCTCCCTTATTTAATCATAAACACAAATGTGTGAACTTAGGGCGATAAAGAGGAAAGAAAATTTCCTATACTAGGAATTTCAGAACAAGCCATTTATTTGCTCAAGATTTCTTAGACTTTCTTTTATTCAGTGCTGGACACCTGCCTGTCAATTACGCCCTTGTACTCGCCTTGAAAAACTATATCTTTTCTAAAATTTAGCTTGGTGGAGCGTTCCCTCAGAAAGCAGCAAATACAGTTATTATATATCAAAGCAAAATACGGCCCTCTGACAAGCCTCCTGTTGCTAGGGTAATAATCGGCATTAACTGGAGGCTCATATGGCAACATCTTCCCCAAAGCTCTCCTGGAGCCAGACCCGCAAAGCCATACTCGGAACATACAACAGTACTGGTCACACCAAAATGAGGCTTATCAAAGCTCACGATTCCTATAAAAGGAGGAAAGAGGATGATACACTTCACACACAACCAAGATGGAGTGTTTACAAGACCATGTTAACCAGCAACAAAGCAGTCAGTTTTTGGAAGAGCAGAAAACTTTCATAATGTGTTGTTCCAGATATCACGGACATGGATTTCATAGCTCAGGACTCAAGATAAAACAAACAAGCAAGCAAAAGCAAAACCCCAACAAGAGAAACAACAGATGAAGGGAGACCTCCTCGTTGTGGCCCTCTCCCTGAAGCTCCTCGTTACTCTGGATCCAACCCACAAGTTGAAAAGGACTACCGCCGTTAGCCAAAGGCTCTCAATTTCCAAGTAAAATAACTTGCTGCAGAGGGGAAAATTCCAACCACCCTCATGTTGTGTGCCTGGGTGTTCAGGCAGTGCCTTAAACAATGACACCGAACAGGTATGCTTTGCATGGCCAGAGAAACAGGAGGCGAGGAAGTGTACATACTATGAAGCAGTCATTCAAGATGACTCACATTCCAAACAGTCTTTAGCATGAAGTGGTTTCACCTGATGGTTAGTCACCAGTAGAAGCCAAGACCGAGAGTTTACAGGAAACTAATAGGAACCAACTACCTTAATCTTCTTTTGCCTCTTAGGTTTTAGAGTTTCTAATTTCCCCGGTGGTTGCCTAAATACAGACAATCGCAGCTCTTGTGTTTCACGGGTGCTTTGAATCTTTGTCCTTGAGGGTAATTAGAGACAGAAGGAGGAGATAAATTATAATAGAATGTTTTTCGTTGTTCTCTTCCGCGATAAGAACTACAGGACCATTCAGAGCGAGGGTGACCACTGACCCAGTTTATGCCTGTTGTTCTCTCAAATATCCAGGCTGGGTGGTGAACCACGCCACTTTATTCAGAGCTTTGAGAGTTCACCTCCAGGTGACAGTTTCTACACATCTGCACGTCTGCGGCATTGAAGAGGCCTTATAAGGAACTCTCCTAGCCCACTGTTTTTGACTTCTGAGTCCAAAATAGGAAGCAGGAAATGTTTGCCCTTTAAAAAAAAATTGATTCAATAGCAATCATCCAATATCATTTTTTCTAGACCTGTAAACTTCATCATCTCATAATAAATAATATCTACAACTTCACTACTCTTTTAATACATTTAATAGAAAAAGAACATGCTTTCTTTTAGCAGTAATAACTTCTTTATCCTTGTCAGCAATTATTCAAACCCAATAAAACAAATACTGAAAAGCATCTCACTCTTGCTAGCTGGTTCACTGCTCATGCTTTCTCTCTCTCTCTCTCTCTCTCTCTCTCTCTCTCTCTCTCTCACACACACACACACACACACACACACACACACACACACACACTTAATCTCCTAGAGCAGTGTTTCCCAAACTTTTGACGTATGTGTACCCCTTCTATAATTTTCGTAATGCTGAGTACCCCTCATGGATGTATTTTAATAATAATCAAAATATATTTATTTTTTGGTACATACACAAAATAATAATAAACGAAAAATAAAAGTATTCATAATAAAATATAAATAAAAGTTTTATATTATAAATAATAATTATTTGGATCAGTGAGAAGGATGAAATTGACTTGACTCATGAGAACGTAGAATTAGGCGCAGCTAAGCACGGTGCAGTGCAGATCCCCACCAAACTCCGGTGCAACGCGTACCCTCACCAAACTCTTCCCGTACCCCTGGGGGTACGCGTACCACACTTTGAAAACACTGTCTAGAGGGTCAAAGTAACCACATTTCCCCTCTCCAGGCCCGCTATATACTGAAATGCCTCCTCCTGATGTCAGTCAGCACCCACTATCGCTCTCAGGCTGATACAGCTGATACAGTAGAACATGTGTGTTAAACTATGTGCCTCAGCAGAAGGAAGGGGTGGGGAGGGAGAATCTATGGCCAGATGCAGCCATTTCCGACCCTAGCTCCTCGGTCCCGTCCAGTGAGTGGAAAGCAGGCGGAGCTGGGCTGGGAAAGAAGCCCCTTTCCGGAGGGAAGCCGATGCTAATCAGACTTCCCCGTGTTTGTCCCCAGCACTCGGCAAACATATGGTGTACATAGTCCTCCGAAACAATTTGGACCACGAATTAGGAAGTCAAATTGCTCAGAAACAGGGCAAATGGAAAAACCACCTTCCCTCGCGGGGAGAAGTTTATATGTAGACTTCCTCCGATTGTCCTATACGTGCTCCAAGTTCGCCAGCTGCTCATCAGGGCTGGCCGCTGTGTGCAAGCCGGGGCTCCTATCAGGTGCAGCGATCACGTCTGCATGAGTCTGTGGCTCTGCGGCATAAACAATGATGGGTTTCCCGGTTAAAACCCCCTTAGAGTCCAGTAACCTTTGTTGACAACCCTTTCTTTTCCTTTTCTTTTCCTTTTTTTTTTTTTTTTTTTTACAAGATAAAGAACTATCGGCACAGAACAGGATATGGTGGTAAATACACACCCCAATTAGGCTTTGCTCTGGAAGGCCTTCTTTTGTTAAGCAGATCAGATAGTTTTCGGTTCTACTAAATTCCACTTACCAGCGCGGGTTGAAAAACGATACACCTCACGGTGAACAGTGGCTTTCTTAAGTCAAGGATTATGGAGCACTTCTACCCTTCCGTCCCATAAACATTCCTATAAATGACCCATAACGGGCACATATTTATTAATAAGTTATGACAACGTTTGAAAACTGCATAAACATGTGTTTGAAAACACCAAAACTGCCTAAACTGGTTTGGCTCAGTGGATAGAGCACCGGTCTGTGGACTTAAGGGTCCTAGGTTCGATTCCGGTCAAGGGCATGTACATTGGTTGCGGGCACATCCCCAGTGGGGGGTGTGCAGGAGGCAGCAGGTCGATGTTTCTAACTCTCTGTGAAAAATCAATACAATATATTTAATTAAAAAAAAACCCAAAAACAAAACACTAAAACTACATATACACATTATACACATACACATACACATACAAATACACACACACACACACACACACACACACACACACACACACCAGGGAGTACAGGATGATAGCCCCAACCTCAGGACAGGAGTTACTATGTGAAGGAGGAGGAAGAAAGAATCATAGTAAAGGGATTTCAGGTTTACCTGTGGCATTATACCAGGTTTTTGTTTAAAAAGCAGAGATCTGACAATGAAAAGAAGTTAATATCTGTCAAATATGAATGCTAGGTATGCTAGTATTTGACCATTTTCTGTTCGTTTGAAGGAATTCACAACTCAAGGTACAAATAAATTTAAAAATAGCAAATGCAGAGATGTGAAAGACTACCACCAGGCCAGGTGTCTGTGGATGCCGATGGGTGTAGCTTAAGCGACTACTGGGCAATGGTACTGTCCCCCATACAAATCTCTGGTTATTTGCAGATGAAATCCAGTAAAATGGTTGGGTTAAAAAAGAGGCTCTTCTACACACCAATGACAGAAAATATGACAGAAGAAGCAACCTTGTAATAGTCACACAAAAAAACATAAAACATTTAGGATTACACTTAACCAGTTTCTGCTATATCAAGGCAGCCTTCAACTACTGTACTTCAGAAAAAAGGCCTGGAAAAATAAGATTGATATTATACAGGTATCCATTCTTCCTGATAAGAGCCTCACGACGTAGTAAAAGCAGATTGTAAAGCTACTGTAACTCCAAGACTGGCACAGGGCATGAACAAAACAGAACAGTGTGTTCACACCTGGGAATTTAGTATACGACATAGGTGGCATTTCAAATCTGGGGGAATTCATGGGTTAGTCAACAAATAATATCAGGACATCTGGAGGAAAGGTCTGGAAAATATACAAGTTTGGATCCCAACTTTACTCCACAAACCAAGGTATTTCCTTGGACCCAAATCTGGGTCCATAAATGCCGTAAAGAAGAGGTGGGACGGAACAGGTCCTCCCGTGGGGCTCGGACCCCTCTGGGCCCCCCTTGGATCAGGGAGGTGCTTTCAAACATGCAAATGCCCCTGGGGGATCTTCCACTTTAACATGCATTAGCCAACATTGTACGTTCATAACCAGGATGGCCGAGAATGGGAAATAGGTTAGTGAACCAAGACAGAGCCAGGAATATGCAGGGAAAGATGGGAGTGGGACACGCGGGAAAGGTAGACGCAACCCCCTGCTCTCAGCCCTACCTGTGACTTTTCTCACACTCCATTGGCACCGTTCCGGAACTTTATTTTATAACCAAAACCTGACAGGTGAAAATCCAATCAGGAACACCCTCCCTTCCAGCCCCCCCCCCATTCTTCCTTTTATAAAAGAACTAAATTTAAAGGAAAAGATGATAACAATTACCCACAACAAAACACAGTTTTCTACATACATAGCCAAGTAACGATTTAAAAAATATATATATTTTATTGACATTTTACAGAGAGGAAGGGAGAGAGATAGAGAGCTAGAAACGTCGATGAGAGAGGAACATCGACCAGCTGCCTCTTGCACACCCCCTACCTGGGATGTGCCCGCAACCAATGTACATGCCCTTGACCGGTATCGAACCTGGGACCTTTCAGTCCGCAGACCGACGCTCTACCACTGAGCCAAACCGGTTTTGGCCAAGTAATTATTTTTTAATATATATATATATATATATATATATATATATATATATATATATACATATATATATATTATTGATTTCAGAGAGAAAGGGAGAGGAGAAAAAGAGAAATACCAATGAGGAGAGAGATTTCAGCTGCCTCCTGCATGCCCCACATGGGATTGAGCCCACTCCCAGGCATGTGCCTTGACTAGGAATCGAACCATGATCTCCTGGTTCACAGGTTGACACTCAACCACTGATCCCTGCTGGCCAGCAGTAGTGATTTTTTTAAAACCTATTCAGCAGCTTCCTTTTCACCGGCTTTCTATCAAACATTCACACAGCTTCTCTGTTGTGAAAAAACTTTTACTTGAATCTGCTGGTGTTGAGACAAAGGTCTCCTGGGTGAGCAGCTGTCTGTGTCTTCATTGTCTCAGCCCCTGTGTGTACCTGCCAGTGAAATCACCCCTTCCCCGCTCCCCCAGGTCATTGTGGCCCAACACCCACCGAATCCAATGACCCCTGGGTTTCACCACCGTTCTTGACATCTACACCATCTGATGATGTTGAGCACCTGTGTCCTCCTGAAATTCCATCTTCCTCTTCTAAGGCCTCTGTGACATTTCCAGGTCACCCTTCCTCGGGGTCATTCTCCAAGGTCCTCTCCTCGGCCCTCTGGCTTTTCTCTCGGGAATTTCTAATGGCTCTGCCCTTCTCCCGGCACAGGGATTCATAGAAGCACGTGGGGTTTTGTAAGGATCAAAGGCCAGTCTCCCTACTTCCCTTCAAGGCATGTATGATATTTCTTCCTCTGCAGATTTCAGCTGGTTACTCCTCTCTGTCTAAACGGATGATTTCTAAATCCTCATATTTAATCTTGTGCTTAACTGGAATATAAATACTCTAGTTCAACATTTCTGGGTTGGAGAATATTGGACTACACTAAAAAATTTGAGTTAAGAGATTGAAACACTTTTTCTTTTTAAAAATATATCTTATTTATTTTTTTCCCCGAGAGGAAGAGAGAGGGATAGAAGAGTTAGAAACATCAATCAGCTGCCTCCTGCACACCCCCTGCTGGGGATGTGCCCACAACCAAGGTATATGCCCTTGATCGGAATCGAACCTGGGACCCTTCAGTCCGCAGACTGATGCTCTATCCACTGAGCCAAACCGGTTTTGGCCGAAACGTGTTTTTCACATGAATGATGTTAATTTCAATTTTAAAGGCTTGTGTTCGATTATATAAACAAGTTTTCGGTGGAAATAATATACAATTTTAAATAATAACTATAGCATAACAGTTAAGAGTACAGACTTGATTTAGAATGTCTGTAAAACATCCCACTTCTATCCCTCACTCTGTGGTCTGAGCAAGTTACTGATCCTCTCTGTTTTCCGTTTCCTCATCTGTAAAATGGGGATGACAATACCAATCTCTCTGGGTTGTTGTGAACATTCATTATCTTATTATTCAAAATCTTATCATTGTGCCTGGCTCACAGCCACTAAAGGTTACCTATTAAACCGGGAAAAGGCGTAATTAGAGCTACCATAAATACTTCTGTTGAGAAATTAATAATTTGTCAAGTGCTCCAACCAGTAAAACAAGACATGATCTTTATCTGGAAACTGATTTCAAGCAGCTTTACGTGCCCAGCTTCTCAAAATAATTCTGAAGACTAACAAACATGCCACCCGCTTCCTCGTGCATTGTCCGGAAGATAATGGATAGTGGAGCTGGGGCTCACGGCCATGGGTGAGATAAGGATCCGCTGCTACTCCCTGTCACCAAAAGGGATGCCAGTGACCCTCAGCGGGACCAACAGGAGCGCCTATTCCTGTCACCACCAATCTCCAGATTCCGCAGCCTGGGACCTTCCCGGCTGCCCATGGGATGCCCCGCACCCACGGTCCTTGGCAAAGAGGAGGCGGACGGGTCTGAGGAGCTGCTGGCACCTCACAGAAGCTTTCTCTCTGGCGTAAGGAGAACTGAACTCTGAAGAGCAAATAGACAGCTTCTACAATGGATGACAAAGTTACTCCAAAGCACCACCATCCCATTTAAATTTACTTCTACTGACTTTGTTTATATATATATATATATATATATATATATATATATATATATAATATAATTGATATTTTACAGAGAGGAAGGGAGAGAGATAGAGGGCTAGAAACATTAATGAGAGAGAAACATCGACCAGCTGCCTTGCCTCCTACACACCCCCCACCGGGGATGTGCCCGCAACCCATGTACATGCCCTTGACCGGAATCGAACCTGGGACCCTTCAGTCCGCAGACCGACGCTCTACCACTGAGCCAAACCGGTTTCAGATTACCGACTTCTTTGAATGAAAGGAAAAATATACTGAATTCACTTTTTCAGCCACAAAGAAGGGATGGGGGCATGTTGGTGAAGGGTTTTTGCAGGAAAATCACTGCTACCAACGTATACACTATTCATACCATAAATTATAACAAAATAAATCAGTGGCTGTCCTTCACCCACTTGCCATCTGACGTGAGTTCCTGATGAGGAGGGAGAGGCACGGAGCTAAACACATTTGTTCCTAAGGCTGTAGTTCAGAGGCCGTACATCCAGGTCTGCCAGCAGAGTGCACCGAAACCTTCAGATGTAGCAATGGCTACCGGTGTCAAACCATTTTTTAACCAATCAAATAATGCAATCTTTAGCATAAGAAACACAATAGTAGGAATAACGACACTCAGCCTGTATCAGTCAATTGGCAGAGACTATTCACTGCATAAAAATTTTAGGTGCGCTATCTAACCTAATCCTCAAGGAAATTTCATGAAGGAGATGAATTATTATTACTATACCCATTTTACAGATGAGAATACCGAGTCTCTGAGAGATTGAGAGTAGCATGGCCAAGGTCACATGGCCAGGACTGCAGCCCCGTTCTGTCTGATTCCAGACGCCGATATTCTGCTTCTAGGTCACGGCAGCTTTCAACCTTGAATGGCAACGCCAATTCTTCTTACAGATCAGAGAACACAATACCCTTAATACTCATCACATAGACTAGGAATCAAGGGTATGGGGGGAGGCCAGAGAAAAAGAGGGGGAGGGGAAAGGAAATGGGCTCTCACTTCTCCCCCCCCCCATCTCATCATCTTAAATCTTAGAAACCGATTATCACGGCGGTCAGAAATAGCCACGTTTCATGTTGCAGGAATAAAAACACTCTGAGTCGGTCTCACTGCCTTTCTTTATCCAAGATACCGGTACTCTTAAAGTTAATTTCCTGAGGAAGGAGTCTATTCGGCAGAGGAAGAGAGACGGTGTGAGGGGACTCCAGCTCTCTATAATGGGAAAGGCTTCGAGTGGAAAATCTCAGAGTGGGGGCCGAACCAGGGAGCGTGCACAGCTTCCACCCGTGGGGGCATTCAAACTACTGGGGGAAAATGCAAGGGGAAACTTAAATCCCTGAACTTTGGATAGTGATCTGGTCATATCCTATTATAGAAAACCCTTTGTTTAAACCCCAAGAATGGGTAATGTGCCGCAAAGTTCAAGTTATGTCAATATACGCCATATTTATGGAACACGAACCAGGAAGTTTTCAATGTCTGCGGGAAGGAAACGCGATGAAAAGGAAACTTCTTTAGGCTCCGATGCTAGACCAGCTGAAGGCGGAGGAAAGCTCACAAACGCAATGGTTTTTCTCCTACAACCGGTGGTATTATAAAAATACTCACGTAACACAAAATTGCTTTGGAAAAAGGGTTTATCAAAACAAACCAAAAAAAAGATGTGAGTTTCTTAGGATGTTTTCCCCAAGAACAGGGAACGGTGAAAATATTCTGCAAAAATGAAGTCAAGAAGTAATGAACAGAGCCCGGCCGGTGTGGCTCAGTGGTTGAGCGTCGACCTCTGAACCAGGAGGTCACGGCTCGATTCCCAGTCTGGGCACATTCCCAGGTTACAGGCTTGATCCCCAGTAAGGGGCATAGAGGAGACAACTGATTTCTCATCATTGATGTTTCTGTCTCTTCGTTCCTCTCTGAAATCAATAAAAAAAAGTGTTTTGTTTTTGTTTTTGTTTTTTTTTAGAAGCAATGAACATAAAGAAATTTAAAGAGGAAGCTCTAAAGTCAGAGATACATGAAAATCTTGGCTTTGCTGAAACCGGTTTGGCTCAGTGAATAGAGCGTCGGTCTGCAGACTGAAAGGTCCTGGGTTCGATTCCGGTCAAGGGCATGTACCTTGGTTGTGGGCATATCCCCAGTAGGGGGTGTGCAAGAGGCAGCTGGTCAATGATTCTCTCTCATTGATGTTTCTAACTCTCTATCCCTCTCTCTTCCTCTCTGTAAAAAAATCAATAAAAATATTTTTTTTTTAAAAAAGAAGAAAATCCTGGCTTTGCCAAGAGACCTTGAAAAAGATACTCTCCCTCTCTCTGCCTCAGTATTCTCACCTATAAAATGGGAAGAATAGAGGCTGCTGTGCACTCCGTGCTCAGTGATTGGCATCCTGTACATGCTTAATAACACGGGCTCTTATCTTTATTCCAATTCCGATCACTCCCCACATAGCTACAGGTAACATCACAAAACATCACGGCTACGTCATTTATGGGTAGAGCGCTCAGGACAAGCAAACCCGAAAATAATTACCTTTACTGTTATAGGTAACCAGAGAAGACAAGAGAGTTCAGCATTCTTTCAGTTTTGTGCCCCAACACCCAGACCACCCCCATCCCATCGACCCGCTCCCCATGTGCTGAAGGGCACAGCTGGGCTGGGCCAGGGAAAAGGCACTGCGGCGGAGACTCAGTCCCAGCTGGAGAACTCACACCAGCCAAAAGGAAGTGGGTCCTGCATCTCCACCCACCTCCATCTCCTTGGAAATCAACACTCCCCAGCCCCATCCACCCTGATGGCGCGGCGCTGGTTCTTTCAAAGAGCCTCCCATTTCCCCAACGACTCAAGCGTAACTGGTGTTCGTGGAGAAGAGCTTTTCCTAGCTGTGGCTTTTCCCAGGGGCTGCATGGCGGCTGCACCAGATCAGCCCTGGTTCCCCTGCTCCCCTTGGGCCTGTGCTGGCTTCCCCAGCCTCCCTTCTCACGCGTCCCGTGACCCCAGACTGACCCATGCGATTCACGCCGTCTTCTGGGGACCGTCTGGGAAAGGTTTTCCTCCGCCGGGAAATAAGAAAAGCCACCTGTGCAAAGAGCCGTGGTCCAGCCTGATTTCCCCCCAGAGTCTCCCTTCCGTGGCTGAATGAAATCGTGATGCCTGCAGGACCCGCCGTGAGGACACGGGAGCAGAGCGCAGAGCAGCTGACAAATGGAAAGGGACTGGGCTCTGAGTGACCGCCAGGCCCGGGCTGCCCGCCCTCAGTCCTCATGTCCCAGCCACTGTTACTTGGGAATTCTGTCACATGCGGCTAAAAGCTTTCTAAGTGGTCTGACAGTGAGTCTCCCAAAGAAGAATGGAGTTTTCCAAACTCACCCGACTTATACTGTGTGTGTATGTGATAGTTCAACATTTTTTATTGCTTAACCCTTTTGTGTGAGTATGCTTTTACTTGCAGCTCAAAATATTAATTGTACAAATACTTTGTATATTACAGTACCACAAAAGAAAGCAAACAAACAACAACAAAAACTTGCTCTATAGAGCCACACTTTTGCAAATACAGTCTTTTAAAAAATATATATTTTATTGATTTTTTACAGAGAGGAAGGGAGAGGGATAGAGAGTTAGAAACATCAATGAGAGAGAATTATCAATCAGCTGCCTCCTGCACACCTCCTACTGGGGATGTGCCCACAACCCAGGTACATGCCCTTGACCGGAATCGAACCCAGGACCTTTCAGTCCACAAGCTGACGCCCTATCCACTGAGCCAAACCGGTTTTGGCTGCAAATACAGTCTTAAGAATCTGGCTGCATTCTACAGGTAAAACTCTAGAGGAGGTAAGAAGTCATGTGGTAAACAAAGCTCCAGAATGTTTTTTGCCAAGCATTTGTTTAAAATTTCACTTCAAAATGGATACATAATGGAGCAGAATACAAGAATCACACGTCTCCTAAAAATAAAAGAAATTTCAACCTGGCCGGTGTGCTCAGTGGTTGAGCACCCACCTATGAATGAGCAGGTCATGGTGTGACTCCCCGTCAGGGCACAGGCCCGGGTTGGGGGCTCGATTCCCAGTGGGGCGCACATGGGAAGCAGTGGATCGGTGATTCTCTCTCATCACTGATGTTTCTACCTCTCCCTCTCCCCTCCTCTCTGACATCAGTAATAATATATTTTTTTAAAAAGATTATTGCTATGTCAGGTCTGGTCGATTTTCACACCTTCACTAATGATACTGAAGGCAACAGGAGTGGACAGTCTGCCATCGCCCCAGGGCAGTGGTTCTCACCCGGAGGCAATCTGTGTGTGTGTGTGTGTGTGTGTATGTGTGTGTGTGTGTGTGTCCCTGGCCAAGGAACATATGACAATGTCTGGAGATACTCTGGGTGGTCACACCTGGGAGGAACACGCTGCTACCCACAGAGGGGAGAGAGCAGGAAGCCGCTGAAACAACGTTTCACTTTCTCATCCAAAACAAACCGATCCTTTTGAAATGCGGTGGAAGAGACTCTTCCTGTAGTGACTCACAAACAGCCCAGAGGATAGACATTTTAAACTTCCTTTTAATATTCTAAAAAAAAAAAAAAGTAAAAATTCCTGTCCTAGAAGACAGCCCCAGGTCACGTACGGCTCTGCAAGCACCCGCAGTAATAAGGTCTCTGCACCACGGAGGTGGCCACCCACCCCAGCCATCCGCTCAGCATAAACCACCTGCCAGGCGGGGAGGAGGAGGAGGAGGAGGAGGAGGAAGAGGAGGAGGAGGAGGAGGAGGAAGAGTAAGTAGCTCTCCTCCCCACCTCTCTCTGCCGGAAGGGATTCGGGGAGCCTCCCTGAAGCCCAAACCACTGGAGACTCCGCAGCTGAGCACCTGACTGACCCCTGGGATTAGGATCCGGCGGGGACGGTGGATCCGCCCTGCAGAGCTGGCACAGGTAGCTCTCCTTATCTGTGCCTCGTGGCCTAAACTATCCCTGGGTTCAAAGCAGTCCTATCTCCCTCGCTGCTGCCTCTGGCACGCGGAGCATTTGCAGTTGCCTCCTTGAAGCTGCAGAGTCAACAGGGCTGTGCATACTGCGCATTTTTAAGCCTGTTTAGGGAGCCCCGGTGCTGCGTGCCACTCTCACCGCCTATTCGGGGCATAAACAACTTGAGCCTCCAAGGCCGTTCTCTGGGTCAAGGGCACCTTGGAACTATGATGAGCTTATTGCAAGGACAAGGAAAGTCCAGTTTGGGTAAAGGCAAAGTGAGCCGCTCGGGCTGCCCTCTCCATCGGGACTGTACGTCTTGGTCTTCCTTTGCTAACAGCACAAGCTCACACGGACCTGGGCAAATAAATGCGGGCTAGCGAGGAAAGCAACATTACATGTAATCGCTAAACCTCCTGTGGAGGGAAAAGCATGCTGCTAAGTAGAACTGATTATACCTTAATTCCAGCTTTCAAAAGTCTGCTTTTATTGGGCAGTTCTATGCAAGTTTAAAAGAATAAAAATTGCACTATGCTGGCTTAAAAACCCTTAATGGTTTCATCAAGTCACCAAAGACATCATCATCGAGACTACATTATATTTAAAATTGGTTTGGTATATTTATCATTAAAATAAAAAGTGTAGGTAAAAGCTTTTGGTCCCTTGAGACAGAGCAAACACTCCAACAGCTGGAAGATGTTAAAAGTCAAGGGTTCTGGCATGTGAAGAGTCATATATGTAATTGCTCTTCCCTACAAACAAAACATCGCGACAAACGCCAAAAAAACCACGCTATCTCATAGGAAACCAACAAAACATAAAAACACAGATTATAATGTTCCCCCGATCTTTTATTTATAAACTTTACTTAGCTACTAGAACTATTTAAACTGCCCCAAGGTAAGATAAATCATTTCTTCTTAAAGATGCGGGAACACTTATTTTCCTCAGTTAAGAAAAACAATCATCAGCATCTTGATATATTTATCAGAGATGCATTATGGCTTTTTAGGGTAGACCGCTCAAAGTTTTCATTTCAGCTAGACTGCCAAGCAGCTGAAATCCTTCATAACACAGTCTGACGAAAAGGAACAAAAAGCAAAACTCGACCTCTGTTTTTTTGGCGTTTTTCCCCCCCAAAACATATTTTTTTTAATTGAATTTATTGGGGTGACATTGGTTAATAAAATTGTTTAGGTTTCAGGTATACAATTCTATAATACATATCTGCACATTATATTGTGTGTTCATCACTTCAGTCTTTCACCACCATTTATCTCCCCTTTACCCTCTTCCACCTCCCCCACCCTACTTTTTCTCTGGTAATCATCATCCTGCTGTCTGTGTCCATGAGTCTTTTTTTTCTTTCTTTCTTTCTTTACTTAATCCCTTTACCCCTCTCACCCAGCCCCAATCTCCTCTGTCTGACAGCTGTCAGTCTGTTCTCTGTATCCCTGAGTCTGTCTCTACTTGGTCAGTTTATTTTGTACATTAGACTCCACATATAAGTGAGAGTATGGTACTTGTCTTTCTCTGAACGGTCAATTTCACTTAGCATAATAGAATATTTAAGCTAAAACGTCAGCTATTCAGAAGTAGGATTTAAATACATGTTTCTGACAAATTTGAACATTGATTTTACATATTCCTAGAGGCCTGTTTCCGTGATTCTCTTCACCTTGTCTAAACTGTACCCCGTGAACCACCCCTACTTCAATTCTACGCCAGCAATTCTGGCCACATGCTTGCCCTCATATGTGGAAATAACACACCACAAATTTGTGGTGTTTAAAGTTCACATTCTGGGAACGATGGAATATTTATGAAGGACTGGCAGAAAAATATTTTATAATCCTACATATCCTGAGTATAGTTAATAAAGAATGTTCCCCCCAATTCTTTGCGGGAAGAGCTAAGGAGAGAGAGAGAGAGAGAGAGAGAGAGAGAGAGAGAGAGAGAGTGTGTGTGTGTGTGTGTGTGTGTGTGTGTGTGTGTGTGTAGTGGGGACAGATAGAACAAATACTGTTAAAAAAAAAAAAAGACTTGTACAGAATCCCTTCTGTTTATCTACCCAGAGCAGGATATGAATACACAACCAGAAGTCTGAAGTCAGAGGCAGAAACATGCTGCCAGCAGACTGATTTACTTTCTAGTCCCTTGAGAAGAGAGTATGAGAGTCTCGCCAGCATCTTCCCAGTCACGGGGAAATGTTTTAGACTAACAACCACTAAGAGAAGTGGATTTTAAATTAAGTTACAAGGAGCACTAGACTTGCACTGGCTCACTGTCAGCCAGAGGAGAGGTTCTATGGAGGAGAAATTTGAAAAATGCTCATTAGGAATAATAAGAGTGTTGCCTCCCCACGGATATCATGAGAACTCAAAGCTACAGATAAACAAAATGCTTACAACAGTGGCTTTGCACACTGCAAAAGACCTAAGTCTTAACAGGTGATTTAAAGAAAAGGAAGCACAATTGCTGCTCTGATTCCATGTGCAGAAACCATACGTCTCCCATCGCAAGCTCTGAAAGGACCATCTCCTTGAACAAGCATCTGAATGGCGGTGCTGGGAACCTGGACACACAGCAGGCGACACAAAGGCTTACCTCTTCTTCTTGGTGATGATGAGCACATCGTTAAAAAGAAAGAAGTAGACTTGCTGCTTGGACGTCCTTTTTGAGAAAAGCACCGTGTCCTCCACGTAGGCTGTCAACTCGCCTCTCTTCACCAGCCACCGGGAAGAGGAGACTAGAGGGAAAGGCTACAAACAGAGAAGAACTCAGCAGCAAAGCCAAAGGAGAGAGAGCGTCTAAGCTGATAAAATTTATATTCAAACACAGTATGGCATGCAGCATTATTTTATAGGCACACAGGTGGTCCGATACGCAAAGGAAAATTCATGGAAGAATGGGCCTTCATTTCCCTGGCTGTAGGCACTGCCTTTGCTATGGCCAGAGCAGCCACACTGTTCAGAGGCCCCAAGTTGCTGGGATGGTGTGTCCTGCTCAGTCCCTGGCCGCTGGGCACATGTGTATGCAAATTAACCTGCCATCTTTGTTGGGTTAATTTGCCTACTCAGTCCTGATTGGCTAGTGGGTGTCATGAAGATACGGTCAATTAGCATGTTACTCTTTTATTAGGTAGATTATAACAAAATATAATAAGTAGAGAAGTACAGTAATGCTCCAATAGAAAGTGAGCCACAACAATTTATTTTCCAATATAAAAACAATGAACTTGCCTACATGTAACTAAAACTCAATGTGAAAATGTTATTGGGTCAACCAGAAAGGATTATATTGCCCTTCCATTAACTCTCAGCTGAAAAAGATCAAGAAAGTAGTCAGTTAACACTGAAATACCTCAGAATGAAATCTGTGAGTATCAAAGGCAGTTACTTTAAATGTCACAAACCTGCATGAAAACATACAGGAAAATGGAGGTAACTGCAGTTAACAAGAGCCAAATATAAAAGTATGCATTCCTTTATGAACTGAGTAGACTTTGTTCAAAAGGGAAAACAATCCTCTTAAATGTATGGCTTGTCAGCCGATTACTGATCTAGCCATACTCTGAAGAACACCTGTTCTTAAATGTATTGTAGTTTTCCCCGTGGAAGTTTATCCCTAAAAGCATCATGCCATTTTCCAGGCTAAGGAAAATGAGGTTTTCCCAAAATAATCCATCTTAATCTCACAGAAAAGGCTGGATACAAGAAATTACATAGTTTTTTAAAAATTCAGTTTCCAGTTTCCGACTGGAAAACTCTCAAAACCACAGGATAATCCTTACCCTTGAGAGGTTTTTTTTTTTTTTTTTTTTTTTTTTTTTTTTAAAGTTACCAGAAATGCTTACTGTCAAAAATTTGATTTAAAAAACTGCATCCATAAAATAAGAAGTTCTCAGACACACAAAACATAACTGTAGTAGCTTAGGGCAACCAAATGTCATCCTTTTCAGGGATTGATGATTAAAAATAGCTAAAGGAAATTGAGGATATTAGGGAGGAAATAAGAAAGCTAAGATTTCTTTTTTTCTTCTCTCTCTTTTTTTTAACTGTATAAAGAACTTTTATGAGCAGGTTGCTCATCAGTTATGTACTGTTTTCCAGAAGATTTTTTTTTAAAAAGAGGAAACATTATGGCTGACCTCAAACTTTCCAAACTTGCCATTAACAGAGTTCATAGAGTTTCCAGACCCAAATCTCAAATCAGTCCATTAGCCAACAGGAATGGCTGAAGCTTAAAGGCCGGCAGACAAAGATGGCCCAGACCACTCTGGGGGACCCACCAGCACACAAGAGGCCAAACTGGACAAGGAGCGTCCTAATTGGATGTGGGAGAGCACCACAGTCCAGCTCCTGGGATATGATACCACTGTTTTGTAGGACACTTCAAGAATCTAAAAGAGAGCTCTTTTCCATACTAAAGTTCTACTCATTTTTTTGTGTGTGTGTGTTTTTTTAAAGTATTTTTATTCATTTCAGAGAGGAAGGGAGAAGGAGAAGGAGAAAGAAAGATCAATCATGAGAGAAGCATTGACAAACTGCCTCCTGCATGCTCCCCATGGGGGACCAAGCACACAGCTCAGGCATTGTGCCCCGAACAGAAGTCAAACCATAACCTCCCGGTTCATAGGCCAATGCTCAACCACTGACCCACACCAGCCAGGCAAATTCTATCATTTTTAACTACCCTTTCCCCAAGTTTGCTAGCTTCCTGGGGGGGAAGGAGGAGAATGTTCTCATCAGATCATACCTATCTATGGTTTGTGGAAAGCTCGCTTTATCTGGCATAAGCCGAATAGAATCTCGCTTAGCATCTGCTATTCTTTCCGCCAGCCTCTCTCTAATCAATGTATGGTCCTTCCTTGAAAAAGAAAACCCTATCCACTTCTGTTGCCCTCAACTGTCTTCATATTTATAGAAGACTTGAGCAAGAGCAGTAATAAATCCGTTTATGAAGAAGTGATTAAAAAAATACCTTAATTTTAAATTCCAGCTGGGAGTTAATTGTGTACATCATTTCTGTCCTTTCCATCTTCCGGGCTCCTTCATTGCACAGGCGAACCAACTGGGGACACAGAAAAATACCGAGGGTTGAGAGATCCAGGAGAGGAACCCCCCTTCCAAAAGCAGATCTCTCTCGCAGGAAGTTATCAGCACTGGGGAAGCTCCACAGACCCCTCTCTGATGGTTGAAGAACTCACTTGTACACAGTTAAGACACTGTCCTCAGTGAGAAGTGGGGTCACTAGGATGTGAAGACAGAGGGGGAAAGTCTCCTAATAATTTCTAGGAACACATGTGTCCTTCATGAGTTGTTATTACATCACACCCTCCACACCCAGGTTCCTCCCACAGGCCCAGTGCCTACTCCCTGAGCATTCTGCTCCTTTCCTCTGCCCCTCCTCCTGGCGGCACCCCAAACCCTCACCCGGCCTCAGGGCACGCTGCACCTTTCTCCTCACTGCCAAGTCAGAGCAGCTGGAGGCAGATTACCAAGGTCATGGGCCAATTCTAAGCAGAGTGACTAGTAATTCAAAGCATCTGACTAGTAAGGGGAAGCCTTCATCTAGGGCAAACCTGATAGTCAGTGACTCTTCAAGGATGGCCAGGCTCAAGGACATTCCCTGTAATTAAAAATTATGAATGAGCCGAAACCGGTTTGGCTCAGTGGATAGAGCGTCGGCCTGCGGACTGAAAGGTCCCGGGTTCGATTCCGGTCAAGGGCATGTACCTTGGTTGCGGGCACATCCCCAGAAGGGGGCGTGCAAGAGGCAGCTGATAGATGTTTCTCTCTCATGGATGTTTCTAACTCTCTATCCCTCTCTCTTCCTCTCTGTAAAAAATCAATAAAATATATTTTAAAAAAAATTATGAATGATCTACAACCGAATCAGTCCTTTAGTGATGGCCTGGGACATTGTGATTTATAATAAGAAACGTATAGTTGGTCTTTATTCATAGTTCCCAGCACAGAGCATCTAAAACCCTTGTAATTTCCTAAGTAGGAGCCACGAGGGGCATCTTCAGTCATAATGTGATATTTATTTACAACAGGCTTCTTTAAACAACACCTTAATTTGTCAATGAGGTAATTTTTAAAAAGCCGCTAACCATCACCGTGGTTTTAAGGGTCGGTGTGCCTGGCACAGCAGTTGACATGCAATAAATATCTATTTAATGAGGAAATAAACAACTATTCAGATCCCACAGGAAACTGAGATATCTATAGGCCCTTAAAACAAGACGGTATGACACAGTAAAAATACACATTTCATCTTAGGGTAGCAAGCATCCTCTTGTTTTTCAGCTACCTAAAGAATGCTGTGCAAATGGCTATGCAGACACATTCTCTCCCACGCGATCTGAGGGCCTTACTGTGTGAGGAGCCACCCAACAGTTACCTTGCTTACTTCCTTCAAGGCCCTTTTACAGACTTCATACTTCGGAGAGTCCCTAGGAGTTTTTTGGCAGATAGTCTGTAATAAAGTAAAAGAAGAAAACAACAATAACTGACTGATTTTACCAAGTACAATAAAACCAATGCCCAGACTCACTCATAGCAAACGTCGCGATGCTGAACACAATATCATGGATGGGTATGACGGTGACATTAAAATCCAGTGACAAAAACCACAAAATAGTCCTTACACACACCGAATCCAAGTGAATCCAGAAAATGGTTAAAAAAGAGGATAGACTTCAGAGGTGTGGATGAACCCGATTTCAAATCTGATCTCTGCCGCCTTACTACCTATTTGATCTTGGGTAAGTTCTCTCTCTCTCTATAAGCCTCAGTTTCTTCACCTGCAAATTCAGAATAATGCCAGCTATGTCACCAGGTGGCTGCCAGCGTTAAATGATAATACATGTAAAGTGCTTTATGTGTGTCCGGCATACAGTAGGCCATCAATAAATGATAAAATTACTTTCATTATCATCATCATCATCATAATCATCAGTAGAGGTGAACTATTTTTGTATAGAACACGACTGAAGACAGCTATCGAGGAAAAAAAGGCTGCTGAATTTTCTCTTGATATATTTATGCTACAATTTTTGTGATGGTAAAATTGAGCTCAAAGAAAGTGAATTCAGCCGGAACTGGTTTGGCTCAGTGGATAGAGCGTCGGCCTGTGGACTGGAAAGTCCTGGGTTTGATTCCAGTCAAGGGCATGTACCTGGGTTGCGGGCACATCCCCAGTTGGGGGTGTGCAGGAGGCAGCTGGTCGATGATTCTCTCTCATCGATGTTTCTAACTCTCTATCCCTCTCTCTTCCTTGCTGTGAAAAATCAACAAAATATATTTATAAAAAGAAAGTGAATTCAAGGTAAAAGTTACACATAACTTTTGAAACTATTCCCGACTCAAAACCAACAAAACTATTTTGAGTGTTAAAAATGTTCAGCTCAATTAAGCTTAAGTCATTTCAAAACAAGTTTAAATCTCCAAATGCGGTAAAATGGAAGAGATAATGTTTGAAGTCCATTTAGATTCTGCCCCAGTGGCCAGACTCTCTCACAGGAGGAGATCAGGGCAGTGGGAATCAGGTGAAGGGGAAGGCAGGTTGACCTAGCAAACCACTGGTACCTACGATGGGGGTAAGTATCAGGCCTACAGACCTGAGGTCAGGTGTCAGGATTGTTACAGGTGACATGTCAGAAGAAACACAGACAGTGCCATCTATGGGTTTATAGCCACGGTTCTCAAATGTTATGACCCGCTGCAGAAAATACATTTAACACTGTGACAGGTACACATGCAAACAAAAATGAAACAAGGTTTTGTGTGTTTTTTAATGAAATAATACTTAACTACATTATGCACCGTGTACATGACATGTAGAGTACGTTCTATTTTTCTTTTTAAACAGTGCTCATTTTTCAAAAGTCCATTTTGTGACAGACTGAGGGGAATGAAAATAGTTTTAAAAATACTGCCTTATGTCCCTGAGTTGGAGGCACCCTAAATTCATAATGTCTCCGCACACTTCAATTTTATGTAAATGTTGTGTATACTGAATTTTCTAGGGAGAATGACTACAGCTTTACTCAGTATCTCAAAAAAAAAAAAAAATTAGAGCCCACTGGACAATAAGGGCATTAAACCCCCAATATGGTATGTAGATTTTTGTGAGTTTCAATCTATTAAAGCAATTTTGCCAAAATTAAACAGAGAATGTGAAAGGCTGAGAGATGGCAGTATATACAGAATCTAAGGAAACCTGGCTAAAATGCACTTTCAGAGGAAGAAAGAAACCTGAAAACTCATAATACAAGAGAGCTGACATTTAGAAAGCACCCATTTCTTATTTAAAATAGTAATGTCTGAAATATTTCCCTGTACCCGTGGTTGGCAAACTGCGGCTCGCGAGCCACATGCTGCTCTTTGGGCCCTTGAGTGTGGCTCTTCCACAAAATACCACAGCCTGGGGGAATCTATTTTGAAGAAGTGGCGATAGAAGAAGTTTAAGTTTAAAAAATTTGGCTCAAAAGAAATTTCAATAGTTGTACTGTCGATATTTGGCTTTGTTGACTAATGAGTTTGCTGAACACTGCCCTATGCAACTCAAAGTTTCATAAAAAAGTTTTAGAAGTCACATAGTATAAATCCTGTTTTAAATGACCTCATTACTGCAGATAAATCTTAGAGAAAAAAGCACAGCAGCTGCTCCTTGAAGGTATCTTTGAGTAAGTCATAATCCTACATAATAAAACCATAATATGCAAATTGACCAAACAGCAGAATGACTGGTTGCTATGACTTGCACTGACCACCAAGGGGCAGACTCTCAAAATCTGCTCCCTGGTGGTCAATGTACTCCCACGGGGAAGAGGAGGGAGGGGGTGGGGGGAACGCTGCTCAGCCAGAAGCCAGGTTCATGGCTGGATAGCACAGCAGCGGTGGTGGGAGCCTCTCCCACCTCTGTGGTAGCACTAAGGACCCCTTGGGGGATGTCCGTCTGCCAGTTTAGGTAGGGAGTGGGCCTAAGCCAGCAGGCAGACATCCCCTGAGGGGTCCCAGACTGCGAGAGGGCACAGGCTGGGATAAGTGACTGCCCCCCCCCCCCCCCCCCCCGCCCCATGCACGAATGTCATGCACATAAGGCCTCTAGTATTAATATAACTCGGCACAGGCCTGTATACTATACTATTAATTTAGTCAGGAAACACTGTCTAGCCGAAACCAGTTTGGCTCAGTGGGTAGAGCGTCGGTCTGCCGATTGAAAGGTCCCAGGTTCGATTCTGGTCAAGGGCATGTACATTGGTTGCGGGCACATCCCCGGTAGGGGGTGTGCAAGAGGCAGCTGGTTGATGTTTCTCTCTCATTGATGTTTCTAGCTCTCTATCTCTCTATCTCTCTCCCTTCCTCTCTGTAAAAAATCAATTATATATATATATATATATATATATATATATATATATAATTTAAAGAAAGAAACACTGTCTATTGTCACACCATTTACTGTTTCATCCATTTTCATGCCAACCCTGCAGGTGCCCATTATCCTTATTTTCAGAATAAGTTTAAGCAATTTGCCTAGGATCACCTAGTCGGTGGCAGAGACAGAATTTGTACCCAGATCTTACTCCAGAGCCACAGGACTTCGCTGCACCAGGTTTACATGTTAGAGTGCCCCCTGAGGAAACAGGGGCCCCCAAAATTAAATGAGTTGCTCAAGGTCACAGGCCTCGTGGCTCCGCCAGGACCCAATCCAGGACTCCTGACTTCAAGAAGTCAATAATTTTCCCCCATCACAAAGTGCTGAGTGAGGGCTGCCATCTAAATCCTTCAGTGACCATACAAACTTGACTTGAAGATGATTCCTAAAGATGTTAGACAAAAGTGAAGCTTTCCAGAGATTTTGTAGAGGGGTGATGCATCCACTTCAGTGGAAGAGGAAGAATTTCCTTAATCAGATTTACGGCACGACGGCTACCCCCAGAGGAAAGAGCCACCCAGCCATGTCTTACGTCCATCAGCAGGGGAAGGCGAGTCACCCTCTGCATGGGGAGAATGAGGAAGGAGATCATGGGTAAGTTCCTACAGTCTTCGTGGGACTCGATCCGTGACAGCACTTCCTTAAAAGAGGGATTGGTGGCTCTGAGGGAGAACAAAGAAAGAAGAAACTTCAATATGCAGCCTCCTCAAGTTAAGAATAATTTTTAAAAAAAGGTAGTATAGAAAACCGTAATAATTTCAGATATTACCAACAATTTTTAAATATATAGAATATGAACACATGATTACGTAGGTAGACATAGATGGCTTGTCTACCTTTTATAGCCAAGGCTGAATGTAAGATGTGAGTCTAAGGTAGCAGTATGAACAATGAGATGGAAAAGCCTGAGCTACAAATTTATAGACGTGGAAAGTAAACAAATGACGAGGCAATGCATCGGAATGGTGAACGCATCAATTACAAATTAGTTTTCATTTGTAATAGAATTTGACAACAAAACCCCGTAAAATAGAACCACAACATTTCAATTTCATTTTCTCACTATGAGGAGTTTTCAGTTTTCCTTCCTACTCGCTTGAAAATAATTTTTTAGAAAGTTCACGGGACAAAAATCAAACTCTAAACCAGTTGCATCTTTAAATCCCCGAGGTCCGTTTCCCACCTCCAAAGCGTATGGTTAAACAGAAAACTGACTATTGTCAACAGTGTTCCTTCTCTCCCAGTGACAGCAAAGCCAGTAAAATACTGCCACAGCATTTAGCAAGATACACTGACCTATATACCATCTTATGGGAACCAGCCATATAACTTTTAAGGAAGGGTCAAGAGGGGATTCCAATAAGAATGGAGCCTCAGAAAGGTCCCAACTTGCCAAATAATAGACCTAGTATGTGGTAGAAACAGAAGTCAAGCCAAGGTCTTCTGACCTTCAGCGGGTGCCTTCACCCCTGCCTCTCTCACCTCACGTCAGCCCCAGAGGTCTATTATTTGGCAAGTCGGGACCTTTCTGAGGTTCATTGTGACTGCAAAGAGGGGGCTGGGAAGGGGTGGTCCTGCAATGTAATCCCATGTTGGAGGGCAAGGGAAGGGGGAGGGAGCAAGAAGCAGCATCGTGGCAATTGTGACTTTTTTAAACATAATACACACACACACACACACACACACACACACACACACACACACTAGAGGCCTGAAATTCTTGCACTCGGGGGTTAGAGGGGTGGAGGGGTTCGAGCCTGGCCAGGAGCCCTAAGGGAATACCTGACTGACGGCTTAGTTCCTCTCCCCACAAAGGGAGCGGGCCTAAGCCGTCAGTCGGACATCCTTAGTGCTGCCAGAGGTGGGAGAGGCTCCCACCACCACCGCTTGCCAGCCATGAGCCCGGCTTTGGCTGAGAGCACTGAGCACCAAGGGGCAGCTCCTGTGTTGAGCATCTGCCCCCTATGGTCAGTGTGCATCATAGACAGGTTTTTCTACCATTTGGTCGATTTGCATTTTTTAAAATATATCTTATTGATATTTTACAGAGAGAAAGGGAAAGAGATAGAGAGCTAGAAACGTTGATGAGAGAGAAACATCAACCAGCCGCCTCCTGCACACCCTCTACCAGGGATGTGCCCGCAACCAATGTACATACCCTTGACCGGAATTGAACCTGGGACCCCTTAGTCTGCAGACCGATGCTCTACCACTGAGCCAAACCGGTTTTGGCTCGATTTGCATATTAGCCTTTTATTTTATGGGATATTTTGCCCTAGCCAGCTTGGCTCAGTGGATAGAGAGCATCAGCCTTCACACTGAAGGGTCACAGGTTCAATTCCAGTCAAGGGCACATTCCTGGGTTGCAGGCTCTATCCCTAGGGACTCGTGCAGGAGGCAACCGATTGAAGTGTCTCTCTCATATCAAAGTTTCACTCTCTGTCTCTCCCCCTCCCTTGCACTCTCTCTAAAAATCAATGGAAAAATATCTTCGCTGAGAATATCCTCGGGCCTTGTGATAAACAAGGCCCCACAATTTGATTATCTGGTTCAAGTCTGTTAAAAATAAATGAGGAAATGCCCAGAATAGCAAATCAAAAGAAATGTCACAGAAATGTTTTAATTTCATTTTCTCACAATGAGGAGTTTTAAGTTTTCCTTCCTACTCGCTTGGGAAGATTTTTAGAAAGTTCAAGGGGAAAAAATTAAACCCCAAGTCAGTTGCATCTTTAAATCACCAGTTGCATGGTTAGGTCCCAGTCCCCCACCTCCAAAGAGTCTGATTGAGTAGTCTGGGATGAACCCTGGGCTTTGTTTTTTGCTTGTTCTCAGATTCCCAGGAGCTTCCAAAGTGCAGGTGAAGGTGAATGTCACTGTCCTAAATGTAAATTCACACCAACTACACACAGCTCCTGAGAACCCAGCCACGCGTGGCCAGCTGAAAGCTCAGTTGATGGTCTCATTAAGCTAATTTCAAGAAAACCTCAATTCTTGTTTTTTTTTCTTTCTAAAGATATATTTTATTGATTTTTAATAGAGAAGAAGGGAGAGGGATAGAGAGAAACATCGATGAGAGAGAAACATCAATCAGCTGCTTCCTGCATACCCCCTACTGGGGATGTTCCCACAACCAAGGTACATGCCCTTGATCGGAATCATACGTGGGACCTTTCAGTCCGCAGGCCGACCCTCTATCCACTGAGCCAAACCAATTAGGGCAAAACCTCAATTCTTAAAGAGTTACATAATGCACAGTAGTTCCTATTCACATTTTTTTTTAATTTTGCAAAAAATTGAAAACAAAATGAAATTCAGCTCTAATTTAAGGCTTTGTTTTCGAACAGGCATGTAACTTGCATTTTCTAACAGTTACAGAGCAACCTTTGCATCAGCAGGGGTATGGGGGGGGGGTAGGAAAAATGAGGGGTGTGATTTTTGTCCCAAAGAGGCATTCAGCAATGTCTGTAGGCATTTGGCTGGCCACACTGGGGTGAGGGACAGAGGCAGGGGATCCTGTGGAACATGCTATATGGGCAGCACGTAAGACAGTCCCCACAACAAAGAGTTATCCAGCCCCAAATGTCAGTAGTGCCGACAAACCCTGCTTTGTACTGAAAACCTCATCTGGAGCTGGCGGCTGGATTTCCCACCCTATACTAGAGCTATATGAGGACACGGAGAGGGAAGGGGAAGACCAGCCCTTCTCACCAGCCAGGGGCTGTTTCTCCAAGCAGCCTTGAGGTGATGACTCATCACCAACCCTTGGTAGGTCTCACAGGCTGCAGAGAAGCTGGCCATAGTCCCAAGCCAAGGTCGAAAAATGCCACAACTCCCAGTGGGGGAATGATCACAGCCAGTAACCCCCAAGCTGAGTTTACAGCAATGCACAAATGCAGCTACTTGTGATAAACAAGCCCCCCAAAATAGAACAGTATAGACATTACTGAACAACTGCTGACTCTCTCATGGAGAGAGATGGAATATACCACACCAAAACTTACAGCCACCTAAGTAGGACAAAGGAAAGGTGTGGAGAGAAGTTTAAAGCTTAATTGTTTGTTTCATAATTAAAGTCTTTAAGAGCTTCCTCCCTCCCCGTGATTTCTTTCAGACCTTTGCTTCTCAGATTACCCAAAGGGGAAACCAGCAATTCCTAAGAACAACTTAATAGAAACAGAGCTGTCATTTGAATGGAAGAAGATTAGATGGAGTCCTAGAGAAAATTGGATCCTGGCACTAACTATTCAGCCTCCTCCTCAAAAACTCTCTCTTGGCCTCAGGCAAACTACTTAATGGCCAGTTAAAATCTTAGAGAAGGGGAGGGGAAGGATGGAATAATCATCACAACAATTAAAAACAAAAACAAGGAAAACAACAAACTATCTACACTCATAAAAGAGAAAGATGCAAATTGACCATACTTGCGTGACACCCACAAGCCAATCAGGAGTATGCAAATTAACCCAACAAAGATGGTGGGTTAATTTGCATATGCAGATGTTGAGTGGCAGAGAGTGGGATGAAGGCATTCGGGCACTGACCCAGCTGCTCCAGGCCTCTGGGAAGGTAGAAAGGCAGCTCCGGGCCAAAGCAAAGGTAGTGCTGGCAGCCAGGGGAAGGAAGGCCCATTCTTGCATGAATCTTCGTGCATCAGGCCTCTAGTAATTTCATAATTGCTTTAGAGAGAAAATTCTCCAGAGACTAGGTTTTTCTACTAGGACACAATCATCCTGAAAGCAATCCTCTTACACATCTGTCCCTGGGATATAGCCCATCTATTAGAAACAACTGTCCCATGAGGACCTAATCATTTCCCTCCAAAATGCAATGAAGACGAAATCAATAATTCCTAATGCTGACTTCTGGAACAGTTACAAGGGAAATTTTGTTTTCAATCAGTTCTTTAGCATCAGGCATGTCAGTCGCTGCCCCTTACCAGTTAGCTGGCTGAACTCCATCACACAAAATGGACTTAAGAGATTAATTAATTTCAATCAATGTGAGCTAATTAAAACAAGGCCGGATAATTAAAACTGTACTATTTAACACAGCTTACAACAATTTCTGCAGTGTTCGCTGTTGGTAGACTTCGTTTGTACAGTATTTCACATATGGGTCAAATGTGGATGCCGTGTGCTTTTCCACAATGTCACTTATGTCATCTATGAAGATATTATTCTGATGTCTTGCTTCCAACTCTGTAAAGAATCTGAAAGAAAAAAAAACACACAAAGGAAAGCATTTACACTTTCTTCCATATGCTTTAATAACAGATTATCTCATGTGATGAGTTTATACAGGGTTTGAAAATATCAACAGTGCCAGTACCAACTCAAAAAGACAGAATCCAAAAACTATACAAAATTCACCTCATTTAAAGCTGTCATATTGCCCTGACTGGTTTGGCTCAGTGGATAGAGCATCAGCCTGCAGACTGAAAGGTCCCAGGTTTGATTCTGGTCAAGGGCATGTACATGGCTGCGGGCACATCCCCGGTAGAGGGTGTGCAGGAGGCAGCTGGTCGATGATTCTCTCTCATCGATTCTAGCTATCTATCCCTTTCCCTTCCTCTCTGTGAAAAATCAATAAAATATATTTATAAATAAATAAATAAATAAATAAAGCTGTCATGTTAATACCTTATAACTTCAAGTAGTCAGTTTTACAACACTGATAATCCAGTTCATTTCTACACTTTCAGGTATATTTTAGAATATACAGATTTCAACGTTTTTCAAGAATGTGCCCTATATATTGGAGGAAGAAGAGGAGACTGACGCTTCCATATTTTATTATGCTAAAAAGCATGAGTACAGCATCTAACTAAGTACTTTAAAACCAAGCATGAAATAAACTTAATTATATGTGTCCTTTCTCTCAAAATAAAAGGAATCATAATATTTTCAATCTAATATTATGTATGAGATTCAGTGTCTTCATAAATTAGTTAGATTGCAATTTCAGATCACCAGACTTAAGAGTGTGTATTTGTATGGGCATATATTGTGTCCAGTTCAGCTAAAATTAAATTTTTGATAAATAATGAATAATTTTTCAGAAAACTATGTGTCAGGTATTGCAGGAGGATCTTATGTTTGATCTGGCAACCAAAGGTTGCATCCAATGTTAACAGAACATCAAAATCAGGTATTTGACATAGGTTTCTACCCAGTGCTGCTGCTTAAAAAGTAGTCCATGGACCAAGCCGCATTGAAGAGCACATCAGAAATGCACAACCTCATCACCCACCTCCACCAATCTAGACCTGCATTTTAGCAAGATCTCCAGATGACTGGAGTGAGTCCTAAAATTACACAACTGCCCTGGAGCCCACTTACTGTCCAAATGTAAAAAGGTCGGAAAATCTATTAGAAATAACTATCCCATAAGGACCTAATCATTTCCCCAAAGAACGTGATGAAGGCGACACCAACAGTCATTTCTAATGATTTCTTCTGGAACAGTGAAACGAGGGACATTTCGTTTCCAATAAATTCTTGAGCACTTAGCACATCGTTCACTGCTCCTTACCAGTCAGCTGGCTGGACTCCATCACACAAAATTCAAGGCTGACGGTGAATGAGACAACAGAAATGGATACAAGATAATAGTAAATGGGGTCTAACATCTCCTCACATTTCCATCTCTGTTATTTCCATACAAAGTCCTGGCACTTGGAAATAAAACAAACTAGACGTTAAGAAGCTTTGTTTTTATATATTTACATGTACATAAAACTCATCTTAGTATGAACTGTATGATCAGCTTGTCACCATTATCTATTTTTTAAAGTTTCTGTAAGAGCTTAAAAGACAAGTCCACTTGAACTTCCTGGAAGAGTCAAATCATTATATATTTGAGGGAGCCCCTACATTTGTATTTCCTTTAAGAAGGAGTTAGAGAAAAATGATCAATCTGAACTCCAGCCACAGATTATAATTGCCCTGCTCATCCAAGTCCCTGGTTTAAAACAGCCAAAGGGAAAACTTTGCCGGACTATTTGCCTTTCCTTTCAGTGGTATCGGGGTTAGTATTCACAAATCCTTAGACAGAAGGGCAGACGACACACCGGAAGACTCCAAAACCCAGTCAACAGCTTCATATTACTTTGTCAGGACTGAGTCTTTCAATATTCAAATAAAACAACCAGTGTCCGGAGAGTTTCAGCAATTTCATAAACAACCACTTCAAACCACAAAAACAAACCTATGTTTCTTAAATGGTATTTTCTACCTAGACAGGTCTCTGACTTCAAGGAAGTGAAGATATATTCTGAAGATAAGAATGATAGACATAGATGATATAGAAAGATAACATTCTTGCCTATAACATAGTAGAGGCCGGGTGCACAAAATTGTTGCACTCGGGGGGAGGGGGTGTCCCTCAACCCAGCCTGCGCCCTCTTGCAGTCTGGGAGCCCTTGGGGGATATCTGACTGCCGCTATACTCACCAGCCAGCCATCAACTCTGCTTCTGGCCGAGCAGTGCTCCCCCTGTGAGAACACACTGACCACCACGGGGCAGTGCCTGCCTTGAGCATCTGACTCCTGGTGATCAGTGCCAGTTGGTCAGATTTGCATATTAGGGTTTATTATATAGGATGTGTATAAGGGTGTTGGTGGTAGTTTTTTAATTACATGAACTATATATATATGTTTTATTGTAAAATATACATAACATGGAATTGGCCATTTTAACTATTCTTAGTGTATAATTCAATGGTGTCAATTAAATTCACAATGTTGTGCAACCACATTGATCTATTTCTAAATTATTTACATCACCCTAAACAGAAGGGCTACACCCATTAAGCAATAACTCCCATTTCCCTCTCTCCCCAGCTTCTGATAACCTCTAACCTACCTTCTGTCTCCATGAATGTGACTGTTCTAGATAGTTCATATAATAGTTGTGCTTTTTGTCTGGCTTATTTCATTTAGTGTAATGTTTTCTCTTTTTTTTAAAAAAAAAGAAGATATATTTTCATTGATTTCTGAGAGCAAGGGAGAGAGAGAGATAGATAATGTCAATAATGAAAGAGAATCATTGATCGGCTGCCCCCTGCATGCCCTACACTGTAGTTCGAGCCCACAACCTGGGCATGAGACCTGACAGGGAATTGAATCGTGACCTCCTGGTTCATAGGTCAACACTCAACCACTGAGATACAGTGGCTGGGCTAGTGTAATGTTTTCTAAGTTCAACCATATTGAGGCCAATATGATGCATCATATTCCTCTTTATGGCTCAATACTCCTTCTTTAGATGCATATACTATTATTGCTTATCCATTCATTGGTTGACAGACACTTGGGTAGTTTCCACTTTTTTGGCCATTGTGAATAATAATGCTACAAACATTAGCAGACAAGTATCCATTTGGGTCCCTGTTTTCAAATCTTTGGGTGAGGTACCTACCTAGAGATGAAATTTCAACCCCACTATGTCTGTACCAATATCACTGCATATCAAGAAAAGACAGTATGCTAACCAAGAAGTAATAGGGGAGCTGCTGAGTTATCGTCAAGGGGAAATTATTTCATTAAATGAAAGGTGAGTAAGAGAAATAAGCTTCCCTCTTGAGTGGCCCACGGGAGGCATGGAGCAGTTAATTACAACACAAGGTCTGTATCCGAGGCACGCGATGCAAAGCGCTGAAGGCAGAGTGACTGACAGTCAACATGGGGCGGGTCCTCAGTGATGAGGATGCCATTACAGGGAGCACTGGGGACACAGCACCGTGGGCTGGAGACACTACGTGGGCCCAGACATGCATCTCATGCAAGAAAACGTGGGTGGGTGAGTGAGACGGAGGCGTGGACTGCAGGAGGGGCAGGGGCAGAGAATGAGGGCTGAAAAGCAGGTCAGAGCTGGATGGCAAAGGTCTGACTATAGGCTAAGGGAGTCTGGGCTCTCTCTGTGGACAATGAGGATCTGCTAGAGATGTGGAGGCCAGCAAAAAATACTCAACCAGCCGAAGCTGGTTTGGCTCAGTGGTAGAGCGTCGGTCTGCGGACTGAAAGGTCCCAGGTTCGATTCCGGTCAAGGGCATGTACCTTGGTTGCGGGCACATCCCCTTTAGGGGGTGTGCAAGAGGCAGCTAGTAGATGTTTCTTTCTCATCGACGTTTCTAGCTCTCTATCTCTCTTCCTTCCTCTTTGTAAAAAGTCCATAAAATATATTTAAAAAAATACTCAACCAGACATGGAAACGTGGGACAGCGGAGGGATGGATTGCAAGTGAGGAGAGACAGACCACAAGCAGGCCAGAGAGGTGGCAAACTTGGGCAAGTGGTGATAAAGGTTGGCAGTGGGAAATTAAAGAGTGGACACAGATTTGGGTAACGATTTGGAGGGGAAGTTAATAGAATGGAGAAGCTCATTAGATGGGAAATCCAGGGGAGGTGCTGGGATTTCTAGTTAAGTCTTCTACCTGGGCATCAAGGTGAATTATTAACAGGGAATTAATAAGAAGGAAGCACAGTTCAATTTTGTCTTGGCGATGTGAAATGAACAGCTGAAAACACACATTTGGGAGAATTCTGAGCCCCAGCAATTCCAGATAGGATGTAGTGAAGTCTAGCTCGCTTTTAGATGGTTTTCATATAAATGCAAAATTTTTGTACTTTAATTCCATGCAGCTTTGAAGAAAACGTTCAAAGAAAATGGGGAAAAAACAAGAAACCACGCACAAGGTCATTATCATGTAAATCTGAGAAATAAATATCTTAGAGGCAAATATCCTTTAGTTTCTTGTCTTTAGTTAACTGTTACAATCTGAAAGAATGCAGCTATAGAACCAAAAAAAACAGTAAGTTGGCTTTTCCCAATGAAAGGAAAATTCACTTATCACAGATAAAAGGTTTGCCAAAATACAAGATTAAAAACAAAGCACTGATGATATATTTGTTTATGCTACTTACTCTGATTAATAATAAACTAAGCCACTTGTCCTTTATTTTGACATTTTCACAATTACTATTCAATTTAAAGCTTTCTGTGGTAAATTATCTGTTGGTTATTTTGGCAAATTTGCATATTTTACCGAGTGGAGCTACAAAAAGATCAAGAAAGTATTATTGAAGAAGGAGGTATTATTCTCATAACCAAGAATGCTGCTGGTACATATAAAATCTGAAGCCAAAGTTAAAGCATTTTGCCAAAACCGGTTTGGCTCAGTGGACAGAGCGTTGGCCTATGGACTGAAAGGTCCCAGATTCGATTCCGGTCAAGGGCATGTACCTTGGTTGCGGGCACATCCCCAGTAGGGGGTGTGCAGGAGGCAGCTGATGGATGATTCTCTCTCATTGATGTTTCTAACTCTCTATCCCTCTCTCTTCCTCTCTGTAAAAAAAATCAATAAAAAATTTAATTCAAAGTTAAAGCATTTTGTAAAGTTATTTGCTTATTTGAATGACAACTTTTTAATGGAAATATGTTTCAGCGCTATACATTTTTTTTTCTGAGACAATACATTCCTTATTATTTCCCCTTTGTAGCATTACCAAATGATCATGCTTACAACCAATCATGTAAACAACCTCTCTCTCTCTCTCTCCCTTTTTCTTCCCCCTACCACAATCCTAATCTCATTGCTGAAGTCTAGATTTCAAGAAACCTCCGATAACCGGAAAGGCTTCCTGAAAACACTGCCTCCTAACCAGGCACCCAAGTTAGCCCAGGATGACTGCTGACTCACCACCGCCAGCACAATCACACCCAGACTCCAAATGAGCACTTCCAATGACTGCAGCCTGCTCAGGTGAGCTCCTTGGCCGTGCAGACCATGGTCAGAGCACCAGAAAGTCAGGGAGGCTTACCAGGGGGCAGGGCTTCAAGATGATAACCACAAGTCCATGTCTGAAGAGCTTGCTCATGGTCTATAACCTCCCCTCTAATAGTTCCTAAAGAACTGTATTTTCTTTAGGTTTTTTGTGGTTACTTTGTCAAGGAATGGTCTTAAATGTGGCACTGCATTTTTGGGGGGAGAAAAGAAAGTCAACAAATTGTGAGGTAGCTGCTTCTGATACACTCAGGGCATGTTGCTTCATTAACATCACCTTCTCTCTGATGAAATAGGCAGAAAAGACCTACAAATGTGAGGTATTAATGCCCCCATACCATTACTAACAGCCTCCTTAAAATTCAACTGGTAATGTAATTGACACCTCAGATAGGAATGTTCCTGTTAGCTCTTGATGCCTGTATGGTAAACCCACCAATCTACAGAGGAGACTTATTTAATATACACAACAAATCTGTTTTAATTAGTCAACCAACGAAATATCCTTCCATATGCCTAGCACAGGCTGGCAGGTTTAAGTGAATGTCAAGGAGCAAATCATCAATAATGATAACCACCATTCATGTGCCAAGCGCGATGCTATATGCTTCCCATACATTATCTCATTTAACTTATTCCTCCAGCCTACTTGAAGAGATGGCCTTTACACCCATCTCACAGATAAGAAAACCCAGGCTATGGGGCCTTAATGTCAAAACGGGTCACACCTGAGCCTCAGTTTGAACCCAGAGCCAGAGCCTGTCTGAGTCCAGAGCCTGTGAACACCTCTGGCCTCTGCTCACAGGTGCCTTCTACTCTTGCCTGTCTGTTACGACTGGCCAGCCCTCACACTGGACGTCCAGCAAGGAGATTAACTGCTGAACGGAAAAAGAAATACTACTCGCTTCCAAGAAGACCAGCTGCTGCATCATCTCAGCAAGTAAATTATGGATGTCAACAGGGAAGACGTGCACAGTGGATTTATGCTACGGCAAGACCGGCAGACAGCGGAGGAGTCAACAGGTGAGCCCCTGGGAAAACCATCCCGATGGTCACGGCCGGGGATGCGTTCTGGTCCCGGTCAACACCGTGGGAGCAGTTACGGGATTGCAGGGACCCTGGGAAACGCTGGGAGCCATTCATGTGGGTCCTCCCTGTTTCCCGCTGCCCTCCTCTTTGTCCCGTTCATCCTTCACGTATTGGATTCTATTTCATCTCCTCCAAGAAGCTCTCTCTGACTCCTGTGGCCTTAGTCTATATCTTTATAAGCCCCTATACTAATCCCTTTGTATCTTTGCTGTGATGATAATTAATTATACTACAGAATGTGTTTGCATTTGTCTCTCTCAGCAAGGTCTACGGGCCGGGGCCGTGCCTGTTTTGAACACTATTACCCAGTTCTGGCCGCTCAGTACCTGGAACATGGGAGACAGTCAACTATTTGACTGAATGAACCGAGTCTGTGTTTTAAACAGAAAAGTATAAAGATGAAACCTGTTCAAGGAATTTTGTTCTATGGCTATTTTACCAAAAAAATGTAACACCCACAAATTGGGCAGTCTCTATCTTGCCCTGCTCTAATCAAGTCAGCGGATATTTTTTGACCACAAACTGGGTTCCCAGTGAAGATAAAAATTCCCAGCACAAACTTTTACAATCCTGTCAAGTAAGGTCACTAGACTGAGGCCCGATCCAGCCCAAATGTCTTCAATGCCAGCTGCGCTCACTGAAAAGCCTGGGTAGACCAGCCCTTCCCCCACCGGATCCAGGGAGGATTCCAGGATGACTAAGCCCTCTGCCCCCCCATCCCCACCCCCATCCCCTCCTCACTTAGCTCCGTAGTTAGGGAGGCACAGAAAGCAGGGCTCTGGTTATAATCAGCACTGCCCTGCACCCTTCTCAGAATGGCATCCTTTCAAGATGCTTTTTCCTCATCAATATCCATCTGCCTAACGCACACGCACATCGGTCCTGGACTTCTTCCTCCCTTAAACGAGCTGTCAATCTCTGAGGTTGCTGTCTTCACCAGAGAGGGTCAGCGTCACTTGTGCTGGAGCCCTGAGGCATACCGAACAGGTTTCACATGCCTGAGCTGCTGTTGTATAATAAAATAGCTCCACTAAACTAAGAAATCGTCCAGATAAGTGGCAGCGAACTATGCGCTGCTGGAAACACTTCCCCAAGAGAACAGCAACAGAACGTTCTGTCCTCGACCAAAATGAATTTATATTCTGCTGTGCGTGAGGCTTGAGGCTTGGGGCTCGTTTGTCTGGGGTTTTTGGGTTTTGTTTTGTTTTTGGGTTTTTTTTTGTTTCTTTTTGATGGTTAGGTTGACACTCAAGATCCCTATCAATTTTTTTGAATTCCATTGAGTACACTGGATCAGGTACGCATGGCTAGAGTGCCACCTCTAACCTGTGGCAGGCATCACCAACCGAGGGTGGCACTCTGCCCAGCTGCAGAATTTGCACTCCACACAGCTGGATCGATCAATCAACATTGAGGATGAGTAAGATGAAGCCCCTCTATGGAATTTTCCCCAGACTGACACTTGATAGGAAATGGTCACTCGACAAAAATACAGAACTGCCCTTTCTGAATGAGTATACCCTACATCCCAACCGGGAAAAGATCTCACCAGCTTTCTCTCTTAACAGACAGTACGTCTTCTCACAACCCAGTTTTACTTTCTTTTCTGAAATTGTTTCTCTGGACAACAAGGGGGTAAGGGTTGAAATGAAAGGAGTTTGGGAATGTGAAAAAAACAACACCTTCTTCTGAACAAAAAATGTCCTGGTAGCCCTCCCTCCCATTCTGATAGCTACTGTTTGATCTTTCAAATCTCTAGGATGGTTTTTGTTCAAAGATTCTTATCATGCCATTAAGATCAGCCTGGACACATGAAAGAAGAGATTGAGGTGAAAGAGATAAAGTAAGAGTCTTCTCAGCCTTACTACCACAAAACACAGAGCTTCCTTAGGGTTAAATCCGGCTCCCTCCCCACAGACCCCTTCAGTTCAAGGCTCCCAGCAAATCCCCAAGGAGGAGGGCGGAGCAGTGGTCCAGGGAAGGGAGCGGCAGAAAGACTACAGAGCCCAGTGCCCCAAGATGGGGCTGTATCAGTTCAGGTTCTGGTGCTTTTAGCCCTTCCTTCTCAGTGATAATGCACAGGCCAGAAGAAATATAAACAGGACCCTACCAAGATAGGAAAACAACGTTTTCCAAGTCCTTGAGATTTTAATACCTTAAGACTGAGTTTTTCCTCTAAATGAGAATTTAAATTACCATCAGAGCCTGCCACACAAAATAAACTGGCGTGAGAGGGGCTTGTTCCCATGGTAACCTTTTGCATACTTGGTTCTTTTTGCTTCAGTGCTGTTCACATGCATTCATCCATATATGAATTTCTCCCAGAAATGAGGACAAAATGCCAGGAAGCACTCTTATCAAAATGGCCTTAGGACAGATGAAAGTCTGCGTGTACCTGGGATGCTTGGAGTTATTATGGACAGTTTTAAGTTTTTAATTAATTTTTTTACTTGAGCAAAACTATTAATTTACAGCAAACAGAAAATCCTCTCCACCCCTCCCTTTACATATGGCCAGGAAGAATGAAACCCAGTGTGCCTGGTTCACCACCGGCTCTCCAGGACCGAGCAAAGAACAAGCCCTCAATAGCTGTGTTGAATGTTTCGACACCAGATACCTACCCCTCCTCCTTGTCCCTCTCCCAAGGAACAGTGAGCGATGGTATGAAGCAAGTGTCTGTTCGGCCTGATTAACAACCACAGTAAATGATCAGGGTCCTCACGATGGGGCTAGGCTGGGGTGAGGGGGCACTGAATGGCTCTGCTGTTGGCAAATATGGAAGCTGAGTGCTTATATGCCTTTTATCAGTGTTTCCCAAACTTTTGACATACGGTATGTGTACCCCTTCTATAATTTTCGTAACGCTGAGTACCCCTTGTAAAAAAAAAAAAAAGGATGTATTTTAATAACAATCAGAATATATTTATTTTTTCTTTTTTTGGTACATACACAAAATAATAATAAATGAAAAATAAAATTATTCATAATAAAATATAAATAAAAGTTATATTATAAATAACATTTATTTGTATCAATGAGAAGGATGAAATTGATTTGACTCATGAGAACGTAGAATTAGGCGCAGCTAAGCATGGTGCAGTGCATATCCCCACCAAACTGCGGTGCAACGAGTACCCCCACCAAACTCTTCCTGTACCCCTGGGGGTACGCGTACCACACTTTGGGAAACACTGCCTTATATGAATTCCTAACTACAAGGCATGGAATCTCAAGAGATTTGCTGTGGAATCTGGTTTGGCTCAGTGGACAGAGGATTGGCCTGAGGACTGAAGGGTCCCAGGTTTGATTCTGGTCAAGGGCACAGTCAAGGGCACATCCCCAGTAGGGGGCGTGCAGGAGGCAGTTGATGGATATTTCTCTCTCATCAATGTTTCTAACTCTCCCTTCCTTTCTTTAAAAAAAAATCAATTATATATATATTAAAGAGTAGATTTTCTAATCCATTCCCTGGTAAAAACTTCTTTGAAAACTCAAAACCTAACCAAGGTTTATGACTTCTGAAGAACTATGAGATGATAATTACATAACCAACCCGGTGACCCTGTGACCTTGGCCCAATGAAAGGGTATTGCTGCGTGTGACCCTCATTCATAGTAACTTCGCCAGAAGCAGCTGGGCAGGCTGTCTCCCTCCATCCCGCCTTGTTTTCTGTTCCCCACATCAACAGCCTCGTTGTGTGCAGTCATGTACTGCACGCTGCCCTGAGCCTTTTGTGGATGCAGCTGAAGTCTAAATTATAAATTATAAACACACCGGGAAAATGTGGACTCTTGGTTGCTGCTTGGAAACAGCATGGGGAATAAATTTATAGACTCCTGGAACAAAGTCAAGCAAAACAACCAAATCTTCTCGTGCTGAAGGCCCGTTTCCTATTGTGGGCGGGCCACTCTGAAAGAAAATCAGCACAGGGAAGACACGTTTCTCCTCAGGCACTATTTCCAGATCCTTGTTAGGTAGCTCCGTGATTTCGCAAGCCAGAATTCAATCCACAAAGAAGGATGAGATTTAAAGTAAGCCCCACATCTTTGCATCTCAGTTTTTCTTTATGAAATATGCCCAAAGAAAGGTTATCTTCCTGAAAGAACTTTTGTATGGCTCCCACAATTTCTTTAAAAAAAGGGGGGGGGGGCGTATTCTGAATTTTGAAAACCCCAGAAGTCAGTTTCCATAACATTCTTTAAATAAAGATGATGTTTGCCCAAGGGAACCAGAATTTCATGTCCTCTCTGACGTTTTCCAAACCTGCTTCAGTCTACCCAGCCTCTGGCTCTGGTCTGCTCTTTTCACTCAACCCTCTGCTTCAACTTGCATCAGGGATTTTTAAAATACTGCCTCTTCAGATGATTATTAGTACTCCTTAGCCAAATACAGAAGACGAAGATCAATGGGGTACACAAGTTCTCGCCCTGGTTTTAAGTGCATGTGGTGCAATGGTACATTTCTGTTGCTTCGTTCATTGACCATAATCAAGAACAAAACGTTTCCATGTGTGACAGCATGGATGGACCTAGAGGGCATTGTGCTCAATGAAACAAATCAGACAGAGAAAGACAGATGCCACGTGATTTCACTTAAATGTGGAATCTAAAGAGCAAAAATAAACAAACAAACAAAACAGAAACAGACTCAACAGACTGGATGGTGCCAGAAGGGAAGGGGTTTGGGGGACTGCGTGAAGGAGTTAAGCATTAAGAAGTACAAATTGGCACTTACAAAACAGCCATGGGGATGTCAAGTCCAGCATGAGGACTACAGTCAATAATAATACTGGAATAACTATGCATAATGCCAGGTGGGTACTGGAAATATTGAGGGGAACACTTTGTAAACTATATGACTATCGAGACACTACGCCAGTGTTTCCCAAACCTTTGACATATGTGTACCCCTTCTATAATTTTTGTAACGCTGAGTACCCCTCGTCAAAAAAAAGGATGTATTTTAATAACAATCAAAATATATTTATTTTTTCTTTTTTTGGTACATACGCAAAATAAAAATAAACCAAAAATAAAGTTATTCATAATAAAATATAAATAAAAGTTATATTATAAATAACATTTATTTGCACACTGGACCTCACAAGACTGTCTTGACTTGACTCATGAGAACGTAGAATTAGGTGCAGCTAAGCACGGTGCAGTGCATATCCTCATCAAACTCCGGTGCAACGCGTACCCCCACCAAACTCTTCCCGTACCCCTGCGGGTACGCGTACCACACTTTGGGAAACACTGCACTACGCCATACACCTGAAATCAATACAAAATAATATTGAAAGGACACTGTAATTGAAAATGTTTAACAAACAAAACGAATAACTGAGTGGAGAAGATTTGGCCAACCCTCAGTAATTGGCCCCAGAAAGACGATAGACAACACAGTGAGAGGGAAACCACCAGCAAGAAGAGAAGAGATCCCAGACAATGGGTAGGGGAGCAGGAAGAGGAAGGGAGGGAAAAAAGAGAGAAGGGGTGGTGACGAAGGCTCCATCACCTCCGCAATACCGAAGAGCAGGCTTCCCACGCTGTCTTTCCCAACTTCTTGCTTTCCTCCGACTTCAGTGATACGTGATCTCTTATCTCATGATTAGATTAATGATAACCATAAGTGAGCACGCTTCCAGATAAAGTCCATTTCACATTGCACCTCCCATGGCAAGGCTAATGGTGCACCATTACATCACACCTCTGGAAAATGTATGCAGGGTATTGGCCACGGGTACAACCTCGGCAGCCAGATGGCCTGGGTTCAAATCCCAGCCCCCTCTTTTATGAGCCGCGTAACCTTAGGCAGCTTGCTTAACGTCTCTTCATGCCCTCGCTCCTCATTTGTAAAATGGGAATAGTCATCATGGTGTGACCTCATACGGCTCTCACGATGACTGAATGAATTAAAACCTCTTAAGTGCTTAGCGCACAGGCTGACACACGGTACAGGCTCATTAACATTAATTATCATTTGAAGTGCAATAAAAACGCCTGTCCCTCCTACATGAGTTCACACCACTCGCATGTCTTTTAAGGAATGCCAGGAGGCTTTCTTGCCTTCCCAGCCCACTCTGTTCGAGGACAGCAAATCACGCTCCTCTGCTTCCATCCATGAATTCTGCCATGCGCCAAATCCTCTTAGCATCACAGGCATACACTTTCTCTTCAAGTTTAAAAAAAGAAATGTTTAATAGGCACTGATCAATGACAAAATTAGAGGAAGATCAAGTTCGGTCCTTTTTAGGTGCCACGCGTTGGTGCCTCCTCAGAGAGTTACAGATGGGAAAGTAATGAACCAGTGCAAACTAACGACTTTCTGCCAAGAAGTGGGGGAACATTTCTTCACGTGTAAACACTGTTCTTGGCCGTGGCCTCCTGACCACGGGGAAGGAAAAGCCATGTCACAGTGAAGGGGCTCTAGGCCAGGCAAGGCGCAGGCACACTTGGCCAAGACACATAGGGCAGGCACCATGTTTATTTTTAGAGCCCCCTGAGGGAGGCTACATAATGGCCCCCCGAGGAGGTCCACATCTTGGGACTTTGCTGTCTTACAAGATAAAAGTGACTATGGAGATGAGGTTGGGATCTTGAGTTGGAAAAGTCCTCCTAGATGATCCAGGTGGGCCCAATGGGGATCGCAGGGTCCTTCTTAGCAGAATCAGAGAGAAGATGGAAGGATGGACGCGGGAAGCAGAGAGCAAAGAAGATGGCATGCAGCTGGCTTTCACAGAGGAAGAAAGGGTCACAGAGAAGGAACGCAGATGACCGATGACCTAGAAGGTGTCAGCTCTGCCAACACTTGATGCCGGTCAATCTGAAATGGACTTCAAACTTCTGACCTTCAGGCTTCTAAGAGATAATTGTTGTTTTAATCTGCTAAATGGATAGTAATTTGTTATAGCAGCAATAGGAAACGAATACATCCTCTAATCTATCTCTCTCTCTCTCTCTCTCTCTCTCTCTCTCTCTCTCTCTTTCTCTCTCTCTCTCTCTTCACCTACTGCTCATTCCCCAATATCTAATATCTTGTACTTACACACCAGCCTCTGGATTACCAATGGGCCGGGCTGTAGAGGTCCATCAATTCCAGGAGGCTGGAGGTTCCGGACCCAGCTCCCCTTCTGTACTCATTCACTCAGTGACTTTTTACTGAACAAGTGTTCCACGCTCATTCTAGACACCCAACACATAACCCAGAGCAAACCCAACAAAAGTTCCTGCCTTCATGGCATGGACAACTACGGTACCTCCTGGGAGGGGAGCCTCCCTGTTCTAGTCCCCCAGGGCCCAAATGGAAGACCACACAAAACCTCTCAGCACCCCTGGTGAAATGGAACAAAAACAGCTTTGCTTCTAGGTCCCCTAAAAGACATGCTAAAGGGCAAGACACTTTCCCATTAGGTGAGTGCCAAGGAGGACAAAGGGAATGGGGAGGGGGGTGTAATGTAAGCCAAGATGGGAGCTCACAGGTAGATGCTCAAAGGCGTCCGAGACTCAAAAACAAGTTTAAGAACCATTGGCTTTGTGTAAGGAAAACACCTACCACAGAAAGACACAGAAAACCTGGGAGATGACTGTAAGAAGAAATTATAAACCAGCCTCGGCCTAGACCGAGAAGAACTCCTGGTGGCACGTGAAGCTAATTCCTTTCCGTCCTTAAGTAACAGAGAGCCCACTGAGGTTTCTCGTGTTTTAGGGAAGTAACTCCAGAGGCCGGATAGAGGACAGGATATAGGACTGACGGCTGAACCGAGGGGCAGAGAAGAAGGTCAGGAGGCCAGCCACGCATCCGCACACATAATCCACTGAACAGAAAAGCAGGCTAGCCCTGACTGGTTCGGCTCAGTGGATTGAGCCAAGGCCTGCGGACTCCAGGATCCCAGGTTCGATTCCGGTCAAGGGCATGTACCTTGGTTGCGGGCACATCCCCAGTAGGGGGCGTGCAAGAGACAGCTGATCAATGTTTCTCTCTGTACCTTGGTTGCGGGCACATCCCCAGTAGGGGGCGTGCAAGAGACAGCTGATCAATGTTTCTCTCTCATTGATGTTTCTAACTTCTTATCCTTCTCCCTTCCTTTCTGTAAAAAATCAATAAAATACATTTAAAGAAAGAGAGAGAGAGAGAGAGAGAGAGAGAGAGAGAGAGAAAAGCAGGCTGCAGTTCCTCAAAGTTTGAAACACAGAGTACCCCATGACCTACACCTAGTGTACACCCAAAGGAAATGAAATCATACGATCGCACAAGAACCTGTACACAAATGCTCACAGCAGCCTAACTTACAATAGCAAAAATTTCCATCAACTAATGAATGGATAAGTAAAATGTGGCACAGTCACACAATGGAATATTACCCAGCAAGGGAAAGAAATCAAGTACTGACACGTGTTACCACGGCGGTGAACCTTGAAAACATCATGCTCGGTGAAAGAAGCTAGTCATAAAAGACCGTGCAGTATGCGATTCCATTAATATGAACCGTCTGGAATAGTCAACTCCATAGAAACAGGAAGTAGGCTGGTGGTTGCCCAGAACTGGGCAGTTTGGGGTGGGGAGGGAGTGAGCACTAACGCACAGAGTGTTTCCTTTTGAGATGGCGAAAATGCTGTAAATGGTGACATTTGCTCAATTTGTAAATATACTAAAAAAAAATCTCTAAATGATACACTTTAAATGGGTTATTTACACGGCATATAAATTATTCTCTTAAGAAAGTGCTTCAGTAGAAAGGACAGGCCCTGGGAAATGGCCGGAAGGGGTAGAAGCTGAGATCTACTAATTCTGTTCATGTGTGGAGCTCTCTCTTTTCCTGCTTTCCCAGAGAACGGTTTGTATATGTATTTCGCCTCTTTTCAAGTGACTCTCAGGACGAGGCCCGAGATTTACACCACCAGGAAGATCTCTTCTGGTTGAAACAAGGCAGGGGGTCCCGAGTCCAGTTGTTTGGCTTCCCTGACACCCAAACTGGCCACCCTCACATGCCTTCTGGGAATTCCGGGCCCCTGGAACGCAATCCGAAACCGCTCCGCAGACCCGGAGGGCTGGGCCGTGTGGGAATGTTAAGCATCTGTGTAGGGTCAGGGGGAGGGAATCCAGCCAGGATCTCCCTCCCATGGAGGCCTGGGACATCATGTCCCCAGCAAAGGCCCTGCCCCGCGCACAGGCCTCTGACCCCAGCAACAACTGGCCGCCTTCAGCTGCTTCGTCACACACGATTCTCTAGTGAGAGGCACCGTTTCATTTCTAGAAAGCTGAGGAAGGCCTGTGTTCACGCCCTCCCGCAGGCTGTCCGAGAGGCCTACGGATGGCCATTTCGCCCAGAAGGGTCAACGTGTTCCAAAAATCTCACCAAGACGACGGCAGCTCTTAACTTTAGCAAATGAATATAGAATGACAAAATACGTCATGGTATCCTTTGGAGAAATCCCTATAGCATATGTACTTCTTAAATCTACATTTCCTGCTGCCAGTCAGTAACTTATAAACCGTGTCACTCACATTTCACCAAGGTTCCTGTTCTGGTTTATATACACGCACCTCTTCCTTCTTTTTCTCCACCAAAGCCCTGGCCCCAACACATACATCCTCTCCTCTGGAATGGCATTCTGCTCTTTGTGGTATCCCCTGCCCCTGTTCCTGCTTCAATCCACTTTTCTTTTATTTCTTTTATTTTTATTTTTTTTAAATATATTTTATTGATATTTTACAGAGAGGAAGGGAGAGAGACAGAGAGCTAGAAATGTCGATGAGAGAGAAACATCGACCAGCTGCCTCTTGCACACCCCCTACCGGGGATGTGCCCGCAACCAGTGTACATGCCCTTGACCGGAATCGAACCCGGGACCCTTCAGTCCGCAGACCGACGCTCTACCACTGAGCCAAACCGGTTTCGGCTCTTTTATTTTTTTTTTAAGACCAAGAGAGAGGGAGAGAGAGTGAGAGAAACATCAACGATGAGAAAGAATCATTGATCGGCTGCCTCCTGCACATCCCACACTGGGGGTCAAGCCAGCAACCCGGCCATGTGCCCCAACCGGGAACAGAACCCCGACCGCCTGGTTCATAGGTCGATGTTCACCCACTGAGCCAGGCCAGCTGGGCCCAAATCCACTTTTAAAGAATCTACCAAAACCTCATTAAGAACGCTGGTCCTACCATCCTTTTCCTCGCAACCATCCATGGGACCCAGATGTCCAAACCAAACTCCTAACTGTTGGCTTCTAACCGCACAACTTCCCCGAAGAAAAGCCCACGGATACACCGCACACCGACCCTTGGTTCCTTCCCAGCCCGCTCTCTGGGCCGCGTTATAAAGCCATCTGCACGCCTGCACCCACATCCTGCAAAAGGACCGCATCGGTGCCGAATCCTCTTTTACTGCTTGCTGAGAATGTTGACAGTAGATCACCACACTGTGTCATTCCCTGACATAGTGGCTGCATTATAGAGATGTGACCACTTACAATTCGCAAGGACTTCATCCTTCTCTAGCTTTCCTTTTACTTCTCCTCCTCCTCTTCTTCTTTTTGATTGACATCTTTTTTTAAAATGTATTTTATTGATATTTTACAGAGAGGAAGGGAGAGAGATAGAGAGAATTAGAGAGCTAGAAACGTCGATGAGAGAGAAACATCGACCAGCTGCTTCTTGCACACCCCCTACCGGGGATGTGCCCACAACCAACGTACATGCCCCTGACCGGAATCAAACCCGGGACCCTTCAGTCCCCAGACCGACGCTCAACCACTGAGCCAAACCGGTTTCGGCTTGATTGACATCTTAATAGTTGTGGTGGAAACTCCTGCAAAAGGCTAATTTGGACTTTGGCCTAGATGTACTGCATTTGGTCATTTCTCCAAAAAGGAGTAGCTCCCAGCCACAGTCCCCATCCTCACTTCAGCCGGAGGCAGAGCTGACTCCCAGCTAGCTGCAGGAATTAGAGAAAGACTACAGAAACGGCCTGTGTATAGTTTACTCGAGGGAGCGTTGCGCTGTGGATCCCTCCATGAGGGGGCGGCCTCCGTTTAGGAGGAATGCAGGAGGCTGCACCTGTGGGGAGGGGGGTCCCGCTGCACCCGTGACCGCTCAGGTTGTCAGCAGCTACTCGAGTTTCTGTCCGGCATCAGAGACCGAAAATGCCTTGGCACCGGTGCGAACAAGGCCAGCGTGAAGTTCACCTCCGGAATCGGTTACTGGTTATGAGACCTGATGGCTTAACTAGACCGTGCACAGCGTTTCACGGGTTCCAAGAGCTCTGCCTCGGCGTCTTTCCATTAAACCGCAGAAGCTCTGCCAAGGGCTTTTCTTAGAACTCATTACAGCTATGCAAACTAAATACCCACTGGCCTCTTTCTGAAACAAAGCTAAGGAAAACATACAATATAAATTCTTTCTTTCGCTTCTTTTCTCTTTTTTGGCTGACGGAAAAGCCATAATTCAGTTATAAGAACTGTTACATGAGAAGTGGACTCTGGAACAAAAAAGTCATCTGTAGGTTACATGATGGGCAGCCATCGGTGATATACTAGCTTTATAAAAAAGCATGCAGAGTTTATCTTTGCGATTTTATCTCTAGGAATTAAAAAGCTCAGATGTTGAGAAATATCGTTTTGTTCTAGTTTACAAATCCTCAGGTTTCTATATATTAATTCCTGTTACTTTTTTTTTTAAGGTTTGTGTGAGGATAAACAATAGTAAAAGTAAGAGGGAATTATTTTATGTCCTTGGGAAATTAATGGACAGCTGAACTTGCAGGTAGACCACGGTGGCAATGACCTATGATAGGCAGCTTTCACGCTCCGAGGTACACACGCAGGCCAAGTTGTACTTGGACAGTTTAAGTGTAGCTGCAGGTGCAGGGACAGAGGTAAAAAATCTAATCGTTGCCTCTTAGAAAGACCTTTAAAAACAAGAGGAAAGGTATGCCATTACTATTGCTCAAACTTTCAAACCTAACGTCACCCTCAACCCTATGACACAGAGCGGTAAGTTCAATGTCTAAGAAAGAAGATGCTGAGAGTATTATAGGCAGGGGACCCCTCACTACTAAACCATGACTTCCCACTGAGGCCACGGCCACTGTATTAAAACCTCCGGAGATCCAGCATGGAAATAGTTTTCCTTCACCATCTTTCTTTTCTGTGCTTTTACAAGGTGCATTTCACACACACACACATACAGACACACACACACACACACACACACACACACACACTTTTAATTTAAGTATTTCTCAGTTTTCTATAGTAACTTTATCTTCTTGCCAGATAATACCTGGGAGCCAACTCAAGTTTAATCTTAACTGTTTAATCGGGGGGAAAATATGAGAAAATGAGTGTGGATATGTAGTATACATTTTTTTTTAAAAAAGAGCATTGCTTTTACTTCAATGTTAATACTATAAAAAGCAAATCTAGCCCTAGCTGGTTTTGCTCAGTGGGTAGAGCATCGGTTGACAGAAGGGTTCCAGATTTGATTCTGATCAAGAGCACATATTAGGGTTCCGGGCTTGATCCCCAGTAGGGGGCGTGCAGGAGGCAGCGACCAGTGATTCTCATCATTGCTATTTCTCTCTCTCTCTCTCTCTCTCTCTCTCTCCCTCTCTCTCTCCGTCTCTCTCTTTCTCTGTCTCTCTCTGTCTCTCTCTGTCTCTCTCTCTCTCTCTCTCTCTCTCTATATATATATATATATATATATATATATATTTATTTATTTTAAAAATAAACAAAAGCAAATCTACCTTATCCTTTCTTTTCTCTAATATAAAAAAACTGACAAAGAACTATTATTTAACTGAGTGCCCATCTAATTTTAACAGAGAGGGCGGGATGAAAGAAAGATAAAACATGTGTGATTAAAATTACACAACCGTATTAATGCCTAAATTACATACTATTAGAGATGGAGGTATAGGTGTTTGAAAGCCCTGATGCTTCATCTCCCTAAGACCAGTGAGAGCGATTGCTTGAATGTGTTAAAACATTCTCCCCTGCTCGGTCCTCTGACACTTGCTAAACGGACAGCGCGGGTCTCTGAGGAGCTGAGGAGTGTGACTCTGTGCCTGGGCCCCAGGCCCGTGGATTAAGTCAGGCTAATTTAGACCAAATGATCTAACCAGCACAATGAGCACCAGAGCGCTCAGACAGGTGGCTGAGGGGAACTGCCCCACACATGTGCATTTTATAAACCTGAACGAGCTCCCAACGTTTAAAAATCAAGGGACTACGCCCACATGTCCAGATTTCCCACTTTCCTTGAAATATCAGAAGATCACAGCCCTGAGCTCACATTTCCACAACAGCCACAGTGGCTGGGGCTGCATTGCGCCCCCCTCCCCCATTTATAGTGACCCCACCACTCAGCACCGTCTCACACCCATCCTGTGACCCGGCTGCCAAGGCAGGGATTGGGATTTGGGCCCTGCTAGAGAAGGCTCTGAAACCCGATGTGGGTCTGAATTCTGGCTTGTCACTTAGTATGTGTGTATTTACCGCGTGAGTGCAACTTAAACTCTCCTTCTCATCTGCTAAAAAAGATATAATGCTATCTCCTCCATAGGTCTGGGCAAGGAATTAAAAAGCACAAAACATAGCAAGAATTTCGCAGGGTGTGTGGCATATGGGGCTGGATCCATGGTGGTAGACGTTGTTGTCATCATTATCATCATCATCAAATGACAAAGCAGCCACGAAATACTTGAGAAGATGCTGGTTTCCATCCAAGTCAGAAAGGTTTCTGAAATCACTATTTCTAGTCCCCACAAAGGTGTGGCTCAGTTGGTTGAGCGCCATTCTAAGCAGCAAGAGGTCGCCGGTTCAACTCCACATCATGGCCCATATCCGGGTTGTGGGCTTGATCCCCAGTGAGGGGCATGCAAGAGTGAGTCAACTGATCTCTCTCTCTCTCTCTCTCTCTCTCTCTCTCTCTCTCTCTCTCTCTCTCTTCCCCTCTCCCCCTTTCTCCCTCTCCCTCTCCCTTCCCCTCTATTTAAAAATAAAAAGAAATCAATAAAAACATTCAAAAAAGGAATACAAGTTTTATTAACTTAAAAAATGTTATTTAAACTGTGAGGAAGAATTAATTACGGCAATTAGCATCCAGATTTAATAAATGGAGGGCCGTAAAATGTGTGTCTTTCACTATAAAGGCTTTGGAGTTTGCAAGCCGCAATAACTGCTATCTCTGTAGGAACTGTAATTAATTGGGAACTTTCACAGGTCAGTTACAGAAGGATTATAGGGAAGAAAAATTATATCCAGCCATCTCTTCATAAGTTTAATGCAATCTTGGTGAACTGAAACCGGTAACAAAAAAAAAAAATTCTCATAATCTGAGCCAGAAAAAACTAGATGAGAAGCTAAGTCCAATTATTTACGGCATGCTGGCAAAAGCCCATGGTAGGACCCTAATGAATTTTTAGGGAGGTTGGAGAAGGAGGGGGGGGGGAAGTCCATGGAAACCTGACTAATAAATTCTCTTGAAATGGCATATGCAAGGCCATGGGAGGGTATTAACAGCACCTGGCTGAACACACTGTGTTCTGACGATCGGTACACCGTGCTGTAAAGCTCTGACAGTTTCCCCAGTGTTGACTTTGGCCACCGCGTATGTAAAAATGGGTATGAACAAAGGCTAAGCTATGAGCCTCGTGAGCATTTTACTTCAAGTCAGTCCATGCTAGCCAAGCGCCGTCTATCCCTTCTACAACAGCCAGGTAAAGTTATAAAAAACAGGTACCTTTTTTAATCCAATAAATATTTTTTTAAAAAACTAATAATCTTGTCAGTTAAATAACCACCAACGACCAAAACAAAACAAACAAACACAACCCTTGGAAGGCTCATTCTGTAGAGGGAAAACGGCAATTGTGAGATGGAAATGTGCCCCGGAGAACGTGCCTGTTCTACACATCTGGATCCTAGGCCATCCTGTCTTTAAAGGCAAGCTGTGGCCGAAACCGGTTTGGCTCAGTGGTGGAGCATCGGTCTGCAGACTGAAGGGTCTCGGGTTCGATTCCGGTCAAGGGCATGTATATTGGTTGCCCGCATGGCACGTCCCCGGTGGAGGGTGTGCAGGAGGCGGCTGGTCGGTGTTTCTCTCTCATCGACGTTTCTAGCTCTCTATCTCTCTCCCTTCCTCTCTGTAAAATATCAATAAAAATATATTTTTAAAAAAATAAAAAAATAAAGGCAAGCTGTGCTTCATTCAGAGAAACGAAGACACACGAAGAACCACGAAGACACACTGACGTCCAATGACCACAGCGGAGCATCAGAGGCAGCACCCTGGCTGCACCGCTCCATGCTGTTTGGAGGTGATGCCAATTGGTCTGAGGATCAACCTCTGACCTCAAGAAAGTCAGGCTCAGACAAAGGGGTTCTGAAGGCATGTCATTCACCCAGTGACCCCACAGAGAAGCGATCCTCCAGCAAATACTTCCTGTGTCGAACTCCGTATCTCACAGACACTGCACAGAATACGAGTCCTCCAAAGGCCTCCACTGAGATTAAACTCGTTCTTAAGGTATCCTGAATGCTTCCTCAGCCCCACGCACTGCTCCTTCTCAGACTCCTTTGTTGGCCCTCCGACCCCCGTCTTCCCAAGCTCTAGGTGTTGGAAGGCCCCAAGGCTTGGCACTCAGCACTTTCTCCTCTCTCTCCTTCCTTTTTTTCCCCATCACCACCACTTAAATTCCATCTATACACCAACCACTCCCAAATATGTCATCACCTTTCGAACTGCCCCAATACATCTAACTGCCTGTTCAGTAGCGATTCCAGACATCCTGCAGCCATCTGAAAAGGTGCGGCGCACGTGGGACAAATGACCACCAAGGACTCAGCACTGCCGTTAAAGGCAAAATGATGGAGACGGTAAAAAAAGATCAGCGGTTGCAGGGAGCTTGGGGACAGGGAGGGATGAAGAGATTACATACACACAGAGAGTACACAGAGAATACTCAGAGGGACCGGGGAGGGACATGGGAGGTTAACTCCCATGGCAGAGAAAATATGCAAAATAGTTTGCTGGGGAGAGCCCCCTCGTGGTCAGTGCACATCATATCAACTGGTTGACCAGTCAACTGTCCCCTGGTGGTCATAGCAAGTTGTTGAGCAGCCTTAGCATATCATTAGCATGTTATGCTTTGATTGGCTGAATGGATGACCGGACAACTGGACACTTAGCATATTAGGTTTTTATTATATAGAACTGTTAACACTGAAATTCTGGATACTGAACCATTGCTCACATTGGAAACACAGGGTTAGGCTCCTACAAGCCTCTGGTAACGGCATTTTCATCAACGGATTAATGCATAACCTTGTTTTATGTGTGGTATTCATTTGTTTTTAAATCTCTAGGTAACACCGACTTTAAATTTGTTTTTATTGATCTTTACAGAGAGAGGAAGGGAGAGGGATAGAGAGACAGAAACATTGATGAGAGAAACATCATCGATTGGCTGTATCCTGTCCCCTACAGGGGACCACGCCTGAAACCTGAACCTGGAATCCGACCATGACCTCTTGGTTCATGGGTCGACACTCAACCACTGAGCCACATTGGCCAGGCTATGTGTGTTTTTGTTTATAGACATTTTATTTAATACTATGGTTGTTTCCTTAGCATTGAACTCATGGCCAACAGCACTATAATTGTGGCCTGACCAAACCTTATCTAACATACACATTTTCTCCATGAGGCACATCACTGCCTTCCTACTCTTAGAAACTCAGGACAGCATTTCAGTGCTCTGCTTGCGGACCATTTTGAATAGCAAAATCACCACCAGAAGAAAAAAATCCACAAAAATGTGGCATTAAATGGAATGCATGGCTGAATGCAAAAGCACAGCAAGTATTGATGTAAGGATTATAAATACATTTTCGTGGTAGGCAAACTCACAAATATGGAATGCACAAATGAGGAGCAGCAGCAACACATGTCACTCACAGAGGTGTCCAGTCCTGCAGCAGGAGAACAGCCTTTGACACCTGAGTGCGGGTCCCACTCAGACACTCGCTGGGCGGGGGACCACAACTTACCACACCTCCCTCTGAGCTTTCCTTTCTCGTTTATAAAGTAATAATGCCCACACCTTCTCTTCTTTGAGTCAAATAATAGTAATTTCAGTAGCATTTTGTTGAGTTTTGTTTTCCATTGCTAATCATTGTTCATTACAGTCTTTTTAGAGCAGTGGTTCTCAACTTTTCTTTAAAAAAATATATATTTTATTGATATTTTACAGAGAGTAAGGGAAAGAGAGAGCTGGAAACGTCAATGAGAGAGAAACATCTACCAGCTGCCTCTTGCACACCCCCGACTGGGGATGTGCCAGCAACCAATGTACATGCCCTTGACCGGAATAGAACCCGGGACCTTTCAGTCCACAGACCGATGCTCTACCACTGAGCCAAACCGGTTTCGGCGGTTCTCAATCTTTTTAATGCCACGAACCTTTAATATATTCCTCATGTTGCCAAAACCCATTTGGCTCAGCGGATAGAGTGTCAGTCTGTGGACTGAAAGGTCCTGGGTTCGATTCCTGTCAAGGGTATGTACCTTGGTTGCAGGCACATCTCCAGTAGGGGATGTGCAAGAGGCGGCTCATGGATGATTCTCATCGATGTTTCTAACTCCTCTATCTCTCTTTTCCTCTCTGTAAAAAATCAATTGTATATATATATATACAATTGATTTTTTATATATATATTCATTCCTCATGTTGTGGTGACCCCCAACCATAAAATTATTTTCATTGCATCTTCATAACTATAATTTTTCTACTGTTACGAGTCGTAATCTGTGTTTTCTGATGGTTTTAGGCTCTACAACAGCGGTTCTCAATCTGTGGGTTGTGACCCCTTTCACAATTACAGTTATGAAGTAGCAACGGAAATAATTTTATGGTTGGAGGTCACCGCAACATGAGAAACTGTATTAAAAGGTCTCGGCTTTTAGAGCAACCATGTCAAACTCAGGGCCCGAGGGCCGTATGCCTCATTTACTTGGCCTGTGTTAGCCTTTGAGTTTGACATGCTTGCTTTAGGGTGAAGTTCCCATAGTTCTCAGATGCTGCTGAGTCAGACTAAATAGAGCAACCTGGTTCCCATCTCACTGCAGCAAACCCAGTGATCTGTGGGCACGCTTACTCTTCTCGGGATCTTAAATGTTTACTCCCAAGACAGAGAAAAGATGCAGAATAGTGAATAGGGTCAGCACAGTACTTTCTTTAAAAAGGTAGGACAATAAGAAACCATTTGTGCTGGCCTGTCTCTGCATAAGGAGATTCCAGAAGGAGAAACAAGACATCTAATACATTAATGGAAGGTGGGGGGGGGGGTGTATGCCCTCTGACAGTGTTTGCACGTTTAAGTCATATAAATATATACCTTACTACTGACTTCTCCTTAAGCTAGAGTGTATCCAAACCCCAGGATTTATAAATAATTCAGAGGCAAGGAAATTGAAGAATTGTGCATTCAAACTAGAAGAATGTTTAGCATTTCGAACCATGACATAATCCAACCTGTTATTCTTTAAATAGAGATCTTCGTATTGTAAGTTACCATTGAATTACATTGCAGAAATGTTGGTTTATTAAGCTCCATTCCATCCATCCCAGTTGCCCCTTTAACGAAGTTACTTCAAAATACAAAATAACAACATATGACTACTACTGTAGTTCAATATGTAGTGAGAGACTAGACTGAACTATATTTGAATTAAAACATCTACTAAAGACCCCTAATCCTATGAGATTAATCTGAAGAGAGAGCATCTAAGGAAAGTGGTGGAAGTATGGGTTAGCGAAAGGTCACGTTCCTAGTTCAGGAAGCCAGGCCGAGGTCATGCATCATGGAGCACACCTGTTGTGTATGTGTTTACCAAGGATCTTGCCTCTCATGTTCAGTTATATTTCCAGTGTCTGCTACACAGTAGCTGCTGTATACCTTATGCTGCAAAAAAACCAAACCAAAACAAACAAACAAAAAAAACCCCAAACCAACTCACCCACAATAATTTATCCAAAAAATAAGATTCAAGAAAAATCTCATATTCAGAGCAATGACTATCTCCCCATGAAATTAGATTTCATAATTCACGTAAAACCATTTATTTAAAGTTCCTGAATGAGAAAAGACTATGTAGAAGAATCCTTGGCTTATTTGAGGAGTATTGAATAAAAAATAATTTAAAAAAAAGGCTTTTTTAAGATACTTAGTGTCGCCCTAGCCGGTTTGGTTCAGTGGATAGAGCATCGGCCTGCAAACTGAAAGGTCCCAAGTTCAATTCCTGTCAAGGGCACATGCCCGGTCTGTGGCTCAATCCCCAGTCAGGGACTTGCAGGAGGCAGCCGATCCATGTTTCTCTCTCATCATGGATGTCTCTATCTCTCTCCCCCTCTTCCTTCCTCTCTGAAATCAATAAAAAAACATATTTAAACACAACAAAAAGATACCCAGTGTTATTCTTCATGTAAGACTCTGGCTCTTGGCCGAGCAAAAAGAAAAATCACTAGTTTGTGGTCCATGACAATGGCATGGTAGGTGACTGTGTTTAAACAACCATACTGTATGCAGAGACACCGCAAACCAGCTGTACTGGGGCCCGTCTCACTGCATTGCCTTTGGCAGAGTTTGAAATTTTCACCGTGCCTATGTATTATTTTGGGTGGTGGTGGGCGGTTCCTCTCGCCCACTGTTTCTTGGACCCGAGCCCAGCCCGGTGGCCTCCTCCAGATGAACGCGCAGCGGGCCACGCCCTGACGAGGGGGCACATGGCTCACCCGGGGAAAGGCAGGCATTTCACATGGACCGGAGCGGTTCCTGGACACGATCCCTTCCACCCTGTCAAACACGGCCTATGCTCCATCCCAGGCTTGTTAAAAGAAACGCATCCCCTGCGATTATTAAAATGTTATAGCACGCTTTCCTCGAACCCGGTGTTCACTGTTCCCAGGGGGAAGGAGAAGTCAGCTCTGCCTCCTCCGGAGCCCCCGCCCCAGCTGGTTTTCATAGCCGCGATGTTCACGCTCGGAAAACCACTTTCACATATTACCCCGCCATTAGGAGGCTATTCACATCTCTGCTGTAGCCAATCTTTCTCATATAAAAAAAAATAAAATCCTGGCAATGTGGTATTCATTTTTACGTACCATTCCCACAGGGTTCTTGCCACATCCAGGCCCTAATGGAAGTCAGACTCTGCACCCAAGGAATCGCTTGCTTGCAAAGCCCACCCTGCGTGCGACCAGCTTCCCGAGTTCGGATACCACGGGGAGGATGTCTAGAAAAAGCACTGGCAGGAATCAGTGATTCTGCAGCATGCGCTGGTGATGGCATCACGGCAGGCACGGACCTCAGTGCCCTGGGGTTTAGATCCTCTGGTTATTCTGCTCAAGGTCAGCTCGTGGAAAGCTCACTTAGCTGCTGACGTGCAGAGGAATGAAGCCATCTGCCTTAGAGGAGACACGACTCCTTGCTTCCAGCCTCAGGACAGAGAAATGCGATCAATAAAAAACTAAAAAAACGAGTCTTCAAATTAGGGATTAGCTCATGCCAGGAAAGTCTCAATAAAACAGGCCAACGCAAGCCAACGTGTCTCCAGCTTGAACAGCCGAGTTTCCAAGGAGAAGGCGCTTCAGAGGGCCCAGAAGAATGTGTTCGTCTACAACGTGCAGGGGAAGAGCGTTTGGAGTCTAAATAATGACACATTTCCCCCTTTAATTTGGAAAGGATACTTAGCAAGCAAAAAGAAAAAGTGTGTACTTCTCAGCGATGTCTACAAAAGGATATCCCAATCTCTACGTTTATTAATAAATTGGCGAGATGCTATTCTGATATTCTAGATTAATAAAATTACATTTCGGCCCAAACCGGTTTGGCTCAGTGGTAGAGCGTCGGCCTGCAGACTGGAAGGTCCCGGGTTCGATTCCGGTCAAGGGCATGTACCTTGGTTGCGGGCACATCCCCAGTGAGGGGTGTGCAGGAGGCAGCTGGTCGATGTTTCTCTCTCATCGACGTTTCTAGCTCTCTGTCTCTCTCCCTTCCTCTCTGTAAAAAAATCAATAAAATATATTTTTTTAAAAATAAATAAATAAAATAAAATTACATTCCTATCGCAAAAGCTGTTTTGTGGATGTAAACAGAACACTGCCCAGGAAGACTGAAAAAGGAAAAGGAATAAAGGGCTAAGCAAAGGTTCAAACAGGAGGCATTTGATCAGAGTGACGCCAGGGGTGGAATCACAAGCAAGGGAACCACACTCTTCGCCCCTACATAACCTGTTTCAAAAACCCGTGAAATGTGAATTTTCAAATAACTCTACCAGATACCTAAAACTAAAGGAAAGGTGGCCAAATAGTTATCTAAAATTTTTTAAAAGCCCTCCTAAACATCTTTAAGTTAATGCTACTTTATCGAAACCCAAGAGAATAATTTCATGGCTTCATCATTCCTGTTGTCTTTTCAATGGAATGGACTCAAGCAAGCTTCCTCCTTGACAAAATGGCCATCCAAGTTGTCTTGGGAAACATACTTCTTCCTAGCAGACTTTTCAAAGATGTCTACATGCACGCACAGATGCAAACGGAAATGTGTATAGCGAAGTGTTGGGCACTGAATCTACACAAAATGCAGGAGGAGAAGAGAAGTGGGTGTTGCATGACAGGGCGACCTCAGCGAGAAGCACAAACACGGCTATTGTGCCCTGTTCTGGTGGTTCCTATCACTCCTCTCCGCCAGGAAAGAAATTCCAATGAACTCCCGATACACAGACAGTCTTCTTGCCACAGAGGTCCCTTTGTCTGAATCCCCCACAAGTGACAAGGTCAATCTTAGCCAATCTTGACATTTCTATGGAACCTTTCCACCACATTTTTTCCCCCCGAGTTCAAATCATTTCCCGAAACCTTTTGGAAATCCAAAGAAAACTCTGCATAGATAAAGTATCGGGTAAGTCCTTGAACAAATACCATTCGTGATTTTTTTTTCCCTCAAGACATTTTTCTATAAATATACTTATAAAATCTAAAGTGTCAAGGTTGGGATGATTTAATCCACATCCTTGAAAAAAAAAATAAACCCAAGGGTGTGGTAAGACTAGACTGAATTAATATTTAAAACAGTATTCACCTGTCTTCTCAGCATACAGAAAGTATTTTCAGAATTTTTAAAGAAAATAGTATTTTCACAGATTTTACAAGAATTTTATATTTTAAAAAATTAAAATGTTGTGCTGTGAGGTTGCTAAATATATACATTACCACATAAGGAAGAATTCTCCCATTAAAGTCGTAAGAAAAATTTGCAAACTCGTTTTCTATGAAAGTTTATTTTGGAAATATTCATTTTTTTTCCCCAGAAGAAGCAGCGGAAAACTATCATCTGAATTCAGTCAGCGTGTTCCAAAATTCTTCTTCCTCAAATCACTATGAAAGCAATTTAAGGAGTTTAAGATAAACTACTTGGATGCCCTTTTAATTTCACTGTATCGTTGCATGTTAGGGTGTCTGATTATATAGGAACCAGAGGACACTTTTATAACCAATGAGCTTCCTCAACCCATCCCCCATGGAGACACACTCCGAGACTGCTTATGCTAAAGACACTGGACAGCATCCCCCGCCTGGGGAACAAAGGCCACAGGGAAATGACAGGCCGATGATGTCTATGGTGTGGCCCAGGGCTGTGTCAGAAAAGTAGCTGCTTTTTGCTTGTAAGGTCTCAACATTTAAGAGGTCACAACATTCAAAATAAGACAAAAGTCTAATCACTCGCTATGACTAGCTCTATGGGTGATGTCCACCACAAAGAGTGAGTCCTAATAATTTCCCAGATGGGTAATCCCTAGAAGAGGCCTAAAATTAAACTGAGCTCTTTACACTGAACTCTGAACTGTACTTTAAAAAAAAACAAAAAAAAATTACACTAATAAAAGAGAAATATGCAAATTGACCATACCTCCATGACACAAATCAGCTAATCAGGAGTGAGTATGCAAACTAACCCAACAAAGCTGGTGGGTTAATTTGCACACAAAGGCTCAGAGCAGCCGGGAGGAAGGCCTATTCTTGTACGAATCTTCATGCAATGGGCCTCGTGTGTGTGTGTGTGTGTGTGTGTGTGTGTGTGTGTGTGTGTGTATGAGCCCTAGTCGGTTTGGCTCAGTGGATAGAGCATTGGCCTGAAGACTGAAGGATTCTGGGTTTGATTCCAGTCAAAGGTAACTCCACTGCAGGCCCAATCCCCACCCTGGTAGGGGTGAGTGCAGGAGGCAACCAGTTGATGTGTCTCTCTCACATCAATGTTCCTCTCTCTTTCTGTCTCCTCTCTCTAAAAACCAATGGAAAAATATCCTTGGGAAAATATGTTCAAATAAGAATCAAAAACCTCACTAGTTTCCATTCTATTTGAATGAAAGAATGAATGAGTGAATGAAGCAAATTCACATCATTAATTTAGGTCCAAGTCTCCTGAGCTGGAAAAAAAAAAAAAAAAGAAGCTGGTACTTCTTCACAAAATGCTATATAGGATTAAATCAGATGAAATAAGAACTGTTGGAAAAAGACAACATTGATGCCCAGATGCTAATAATTAATGCATAACAATTAGGGGCAACAGCCCAGGATCAACAAGCAATCAAAAAGCTTAGAAGAGCTCGCTTTTGAACGTTAATTCATCAACCATGTGCCTCGTGCTTAAATCAAGTGCTAGATTTAACTTGGCCAGACCACAAAGTTTACATTAAAATCTTTTCCATCGGCCAGAAAAACTGTGTGGTCCTGCTTGTTTTAACTCACAACTGGCAGAGTCAAAAACCCATGTAATGGTTCAAAATCCACAGCTGCAAATGCAATGCAGATGAAACGCTGCGACTAGACCCCAGCCATTGTTTCTTTTTCCACAACATTCTACCCTCGTTTTAAGATTGATAACAGCTAACAACTACAACTGGTAACACTTTCATCTGTCCCAATCAGGACCATTATCCAAGCTGAAATCTCCATGTTAACAACTCAGAAGCCGCGGACTCTTGGAGCTTGCAAAAGCAATGCAAAAAAAAAGAAGGTAAAAAAAAAGCATGCAGTAGCCCCAGAGGTCTGCAAGAAATAACCAGAACAGCGTAACTGGCAGCTGGAGCATGTCCGGGCCTATTGCGAAGCACTGGTCCAAGGATCCCACCCCTCCAAGGCAAACTCCAGACAGGGAGCAAGGAAACAGCTCAGACTTCGGCGGCGCTAACCTAACACACAACCCCCAAGCCTTACGCCGAGGGAAGAACCCATTTATTTCTATTTTGTTCCAAGTCAAAATAAAGATGGTTGCTACAAGGATGTAAAACATACCCGTGCACATCACTGTGCTGGAATCTATGTACACCAAGACCTCTCCTTGAACCTAGGCTTGGACCGATGCCGGCAGAGATAGACAGAGAGGGGGCATTACACACAGAAGCCAATAAATACAAAACTCGGAGCCATTTCGGAAGGTCAGACACAGATGACCAAAATGACAACAATAATACCAACAAAATCCCCGCTACCCCGGTTCCCCGAAAATAAGACAGTGTCTTATATTAATTTTTGCTCCCAAAGATGCGCTAGGTCTTATTTTCAGGGGGTGTATTATGTTTCCATGAAGTAGGTCTTATTTTCGGAGGATGTTTTATTTTCGGGGAAACACGGTAGGTGTTATGTAGTGATTACTTTACATGTTATTACCTCATTTAATTATCCTAAAAGCCTAGGAGATTAGCTATAATTTCTTTTTTTTAAAAATATACTTTATTGATATTTCACAGAGAGGAAGGGAGAGAGATAGAGAGCTAGAAACGTCGACGAGAGAGAAACATCGACCAGCCGCCTCTTGCACACCCCCTACCGGGGATGTGCCCGCAACCAATGTACATGCCCTTGACCGGAATTGAACCCGGGACCTTTCAGTCCGCAGACCGACGCTCTACCACTGAGCCAAACCGGTTTCGGCAGATTCGTTATAATTTCATCCCCATTGGATTCATGGAGAAACTAAGGTTTAGAATTAATAAGCACTTGTCTATCCTGTTACTGGAAGAGAGATATATTTTTTTTAATTTGAGGTTTTATAACCTTCAGCTTATTGTTTCCTGCAAAACTCAAGAATGATGATTATAATAATGTATTTCTTTGGGCATAAATAGTATTGATAAAAATCATAAAATGTTTCGTAGCTCAAGGGATGCCAATCGCCATTTGCCAAAAACAGGGCAAAGGGTGCGCAGGTAGCTGACTGCCGGTGCTCCAAAGGGAAGCGGGGCAGAAGGTTCCGGGTGTGAACCGTCACTATATCCCTGTTCCCTGTCCAGCACACCCTTCCGCCCTGCCTGGGCCCGGCCTTCCGGTTCAGAGGTCATCTACCTTGCCCTCAGCAGGGGTGAACCTGGGAGCTATTCACCTGTGTAAAACTGAGGACGTCTCCAACAGGCTTTCTGTGTTTTGTCACACCTTTACCCCAACTTCGTGATCAACTCTGCAGCTTCCAGAAATTCAGGCTTTTAAATCTGGTTCTCTCCCAGTTTGAACTTTCTTGGATTGTCTGAAAGAGTTACCGAGCACCCAGGTTCCAGGCTCCCAAATGTTGTGGCTGGTGTGTGTGTGTGTGTGTGTGTGTGTGTGTGTGTGTGTGTAATATCTCTCTCTCTCTCTCTCTCTCTCTCTCTCTCTCTCTCTCTCTCTCTCTCTCTTCCCCTCCCTCTCTCCCTCTCTCCCCACTCTCTCTCTATCTCTTCCTTTTGCGTTTGTGCATTGACTTTCCCGTCATTTCCCATGTGGCCTCCGAAGGGAATGAATGCAAGGTCATCTTTCATTGGCGATATCTCCCTCGCCAAGCCTTCGGATCTCCCCACTGCCTTCCTGCAATCTTTACTGAAAAGACTGCACCTATTATTAAGACGCCTGTGGCCTTTATTTCTCTCCCTGAAATGATACATAAGTAACTACCTATCTCTTTGACTTCAGTCTGGGTCATGGGTAAAAGCTGAACCATGTGGACTAAAATACCCCCGTTATTAGAGAGGACTTGCACATGAATTCTCATCTCAGGAGAGAGAAAAAGGACAAGGAATGTCATAAAAAAGCATTAATAGCTTTTGAGAAGTCACCGTCTTTTAACCGTCTGCAGAAGAAACTTTGGTTTTAGGGAGAATGAAGCTTCTTTGCTATACTAAGGGAAACAGGTCAATTGCTTTACTCACCAAAGATTCTGTGGTAAACACACTGAATATGGAGTAAGGGAGGAACAGTTGCTAATGAAAAAGCAATCGGAACGGTCATGACTTCAGGGCAAAAATTAAACAGGTTCCACAATGTAAACAGTTCCGTCTTCTCTGGCCTAGTTCAACCTAACTGGTCTTCCTTTTACAATGTACCTTTAAGAATCCGCCAGGAAGGATAAAGTGCTAATATTAGTTTTGTAAAACTGCTGAAGGTTTATTGGTAAGGCATTCACGTTTAGCATGGCAATGACCAAACAGAAAACACACTCCACCAGGCAGCTATGCTGCGTCATTATCTGAGTAAAAGGTCATCCTGTTTTAATAGGAAGGCATTTCATAAAATAATAGCAAAGCGTGTGCATTGAAAGCAATATTTAGTATCTTGTGATATTCTAAGTTTAATATAATCTGTTTAAAGTTGGGGGGACAAAATCTTCAGGAGAAGCAAATGTTGGGCACATTCCATTCCGAATGTGCACTATTACTATAATCCACGCCAAGCGGAAACTAGAGACTGTGGCATCATCTTTAAGTTCCTCATCTTATGTGGGGAACATATCCAGTTCCTCGGGACACAAAGCATAGTGAAGAATATTTTAAAATATATATATATTTTATTAATTTTTTACAGAGAGGAAAAGAGAGGGATAGTTAGAAACATCCACCAGAACGAATCATCAATCAGCTGCCTCTTGCACACCCCTTCCTGGGGATGTGCCCGCAACCAAGGTACATGCCCTTGACCGGAATCGAACCCGGGACCCTTTAGTCCACATGCCGACGCTCTATCCACTGAGCCAAACTGGTTTCAGCAGTGAAGGATATTTTTATTTCACTTGGTGGAAACAGAAGGCAAGCATAGTTTTAGCTTTCTATTACTTTCCCAAGAAATACCAATGTTTCAACTTTAACATGGAAAAAAGGAAAACAAGCATCATGCAAAGTTCTTTTGCTTTATATTTTTATGGGTCACAAGCAATTGTTGGAAAAAAGTAACTGAAATAGTTAGCATAGACTGTATATTTAGAATGAAAACTCAGAGTGGAGGGTGAAAATGTACCATTTTATAAAGCATCAAAACAAAGGCTCATCTAGGTTTCCTTTTGTAGAAAACCTTTCCACACAAAAGACCTCACTTAGTGTTTCTAAATACAGCAGGAGGGTTAATATTCAGCCATAAACAAAAGACAATTTCCTTTCCTGATAGTATCAGGCTTTTAGTACTGACATCCTAAATTCAAAAACAATGGGAATTAGATCACATTCTCTTAAGAGGGCATGCGTATCAGTCATACTTGTAAGTCTTTTTCTAATAACATGAAATTATATATAAATTATTCTGAATTAACATAGATATATGAATCAGAACACACAAAAAAGAATAATCCAAGGATGTGTACAGATATGCAAGGCATACACTACATATGGTGTTTAGTTATGAATTAAGCCCACTCACTTCCAAACCAGTTAGCTAATACTCCTCTTACGTAGGATGCTTAGGCTTTTAAGACTTCTTTGGTCCTTAAAAGACAGGGAGCTTGAGTCCAGGGAGATTTCAGGAGTTTGAGTGACAGGGCAGTTAACACAGTTAAGGTGGAAGGAAGTAGGTCCAGATTTGGGAGATCAGTATGACATTGACCTAAGACCATGGTCGGCAAACTGCAGCTCATGATCAACATGCCACTCTTTGGCCCCTTGAGTGTGGCTCTTCCACAAAATACCACAGCCTGGGCAAGTCTATTTTGAAGAAGTGGTGTTATAAGAAGTTTAAGTTTAAAAAATTTGGCTCTTAAGAGAAATTTCAATCATTGTACTGTTGGTATTTGGCTCTGTTGACTAATGAGTTTTCCGAGCACTAGCCTAAGACATACTGATACTGCCCACATTTAAAGGATCTACTTATACCATGAAAAAGAAAAGAAGGGGGCAAATTCAGCTACCTGCCTAATTACACCTTTATTTATTTATTTTTTATTTTAAAATATATTTTTATTGATTTCAGAGAGGAAGGGAAAGGGAGAGATAACGGTAAACATCTATGAGAAAGAATCACTGGTAGGCTGCATCCCGCAAGCTCCACACTGGGGATCAATTCCAAAACCCAGGCATGTGCCTGACTGGGAATTGAACCATGACCTCCTGGGTTCACAGGCTGATGCTTACCCACTGAGCCACGCCAGCCGGGCCCCAATTACACCTTTAAAGAGGGTTACAAAGAAAACAGTTGCCAGGCCCTTGGCACTGACAGGGAGGGCAACAGGGCATTCAAGAGAGAAGGAAGCCTCCATTGTGGACAGGCTTTAAGAGAAATCCATGCAATTCTTATCCTGTTTACTTCATTTCTGCCCCAACCCACAGGGTCCTCAAGTATTTCTGGGCCAAAATTCTGACCTTGGTTCCTCTCTCTCTTCTATTTTACTCTATGCATGCGTCTCAAGGAGGGCACTCCCGGTCTTTGGGTGGCACCCCTCATGCTCATGTGGGACTGTTGTGCCAACTGCAGGGTGCCTGCTACCTCTGGCCCCCCTGACTAATGCCAGCAGAACCACCAAGTCACTGGAGCAACCCAACATGCATTTCCCAGGGCCCCTAGGCAGTAAACACAGCCACCGCCACCTAAAAACCAATGCTGCCAGCTCTGGCATCTCATGGAGAACCACCCCTATGACTCAAACCCCACACCTCCACTCAAGATTTTTCTCTAATCTGCTTCCCCTCGGGCTTCACAATCCCTTCAAACCTGCCCCAAATTGAATTTCTTATCTCCCTCACGCAGCTCCAACCTGTCTCTCTCCTATCCTGGCCCATACAACCACCATCCAGTCAGCAAGAAACCTGGCAGGCAGGCAGGCGAAGCTCCTCCCCCTTTCTCATCAAGTCCTCAGGATTCTATGCGCTGAACATCCCTCCAGTCCTTTCTTTCCAACTCCCATCAGGTTCCCACCATCTCTGGCTGCTTTCCTGGAAGGGCCTCGGAGCTTTCACCATCTTCAGAGCCTCTCTAACGCCTGGGATTGGACAGTTGCCTTCCAGGCCACCACCCAGTCCCCTGTTTAATGCCACGATGTTTCCACACACAGCCTCCGCAGGGCACACTGAGCCTTCGCCTTCCTCAGCTCTGAGTCCCACCGGGGCCCTTAAGCCCATAACCTCCAGCCGGAACCAATGGGCCTGCCGATTTCAGGAGATGGGCCCCGCATTGGGATGTCTCTGCACACACGCTGGGAATGTCCCACTGGCCACCACTGGCAGCTGGGGACCAACAGCCACTGGGCAGACGCCATTCGCTAACATGCTCTAGAACCCAGGCACCTTGTAGAATAGAAGGTTCCATAGTATTGACTGAAAGGAGCAATTCTTTTTCTTTAAAAAATATATATAGCCAAAACCGGTTTGGCTCAGTGGTAGAGCGTCGGTCTGCAGACTGAAAAGTCCCAGGTTCTATTCCGGTCAAGGGCATGTACCCCCGGGAGGGGGTGTGCAAGAGGCAGCTAGTCGATGTTTCTCTCTCATCGACGTTTCTAGCTCTCTATCTCTCTCCCTTTCTCTCTGCAAAATATCAATAAAAAAAAAGATACACACACACACACACACACACACACACACACATATATATATTTTATTGATTTAAAGAGGAAGGGAGAGGGAGAGAGAGAAACATCAATGATGAGAGAGAATCATTGATTGGCTGCCTCCTGGATGCTCCCTACTGGGGTTCTAGCCCGCAACTCAGGTGTGTGCCCTTGGCCTGAATCAAACCTGGGACCCTTCAGTCCACAGGCCAGTGCTCTATCCACTGGGCCAAATCAACTAGTTCTAGGAGCAATTCTTTATGAAAAAGAAAAGAATTTAGTATGGACCCGTCACTCACACACACACACACACACACACACACACACACACACACAAACACCAGAATGAGAATTATCTTGTCCTTGCCTTCTCCATAAAAGGGCTTCTTGGCGTTATTTATGGGCAGTAAAGAACCTGAACTACCATAAAGGGGACCGGATGCCACACTGTTAAGTTGACTGTTGAGCATGTTCTGACCTCGACCGACACTAAATATCGTAGCGCCTAGAGCTACCATTTCTCATTAGGTAAGAGGAACATAGCACTTAACAGGCCGTGCTTAATCAGTAATACCCCATCCAGACACTGACCATTTGTCTTACTCAAGATCCTGTTTGACATTTCTTAGGACTGGAAACTCTGTTGTGGGCAGCGCATTAAATAGTTATCACTAGAGAGTCATTCTTGGAGACCGAACGCTGGAAATCCAACCCAATAGGCATTACATAATAAATGGGCTTTGCCAACATTCTGAGCACTTTACATTTTTAAAAGGCTGTATCTGAGTGTTTCAGATACGTAAATGGGTTTTCAAACCGAATTAAATAAACGTGTGCACTCTGTTATTATAAAGCAGACATAAGATTATCACGAAGAAGCACATTCTTGTTGAAATATAACAGAAATTAAATATCACACAGGCAGCTATCCAAATTACAGCATTACATTTCAAGTAAAAAAACAAGACAAAAATGCAAAGAAAAGCATATTTCTTTATTTACTTTTTAATGGAGGATGAAAAGTTTCTGAGTTTGTTTTCAATTTAAAAAAATGGTCCAGAATAGCACCTTAGAAATGAAGATTTCTAAGCTACCATAGAAATGAAAATTTGCCTAACAAGAGCATAACATATTTAAATTTTATAAATAATTAAAATTAAAATAAAATGTAAATCTATTAATTTAAATGAAATGACTTGTTTCATTCAGGGTTAACCAATTGTGAAATTTTAATACATTTTTTACAGAGAAGAAATGATCTGGCTTGGCCAGTGTGCTCAATGGTTAAGCACTGGCCCATGAACCAGGAGGTCATGGTTTGATTCCCAGTTCAGGGCACATGCCCAGGTTGAGGGTCCGATCCCCAAGGGTTGGGGGGTCGTTCAGGAGGCAGCCTATTGATGTTCTTCTCTCATCCATGTTTGCATCTCTCTATCCCTCTCCATTCCTCTAAAAGAGCAACAAAAAATATTTTTAAAAAATGATCTGGCCGAAACTGGTTTGGCGCAGTGGTAGAGCGTCGGTCTGCGGACTGAAAGGTCCTGGGTTCCATTCCGGTCAAGGGCATGTACATTGGTTGCGGGCACATCCCCGGTAGGGGGTGTGCAGGAGGCAGCTGGTCGATGTTTCTCTCTCATCAACATTTCTAGCTAGCTATCTCTCTCCCTTCCTCTCTGTAAAATATCAATAAAATGTATTTAAAAAAATGATCTGGAGAGTTAATAACCTGATTGAGGTTAACCAATCACCAAAAGAAGCTGGAACCCAGGCCCCTTCTGAACCATGCCGACATACAGGCAACACTGTCAAGGCCCAAAGACTTAAGGAAGCATCCCCAGGTCAAGAGAACTGTTGTTACTTAATCACCAGAATTTACCAAAAGCTTTCTCTGGAGTCATTAAGACACTGCGAGAAGCGGACCCATGGTCACATGATTCAAGGCACCGTTCCACACTGGAGTGAAAGCATGCCATGAGGGTTTTCGGAAAACATTTCTATTTTAAAATCATGACTGGCAATTTACAGTTATCAAAACAGTAATAATTCTTCACAGTGATGTAGCTGATTTGGAAGCTTTGCTTTCCTTCCACTGAAGTGCCAGTTATAATGAAAGAGGCTCGCTTTGAAATCTAAATACCTTTGGAAGAGGAACACACCATGTAAGGGAGGAAAGAAAGCTCCATTTCTCTTACCTAAACTGGCGAGACAGCCCTGGCTGGTGTGGCTCAGTTGGTCCCATGCAACAAGATCGCTGGTTCGATTCTTGGTCTGGGCCAGGGGTGGGCAACCTTTTTGACCCGAGGGCCACAATGGGTTCTTAAACTGGACCAAAGGGCCAGAACCAAAGCAACCTGACCATGCTGGCACTCTCATCTTGGGCTGCTGGTGAAGGAGCGGAGGGGAGAACAAAAGAACCCTCCGCTCTTTCAGCTCCACAGGCTGGATCTGGCCCGCGGGCCGTAGTTTGCCCACAGCTGGTCTGGGCACATGCCCAGGTTGTGGGCTTAATCCCTAGTGGGGGATGTTCAGGAGGCAGCTGATTGATGTTACTCTCTCACAGTGATATTTCTCTCTCTCCCACTCTCTCACTCAAATCAATAAATATATATATATACACATATACACATACACACACACACACACACACACACACACACACACACACACATATATATATATATACAGAAAAAGCTACTGAAAGAGGATTTCCCAGCACCACAACCCCCACACCACAGGCACATGGTTCCCTCAGGCTCAGCAGATGCTCCGAATGTGTATTTTAAGTCCCCATGTCAATAACAAGATTGCCAGGATCCTTTCTGGTGCCAGATCTGCCTTCTGAAGCTGTGCCACTATCATGAACATTTGGAGATCTCAGTGATCGGACCTCGAATTTCATCTCTCTGCAGTAGCCCCACTTCACGTGCTGATCTGTTCAGCATGGACGTTCAACCTTGTAGCTCAAAACAAAAGTGCACCTTGCACACAGTGCCGGAGCCAGCAGGCACACATGAAGGCACTATCATGACTGCTTGGCTCCTCCCGGAAGAGGCAGAAGAGCAATGTTGGGATTCACAAAGAATACACACACCAGGGCAGCACCAGTTTCTGTCCCTCCTAAAGACTGTCCAATGTGTAGGCTTTCTACTTACGAATAAAATTAGGCACAAAGCAGCTATTTAAAAGGTACCCTGATAAGTAAGAAGGCTTGAAGCTTAAGCTTTATTAGTTGAGTAAATCCAACTTTGACCCAACGACATAAAATTGCCAATATTCAGTCCATAACCAGCAGCTTGGTTTGGTTCGCTTTAGTGACCTTCTGGTCCGTGGCTGCTGCACAGGCCGTGTCGTTTGCTAAGAAGCACATAAAAGCTCAATGCTGGTGAACCGCCTTCCTGCACTCATGAAAAACGATACCGAAAACTCTCCCTGCAGCGCTTCTGAAATGCTAAATACGGAACACCTAAAGAAATCATTATGGTCATGATAAACGCATTTCAAAAATAATGTTTATGTGAACAAAATAGTAATATGTGAACAAATACAAGAACATGAAGATGTAAACAAAATCATTACTGTATTTGCTTGGTATGATTGCTAGTTCCTCTTTTTCTTTCCCAGCTAAGTGCTATGACATCATTGGCATAAATGAAAATGGAAAGAGTGAGCAGAATGAGGGAAGAGAAGGAGTGACGAGACCTTAGATGACACACAGTCTGTTGTGACAATTAATTACACACTTAGCATCTGTCTCTGCGTCAGCAACCTGAAACGTATCCTTAAATTTATTTCAAAGAATAAAGATAAAAGCCAACTGAGTAGATGAGAAATTTATGTCTGCAAATGCCATCCTTCTGAGATAACACAGGTGTCTATTAGTAAGCAACGTGTTGGCATGACCAAAGGCAAATAAAGGGAACTTACTTTTTGCTTGCCTCACAGACGTCTGTAATATTGGAGAAAAGATGGTGACTCTCTGTTTTGGTCATTGTGTCGCTCAGTTCTTTAGAATTTTTAAACATTCGTATCAAGATCTCCAAGCTCAGCAAATATGAATGTTCAGAGGATATAACTTCAAAGATAGCCTGGCAAGGGGGAAAAAGAAATATATTATTAGTTCTATTAACTGAAGAACTAAATATAACTCCCATAATTCTGCTTATAAGGATGAATATAATGTCTTGAAAAGTACAAAAAGATATGCATGAAGAAAACTGTATTACACCTGGCCAGTGTGGCTAGTGGTTGGGTATCGACCCATGCACCAAGAGGTCACTGGTTTGATTCCTGGTCAGGACACAAGTCCGCATGCAAGCTCATCCCCAGTTTCTCTCTCATTGATGTTTCTCTCTCTCTCTCTTTCGAAACACACACACACAATAAAAGCATATTTACAAAAAAATAATAAAGAAGACTGTTATTACCACACTACTGTCTTTATATAAGGCACTTATACTCAAATCTTGAGAGAGTCACTGCCCATGGGGTAAATAAGAAACAATGAAATCATCGCTTGTATAACGAGATTGCATTCTGAGGTCATACTTTGCCAAGGGGTAGGATCTATGTCAGGAAGCTAGGGCATGTGATAAAATCTCCGTGTGGCACTAATTAATCTTTGGGGTCATCTCCTGCAGGCCTGCTTTCAAAGCATGTTACTCTGGGACAATAAAGATTCACGGACATCACTTAGGATTCAGAGAAGAATTTTCACAGATACAGTCCTTCTCTCGGTCTCTTTGGGCCCTTTCTCTACCTAGGTTTGCATCTGAATCATCTGCAGTCAAGAACAGCAAACAGGCTGGGTGTGTTAAGAGAGCATGACTGCACCTACCTTCAAAAGGCTCTTGACCGCCCCAGGAATTCTTTCATATCAACTCACACATATTGAAAGCAATTCTGTCTGATCAACAGGCCACCACCTCTGCTCTTGTCAGTGTCTCAAGAAGGAGCTAAGGGCCCTCTGCAGAAACTCTTGGGTGTCAGGCACACAGTGGTTTCCCGATAAGCATTCATTCATGATGAAATGCCAGCCCTCAGAGGTGGATGGGCATCAGCGCCCTAGGTAAGGAATTCACCTAGCCCCTTCACAAAAAATCAACTTCAGGTCCTTTAAGAATGGCCACACAGGGGAAATTCCTCCTCAGGGAGGGATCCTGGACATCCCGAGATTCACATCCTTCCTGGAGACCTCCCTAGTAACAGTGCCATCATCACCTTGCCCTCCAGGGCTCCTCCCTGCAAGCCCTTGCTCAGAAGATTCTTCCCAGGATGCCCTGTGGCTGCTGCTAAGGCTGGATGGGAGCAGGGGAGGCTGGGCAGGTAGAGGCCTGGCTACTGGTGGGTGGGCCATATTTGCAAGTCAGATTAGTGGTGCCAATCTCAGTAGGCATCTCTCTGTTCAGCATCCATAAGCTTTCAGGGAAGTCTTAGTTCAATGTACTTCAATAGCCTTGGTTGTGCTCAGAGGTTTAAGTGATATAACATTCTAAAGAGTAAAGAGTAAGCACAATGGGCGTCTCAACTGAACCTGTTTCTTACGTAATTCTATAACACAATGATCATATGATTATCCCCAGGAAGTGCAATGCCAACTAAAGGAAATTATCACTTTCTAGTCAAAACTAGGGGATTTCAGGTTGTTGATGGATATGACTTAAAATATTTTTAAAATTAAAGACTTTTATAATCAAACCCAAAATATGAAGATCTGAACAAAAAGATACAATGAACTGTACAGAATAGGTCACAGGAAAAGATGAATAAGTGGTACTTGCCATATAATAGGGTTAATGTAATTGTTAAAACACCTGCAACAGAGCCATTAACTACTTAAAAGCAAATCAGGTTACCCCTGCTAAAAGCAGCTACATAGGAATAGAAAGAAGCCATAAAGGTAGAGTTGCTGCTGTCACAACTTTTTTTTTCATATTGCAAATCTGAATAAATATGTTCAAAATATAAAGAAAATAGAATAGCTCCCAATAGAAAAAGATTAAAAGAACAGAAATGTTCAAATGGAATTAGACTCTGGAGAAGCTCTTGAATTTGTCCACAGGGAAAGAGAAACGTTGTTTATTCCACAACGCTAACAATAAAGGGAAAAAGATGTCACCTACACTCCATCGTTTGGAAAACAGATTTTAAAAGGTGGTACTCCCTGGCCCTGGTTGGGGTGTGTGCAGGAGACAACCAATCGATGCGTCTCTCACACATCAATGTTTCTCTGTTTCTCCCTCTCCCTTCCACTCTCTTTAAAAATCAACGGAAAAATATCCTCGGGTGAGGACTAACAAAAAAAGAAAAAAAGGCGGTCTGAAGGAGTGATCTAGATTAATACACATTAACACTGATAAATCTCAAAAACAATGTTGAATGTAAAAAGTAACCAAAAGTATGTTCAGAATCATAATCATTTATCTCTGTTTTAACACAGAGACACACACACACACACACACACACACACACACACACTCACACACATACACACACACACACACCCCAGTACATGTATATAAATCTATAGAACACATTTAAAAATACTGATTTATGGGGGAGATAAGAGATCAACCAAAGGACTGGTATACAGGCATATAAGTACAACCAATGGACACAAAACTCTGGGGAGGGAGGGCATGTATGGGAGGGGCAATGGTAAGCTATGTACACATATAATACTTTAATAAATTAAAAAATTAAAAATAAATACCGATTTAAAAATACTGATTGGACAATTATATATTAATTCCTAATTACAGTTGCCTCTGGGATTGAAAATAGGACTGAGAATGAGAATACAGGATTTCTACTTTATTGAAAGTCTTATTTTCTTTAAAAAAAATGAAGAAAAATTATAAATATAATTTAATTCTCAGTGATGGTTATACCAATGTTATAACTTTAAAAAATAGCAATATAATGTGCCCTTAAATTATTGTATTACTCCATGACAACGAAATAAGGATACAATATGACCTTTGTAAGATTAATTTATGTGCATGTATATGCATAAATATATAAATATGCATAAGACAGGTGGAAAATGCTTTGAGACCTTCATAGTATTATCACAATAAGCAATTTTCTTAAACTGCAGTTACTTAAACTTCAAGTTGTAAAACCCTATTGTTATGCTTTATTTTTTAATAAGTGAAGTTTTATTTTGGTATAATTTTAAATTTACAGAAATATCGGAAAGCGGGCTCGGAGTTCCTGTGTCTCCTTCCCCCAGCTTTCCCTAGCCAGGTACGTTACATAAACAGGGTACGTTACATTTAGCCTACAGGCAAATGTACCGTATTTGCCGGCGGATAAGACGATTTTTTGGCCCTGAAAAATACGTATTTGCCGGCGTATAAGACGACTGGGCGTATAAGACGACCCCTTAACATTTCCACTAAAAATAGAGAGTTTGTTATATACTCGCCGTATAAGACTACCCCCCCACTTGGAGGCATATTTTTCAGGGCCAAAGGGTCATCTTATACGCCGGCAAATATGGTACATATTTTATTCAGATTTCACCAGCTTTTTTCACTAACGTCCTTTTTCATTTCAGTTCAAATACCTGGACTAGGTGCTTTGTTTTTATTTATTTTTAATATATTTTATTGATTTTTTACAGAGAGGAAGAGAGGGATAGAGAGTTAGAAACATCGATGAGAGAGAATCATCAATGAGCTGCCTCTTGCACACTCCCCACTGAGGATGTGCCCGCAACCAAGGTACATGCCCTTGACCGGAATCGAATCCGGAACCCTTCAGTCTGCAGGCCGATGCTCTATCCACTGAGCCAAACCACTTTCGGCGGTGCTTTGTTTGTAAACGAACGTTAGGATCTTTTAAAATATTCTTTCCTGGGAGCTTATGTACAGTTTCATTGGACAATGATCACACATGTCTCCTGTAATTTTATTCCTCCCATGTCTGTATTTATTTCACACATTCACAAAGCAAAGCACTTGAGCAAGTTGCACACAGTAGGTGGAAGCATAAGCACGCTTCAGCTCTAAAGCTGAAGTGGGGAACCTTTTTTCTGCCAAGAGCCATTTTAATATTGATAACATCATTCACGGACCATACAAAATTATCAACTTAAAAACCAGCCGATTGTGTTTGGCCAAATATTTAATTATGCCACCTCTCATGCCTTGGCAGGGCCGGACCAAATGGTTTTGGCGGGCCTTATACAGCTCACCGGCCGGACGTTCCCCACCCAACCTCTAAAGCATCTGCTGGTAGAAAACATACCTCTTGTCTCTTCCTTTCCTCCTGGCTAACTGTCTGAGATAGTCCATTTCTTTTCACCTGGTAGGGGGAGAAAAAGATTTTTTAGTTCGTTTACTTTAATGATTGTTTTATGTAAGGCATAACACTTTATGCCTTTCAAAAATGAATTAAGAGAAATTTAAAAATATATATTTTATTGATCTTTTGCAGAGAGGAAAGGAGAGGGATAGAGAGCTAGAAACATCGATGAGAGAGAATCATCGATCAGCTGCCTCCTGCACACCTCCCACTGGGGATGCACCCTCAGCCCAGGTACGTGCCCTTGACCTAAATCAACCTGGGACCCTTCAGTCCACAGGCCAACGCTCTATCCACTGAGCCAAACCGGTTTTGGCAAATTAAGAGAAATTTATGCAAAATGATGAATTCAGTACATGTGAATTTTTGGAGTCTTATACCTCCTCAAATTGCAGGGGGTAAAGGGGTGGGTGGAGGTGGAAGAAGGTATGGGAGGATAAATGGTGATGGAAAACAATAAAATTAAATTTAAAAACCTATTTTTAAAATATATTTTTAAATTAATTTTTAGAAAAGAAAGGAGAGGGACAGAGAGATAGAAACATGGATGAGAAAGCTGCCTCCTGCGTGGCCTCTACTGGGGCCGGGGATCCAGCCTGCACCCTGGGCCTGCGCCCTGATCAGGAGCTGACTGGTGAAATCTTGGATCCTGAGCCACGCAAGCTGGGCTAGACCTACTTTTAAGTTCACATCTCATATTTTCATCCTAAATTAAATAATTGTAAAGATGTATTTTCCTGCTAATTGTCAATCTAGACATTTTAAATGTGTGCTACTGTTGTCTTTCAAATGTATTCAGTGGAATATAAAAGCCATAATGATCTGATATCCACCATCATCCATTTAAAAAGTAAGTAAGCTTCTCTTGGAGATTTTACACTCGTCTTCTTTCTCCCCTGAAATCACCTTCCTATGTCAATTTCCCCCCAAAAATTTCCTAATGTAACATAGTAATCCTATGTGTTCGGGTATCTTATTAGTCCACGCTAAAAAAGCAAACCTATAATTTTAAACATAATTTTCTAAAATTCCCTGTAACCGTTTAGCTTTGAGTATAAAAGACATTTTTTGTGTGGATTATATAACTATTACAACTATCACTAATAGTATATGATCAAAACAACATAATTACTTCCAATTTTAATGCGCTGGGCCTTAACAGTAATACGTTCCCGAGGATGCAACTCTTAGAAAGATGGAGGGCCTTCTGTGGCTTAATTAAAGGAGGCTCCACTGAAAATATTCCACACTGACCCCTTTTATTTTATTTGTTAAAATTTATTTTATTGATTTTTTTACAGAGAGGAAGGGAGAGAGAGGGATAGACAGTTAGAAACATCGATGAGAGAAACATTGATCAGCTGCCTCCTGCACACTCCCCACTGGGGATGTGCCCGGGTTGGATTCTCGAACCAGGGACCTCTCAGTCTGCAGGCAGACGCTCTATCCACTGAGCCAAACCAGTTTCGGCTGACCCCTTTTATTTTACGCCCTAGTGGTCTGACACCTTGAGTAAGGTGACCGGATGTCCCGATTTTGAACAATTTGTCCCAGGTCCTTCAGCATTTTTAAAAAGTCCCAATTTTTGGAAAGAATCGGGACTGTTTTCAGAACGCTGCAGGACGCAGGACAAATTGTTAAAAATCGGGACTGTCCCGCCAAAAGCGGGACGTCTGGTCACCTTAGCCTTGGGGCCACACACTGAAGTAAGAGTTGAGATGGGCAAGAGGGATGCCTCGCTTTGGTAAAATGGCAAAAGGGCAAATGTGACTATGGTGGGGGGAGGGAAGAGGAACAATCATAATAGTCTGAACAATAAAGATTTAGTTTTTTAAAAAAGGCCAATGTGGAAGGAGAGGCTGGGAAAAAAGATGTGGGTAACCCTGTAACTGCAGATGCAGTCTCGGTTTGAGAACAGAGAAGAACTAGAAGTCGAGGATCTGGATAACGGTAACCTTCAGAAGCTTCCTGTCCACCTCGCACAGTGCCCGTGAACTCCAGGGGCGTGGTAAATATCAGAGGGTGAAGAAGGCTCACTACGTTGTGTTGTCATGGAAACCAAGACAACCACATGGTACTCTAATTTTTGGAAAAAAGTTGGGAAGCGGTATAAAAATAGAGTCCCGAATCAGTATTAAAACGAGCAACCACTTACTGAACGTTTACCATATGCCAGGAAATGTGCTAAACATTTTACACCTGTTTGCCCACTGAAGACCTCGTAAAAACTCTAGAAATGGGGATACTCTTCTTATCCCCATTTCACAGAGGAGGATAACCACTGAGGCTGGGGATCCAAGATCACACAGCCCGGCCGGAATCTGCATCCGTGCCTGTCCAACTCCAGGCCTCATGCTATTTATATATATATATATATATATATATATATATATATATATATATATATATGATTGATTTTTTACAAAGAGGAAGAGTGAGGGATAGAGAGCTAGAAACATCGATGAGAGAGAATCATCGATCAGCTGCCTCTTGCACATCCCCCACTGGAGAAGTCCCCGCAACCAAGGTACATGCCCTTGACCGGAATCAAACCCGGGACCTTTCAGTCCCCCAGGCCGACGCTGTATCCACTGAGCCAAACCGATTCCAGCCAGGCCTCATGCTATTAACCACGATATCCTGAGGGTTAGGGGGCCCTTTCCACCACCCTTTTCTAGGGTTGGATGAGACCCCTCTTAATGCCAGGTCTCTGTACCAAGTCTCCATATGTTCCACTGCACCCACCATCCTGACCCGGCAAGAACTCATGCCTAAAAAGGCCCCTTCAGACACTTTCCTAGGGAGGCGAGGGCCAGAACGAAACTGTTCAGAGCCTCTCCCTCCCGTTTGGTTCACCCTGAGCAAGAATTTCACAGGATTTCCTGCCTGACACGGAGTCCTGGCAGAGGAATATCCAGGCTCCATGCCCACAATCTCTGCAGGTGAGGTCATCCGCGAGAACTTCCAGGCCATTCACATCTTCATCCAAAAGGACTGACGGGCCCACGGACCCGGAAATCTTAAGGGGAAGGGAAGGAAACCTGCGGCTTAGAGACCTAGACAGATGACACCTAGTTTACCGAGGGATTAAGAGTGCTTCACCTGATCATAAAAACAAAACACATTCCCCGGCTGAAGTAGTTGCTTTCTGAAGGGGAAGAGAGGGTAGTTTTAACCTAAAGTCATCAGTTAGAAACCAGCAACCTATACAAAACTGTGACACACACACACACACACACACACACACACACACACACACAGAAAAAGAGAGAGAGAGAGAGAGAGAGAGAGAGAGAGAGAGAGAGAGAGAGAAAGAGAGAGAGGTTCCAGGAAGCATTCTTCAGTCATAAGAAAACTGACGTGGGATACGTGTGAGGAGCCTGGAGGTTTGCTCTGGGGAATTATGACAAACCAGTTCCTCCGGGCTGGCAGCCACACCACACCACGGCTCCGGGGCCTGTCCTTCTGTCTCAGCCCCTCGGTGCCCTCCCAGGCCAGCAGGACAGCCTCTCCCTCCGGAGCCAGAAGGAGCGTGTTGGGCGCCGGAGCCCTCCTCCCACACGGAGCCCTACGTTCAGCGGCCCCTGAGAGCAGGTGCCTGCGGGCAGACCGTTGAGAGCAGGCAAGAAGATTTCAGGGACCGAGGAGGCTGGAGAAACGAAACCAGAGGAAGAGGGGGAGAGAGGGAAACAAAAAGAGGGCCCCACGAAGGCTGGCAGAAGGAAGAGGAGAGGAGAGGAGAGGAGAATGGAAAATAGGGGCAAATAGCAAGCAGGGCAAAAGAAGAAAGAAGGCGTGGCAAGGTTTTCATAGCAAATACCTCTGGGCATTTTCAAAAACAGTGACACTGTCAGTGAACTTAAGTAAAATCACTGGTAGGCCCAGACTTTCTTATCTTTTCTTTTTTTTTGGGGGGGGGGGGAGGGGTGGTGCTCAGAAAAATAAATCTGGTAAAGGATATTATTTATACCTATAGTTTAAAGTGTATATGCTTTTTGCTAACATATTATGTTTATCACATTTCTCCTATTGTCCCCCTTGTTTCCTCACACAGAAACAACCACAACAACAACAACAACAAAATATATATATACAAGCTTCTAAAACTGCTATTTTGCTATATAAAATAAAAATTTTAATTGTACAGGTCCCTTTTTCATTTTAAAAATACTGATTCGTGTCAGTAGCTCTGGCTGAGTACAAACAGAACACGTAGTCAAAGCAACATTTCCTTTCAAGGCTCCGACCTCCCTGGGACTGACTTACTCCTCACTGCCTGGGCCTGGTGTGAATTTTTTATTTAACTATGTAGTCAGTAAGGAGAACTGTGAAAACACTTTAATGAAACACTAATTGGATTCAATTTGGGGTTCCTGAGTTTATATAATCTAAGCAATTCACAAGACTGATCCATTCTTGCTGTGGCAGGTTCTAGACTCCAAGGAGAACGTATGAATGCAGGTCAGTATCTTCAACATTGTAACTGGAATTCAAATAATGCAGCAGAAGTATAGCCCAAGACCACAATTCTGACCACAATTCTGACCTAAGTTAGAAAATATGAATCTTTGGATGTGGCTTACCCAGATAACAAACTCAGAGAACTCAGTAATGTTCTAATAGCTTTAAATTCGTATATTTTTACTGCTGTAATTGATATTGAAATTCTTTACCCTTGATCTTTGTAACAGATACATATTCCGTGTCCAAATGAGAAGGAAATGAACAATTAGCTGAAACGAATAAAAAAACAAAAACAAAAAAAAAAGTACAAGATACTTCAAGCATGTCTAGTTAGACCCAAAATACTGAAATTTAGAAAAGAGCAAACTGCCTACAGTATCGGCCCCGAAGTTAATTATTTGATGCTCCATTTAGAACTCACGCCAGTATTCTTGACAACTTGCGAGTGTGGCATACTCAGATGACTCTCCTACGAAGGAACAGGGAGGCTTTAAGCAGAGACTCCTTCCTGAACTCAACCAGTTATAGGGACTTCACAGAACGGTGGCAGGAAACCGATAACCTTTGTGCAATATCCCTTGACTTTTCACTCCACTCCCTGGAACAGGTCACGAGCCAAGTTCTCTAAGGCCCAAACAGAGCCCCAGTGTTGCCATTTGTACATACTGAGCCCGTGTCCAGGACAGAGCAGATTCTGTGCAGGAGCCAAGATTAGCAATCCCAGTCTCTCGGTCAACCAGATCACCATTTCTATGGGGTAAAATGGGAATATGTTCTCGGGCCCCCCAAGACTTGATACTGTTTGTAGGTTAAGACGAGTGCACATTCCTCCTATTTTCCCCCACCAGCCAGGGGAACCAGATGGAAGGGTCGCAAAAGACTGGCTGTCAGAGATGGACAGTTGAAAAATTAGATCGGAAATTTATGATCCAAGATCACTGGGGCTCCATAAAACACGAATGCAGGTTGAATACCCAGGGCTTGAGGCGTTAGCTGCTCTGTGGCCTGAGTCACCCTCTACACACAGAGCCAGGATTCCTGAATGAACTCACATGATTTCAATACAGATATGAGGCCGAGCGTACAAACCACAAACAGATAGGTAATTAAATGCACCAAAATAAACTGCTGCGCTCTGTACGATGTAGGAGATAAGTGTGCCCCACTTCACTGCAGCCAGCCTGGTGAAGTCGCTACCCATACCGGGCCAACTCCTGATTCAGAGCTCTCGTTGCTCCTTCTCTCATTCCTCGGACTACCTTTATATCAAACGCTTGCCATGCACCAGAACCTTGTAACCTTCTGTCATCATCATCGTAATTAGCCAGCTAATATTACAGCGGAAAGAGAGCAGAGGGAAGGCCAGATATTAAAGCGTGGTCATCCGGGCAGCTCCACGCTCCCAAGGACGCCATTGTGCCATTGCCTACAAAACGCTGGGGGAAAGGGTCCAATGAAGAGGAAGGTAGGTGTATGCACAGTGAAGTTGAGGTGACATTGGGGAGGTGCTTTCCTGTCACCCCAGCCGGGGCACAAAGATCACTGGCTAGGAGGGTGGGCCCCAATGCAAACCCACAAAAATTTAGGAATACGTAAGCCCTAGACAAAGAATCCTCTCTCTCTCGCTAGCTCTTTGCGCTCCCTTGCTCTGTGACCCACACTCACCCATGCACTAGCTTGCCATGTGGCCTTAGCAGACCCTTGGCCCAGGGCCACGTGGACCCACACGCAATGGCTTGCAGCTGGGAGCACAAGCTAAGCTAGCTAGATCCTGGAGTGGACTTGTGCTTAAATATGGAGCAGAGACTCTATTCTAGCTCTGCTGAGGACAAGAGTGGACTTTTCCCATGGCAGGACAGTGGGAAACGGTACCTTGAAAAGACAAGGGTTTAATTCCATGCAAATAACTAGCACTCATTCTCCTGCGCGAGTCTCTGAACATTCCTTTCCTTGTGACGTCACAAGAATTCCACTTCCACTGGCCACACGTGGGGACCCAGAGGGCACAACCCATGACACTCCTCAACCTTATGACAACCCTGCAAGGAAGATAACAGCATCAGAAAAGTTAAGTCATTGGCCCTCGCGAAGGGGCAAGGCTGGGATTCAACCCCAAGCCGGCCTGGTTGCCTTCAAAGGCTGAGCTCTTAACCCGGGCAGCACACCCCCCTTCTTGGCCAACACTTCTGGATTTCTCGGAATTGGGATCTGCAGCTACTCTTCCCCCTAAACTGAGATCCTCCCACTGGGTGCCCCAGAAACCTCCTCTCTCGCTGGATTCCTAGCTTCGGGGGCAGTGAAAGCTAAGTGGTCAGTGGGGTAGTCTGGTGATTTCACGTGTTGCTTAATCCTGACATTTCTCCCAGTGTAAAGGAATGCTTCCCTTTGACTTGTGGCTCTTATTAGCTAGTCTCCATTCCCCTGTGGGCGCTGAGCCTAGACCCAGATGTACTCATTCTCTATCCTCCAGGTGAGCAAGAGATTAAGTTCTTCACCTATCAACAGTTAAGAGGAGAAAATGATGCTGAAAAAACACACATGAAAAGCCAATGACACAGAAGTAGGAAGGATGAAAGAAAAAATGATGCTAGTGGAAAAGGGCAATTTACAAAATTATTTAATAAAAGGATGAGCAGGTTTACAAAGCGCAGTATTTAATAATTTACTGAGGAGCAGACCAAGACTAGTAGCTAACAGTGGAGGGGGTTGGGAATGGTGATAAAATCAAAGCAGCTTTTGGTCTGAAATGTTATGCCTAATTTTGTAATAAGGACGATGTATTTGTATTACTCCTGTAATTCAAAATTAATTATTTTAAAGAAGTTTATCAGCTTTAAACTTTGAATTTTTAAATTGAAAAATCAGAAACAAACTAATGACTAACAATGGGGAAGTGGTTAAAAGAACGGCTAAACATACACCTCTCTGATGAAACACAATCTAGGCCATTCCAAAGGTGGTTGTGGAAGAAAGTTTAATGATGCAGAAAGTCATTCACAGCATTGTCAACAGAAAAATAATGGGTTACAAAACAGCAGGTTTAATAACACAAAAAAAAGATATTTAGAGCACTAAGGGGAAATATGGGTATCGACAATATGATTTTATTACTGATAGTCTTACTCAAAAGAAAAATTCAATTTCATCTTTTTTAAAAATGGCCTGAAATCTTCTATACAAAACATTGGCTAATTTTTATTTTGTTATCTTTTTCTATTGATCCATTTTGATTTTTCTATAATGATCATACCTTGGTTTTAAAGCATAATTTTTATACTTAAAATTTCTTATAGAATATTCTCATATTTATTTTTTTTATAGATTTTTAGAGAAAGAGAAAGGGAACAAGAGAAACACCAATTTGTTGTTCCACTTATTTATGCATTCACTGGCTGATTCTTTTTAAATATATATATATATATATATATATATATATATATATATATTATTGATATTTTACAGAGAGGAAGGGAGAGAGATAGAGAGCTAGAAACGTCGATGAGAGAGAAGCATCGACCAGCTGCCTTTTGCCCACCCCCTACCGGGGATGTGCCCGCAACCAATGTACATGCCCTTGACCGGAATTGAACCCAGGACCTTTCAGTCCGCAGACCGACGCTCTACCAACTGAGCCAAACGGGTTTCGGCCATTGGCTGATTCTTGTATGTGCCCTGATGGGGGCTCAAACCCTCAACGCTGGCAGATCGGGACGACACTAACCAACTGAGTGACCCGCCCAAGGCCAAGATCTTCGTTTTAAATAAACACTAAAATAGGTTTCAAAGTCCTCCCTCCAAAGAGAAATAGAACAAGTGGGGCAGACAAACGAAATCGTTAAGGCTGCCGACGGTACCTGCATCTCTTTGTTGCTTGCCGTAAGGAGAGCCAGAGAAAGGAGAGGGGACCACCAGCGGACAAAGAAACAGAGTAAGGCAAAGGGAGGGAGTGAACCAGAAAGATCTCAGTCAAGTCCGAACCAGGCAGCGGCTATGAGGCAGTGCTGAAAGTGAGTGATGACAGGCGGGTGCGGAAGGGTGAGAGCGCGGGGAGGAGGCCTGGCTGGAGTCGGCGTCCCTGGGAGTGACGCCATGGACAGACACAGAGAGAAGGTGTGAGTAAGAAGGGCTGGCACAGGCAGGTCCGGCGGCTCCCCTGCGGAGGAGAACACCCGTCTGTCAAGGGGAGGCCAGCAGGGTAAACGCTGCTTTATCTTTGTCTGTTATTTCTGCCAAGTGGCAGATGGACAGGATGAACGATTCCAAGAGAGTAAGTGACTTAGACCCGGGGTCGGCAAACCACGGCTCGCGAGCCACATGCGGCGCTTTGGCCCTTGGAGAGTGGCTCTTCTTTAAATACCACGGCCTGGGCGAGTCTATTTTGAAGAAGTGGCGTTAGAAGAAGTTTGAGTTTAAAAAATTTGGCTCCCAAAAGAAATTTCAATCGTTGTACTCTTGGTATTTGGCTCTGTTGACTAATGAGTTTGCCGACCACTGACTTAGACCAACACGGATCCTGAAGCTAATTTCTTAGGTTTGCAACAAAAATCTAACCTAAGAAAAAACTATCCTAGGAAAAATGAGCAATAAAGGGAACTGATGTTTTACAAAGCATGCACTGGTTTCACAGGACGGGAATTATCCTATTGTATGGTGGAGATCTGAGAAATAGAAACAGAATTAGCATTCTGTTTACCTACATATCAGATGTCATTCGAGCCACATGTTATACTTGTACTGCTTTTATTTCCCACTCTGCTGCCCAACCAGCCCTTCTAGTTTTGGTCACACTTTCTAGAGAGGAGTATCCTGTTCTTAACTGTTTTTCTGATGTCTGTGTCATTCATTTTGACATTTTGTCCAACCTTCTTTCAAAAACACCATTTAGACATTACATTTCCATTGTCCTCTAAACCAGCTTCTGAAATCCTGCAGTTCAGGTCTTAGGTTTTAGGCTTGTTTAGTTTGCCCCCTATCATTCAGTGATGCGTTTTGGAGTCAGAGACCAGGGTTTTTCAAATGACAAGTTTAATTTGAAATTCTTAGTAAATGGCAAGATAAAGTCCATAAATCTCTGCTCTTCATCTATTTAAGTGTCACCAAACAGGAGGATAAAATAGAAAGCACCATTATATACTGTATGATTAAAGGTAACTTCTGCTTTGTCAAACTTTTGTTCGGGATACACACATATACCCACCTGCACACACGCGCACACACACACACACACACACACACACACACACGCACGCACGCGCACGCGCACACACATCGGTCACAAGGTAAAAGTATTTCGCATTATGTGAGGTCACTGATATGGACCATGGTTGCAATGTCAACTCCTCCGTGTGTAAGTGTATACAAGATACATCAGTCTTGTCACTTAACACTCTCACAGACACCAGCAAGAAAAGCTGTTCTCTGCCAAAGAAGTAGCCCAAAATGGCCACATTTCACACCACAGTGCATCGTGGAGGCCAAAGCTGATTGGAAGAGAGCTAGGTAGGCACCTGGCCAAATGACAAGGACGGGGCCTATCATCAGAGGGAAAGTGGCTGAGCCATTATGATCCAACATGGCTCTCAAGAAACTAAATTGGTTCATTATACACTGAGTGGCCAGATTATTATGATCTCTGAACGCATAATAATCTGACTACTCAGTGTGTGTGAAAGTGTGTGTGTGTGTGTGTGTGTGTGTGTGTGTGTGTTAGAGGCCCAGTGCATGAATTTGTGTATGGGTGGGGTCCAGCCAGCCTGGCCAGGGGGAGGGGACATGGGTGGTTGGCTGGCCTGCCTGCTGGTTGAACTCCTGGTCCAGAGGACAATTTGCATATTCGCCTTTTATTATATAGGATATACACTGAGTGGCCAGATTATTATGCGTTCAGAGATCATAATAATATGGCCACTCGATGTATATGAAAGCTGAAAGGACAGCGTGAGGTGGAGTAGGAGTGGACCCAAGTCTAAGTTGGGAGGGACTCCGAAACTCCAACTCTGCAGGAGATTTCAGGAGGAAAGACAGACATAGTAAAGAGGAAAAATACGCCAATTCATGGGAAGAGAGCCAATAGGCAGATGGCCTCTGAGTCACAACACTGGCCAAGTCAAACACTGGCCAAGTCATCACGCGGAAGTATGGTTCCTGCTCTTCCAGGGAATATCAAGATCCTTATAAAAACAGTAAGCAAGCAGCCCTACTGAACATCTCAGAACCTCGGCTGCCTGGGTATCAAGTACTAAGGTGTGTAGAGAAACAGTGCTTGCCCTCGTGGTCTTGTCACAGGGACTACATAAACTGCAGTGGAAGAATCGAGTATAGTCACTGGTACACAGGGAGACCTCTGTGAACATCTGGCCAGTCATGTAACTCCATTTAACAATTGGCTTGATTTGTATAAGGATGCCCCGACGGCAGGTGCCAGAACTATGGCTCTCCTGCAAGTCAGCCACTGACCTGCCTGCTCACACGGAGGCCTTGGCCCCAGGTGGCTAGCAGGCCTCCCTGTTGCTCAGCTGATCGGACAACAGCCATGTTCCTCTGTACATCACCACCAGAAGCGGAGTGTTTCCTGACACCCACCACGGGAACTGCTCCCATTTTTGTGTTATTGCAGTTGGCGGGGTGGCAGAGTTTATCTCCTACACCAAAGGGGAACGTAATCTGCAATTTCCTTTCGCTGGCCACAACACTTCCTTCTGCAGAAGCTGTCCATGGGCTCTCTGGTCCCGATCTCCTCCAGTAACAGGTACACAAATAATAAAAACCTTAATCAACTCAAGGCATGAGAGCACAGACTCATCAGGCAGAAAGTCAACAGTTTATCCGTTGTCGGGATAAATCAATGAAATTTGAGAAACACATTTTTAAGCATTAGTTCCATATTTTAAAATTCAACAGTAATTTTGAAGCTGGTGGCTTTTCCAGGCTGTGGCCCTGAGAAAAGTACCATCATTGGACGAAGGGACAAGACGCCACAGGTGGACATCTGAAGGTCAGAAAGACAAACAGAAGGATGGGATAGACGATGTCTACAATCCAAAGCTCCAGCGTGAAGAGCCTTCCCCCACAGGTATTCAGAACCTCCCAAGTCACTGAGCCTTCTCTCCTTTTACCTAATCACCTCGTATGCCTACAGAACGCACCCAGCCACGTCCCCACGAGAAACCCCAAGTGGGGAAAGGGGCTATCATTTAAAGCGATTTCATGGGATGCAAATGCCTACGACGCGCTAACATAGTTCTAAACTGTGACGATGCCAGGTCCCCGGTGTTTCAAAGACATCCATTAAATCCTGGATGTGGCCAAACAACCATCAAGAATTTTTCTTTTGAAATAAAAAATTAAAAGCAGCCCCCGAAAGGCCCCGAACTAGGAACCTTCCTGGCTGCTTTCACTGCTGAGTAGTTTTCTGCTATTTTCACTTTACAGGATTAGGTTTTTTCATCTATTTGTTCATATATTCATTCATAAATTCATCAGATATTTACCGCAAGCCTCCTTAAGTCAGGCACAATGCCATGTGTTAGGGATACAACAGGAACCAAAATGGACAAAAATCTCTGCCTTCAGGTGGCTTTTAATCCAATGGGAGTAGATGTACAATGAACAAAAACAGTAAATCCCATAGTATGAAGGAGGAATAGGTGCCACCGAGAGGATGGGACATGTTGGGGGAGGGAGGTGTGATGGAAAGAGCCACGGGGTTGTCCAGAAGGAGAGCCACTGTGAGCTGCGGAGACACAGCACATGCAAAGGCCCTGAGGCAGAGTACATCCTGTATCTGAGGGACCACAGTGTGACCAGCAATAAGCGAGGCACAAAAGCAGGCGATGAGTCCAGAAAGATAACCAGGAGCCGGATCACACAGCCTCCGCTCCTCCAGGTCACAATAAAACTTGGCCTTGACCCTGAGGGGAGGAGCAACCACTGGAGGGTTCAGAACAAAGAGATGGTATCTCAGTATATCTTAACAGGGCACACATCAACTGGATAATTGTACAGGTGCTCCTCGGGGAAGTGACTCGAGGGGACTCAGGCAGATGCAGGTGGTTGAGCAGGACGCAACCAGGTACTCCACTTCCGAGTTGGGCAGGGAGGCAGCGCAGAGCAGCTGAAAGTAGGTCACGGGAGAAAGGGGGGTGTGAGGAATGGCTCCCAGGTTTTTGACCAACTGGAGAAATGAAGGTATTTTGTTGAGAAGAAATAAAGGCCATGGTGGGAGAGGCAGGTTTGGGTGGGAGAGAAGCGATCTAAAGTGTGCTTTGGGGACAGGTTAGCTTTGAGATGCCCATTAGACCCCAGAAGAGAAGTTGGATATCCTCACCTGAAGTTCCTGGGATAGAAACTTGGAAGTCATCAAAGCATACGATGTAGTGAAAGCCACAAGACTGGAAGAGATCACCAAGGGAGTGCCGGCAAGTGCAGAGGCCCCAGGACGGAGCCTAGGACCCCCCAACATTAGAGATCAGAGGAAGGAGGAGGAGCCCACAAAGTAGCTCAAGAAGCTCCAGCTGCACTGACTTCAATCTAACTCCTCTTACCCGCCATCACCCCAAAGCCCACGTACATGGGGTTCTCTCTGCCTGGGACTCCTCCACCGTGCCTGCACCCCCACACCCTACACCCCGCCCCAACCTTGCCCAGACACCTATCGGGCACTCCTCAGATGGCAGCTCTTGTCACCTCCTTTGCCATCTTCCCTCCACTGACAGCCCCTTGCCCAGATAGGTGCCCTCCCCAAAAGGCTCTCAGAGCGGCACCAACATGTCCTTCGTCGCATTAACACGATTGTCGTTCATCCTTTATTGTCTGATGTCTGTCTGGCAACGCAGGGTGTCCGTAAGGGCATGAAAGCAAGGTGGAGTGTGCGCATGCGCCATCACCGGTGTCTAGGGCAGGGCCTGGCTTAGAGCAGGCCCACCCCCTCAAACCCTAGGTGAATGAAGGAATCTCTCTCCTTGGTTTTCTACTCAATGAAATCACAAGACCCTCTTTGTCTAGGTCCCCTGGCTGGATTCCTGGCTGACACGCACCTTTGTAGTGAAGCCAACCACAATCAAAGTCTGTGCTCATTGCCTCCCACTTTCTCGGAGCACCTGTGTCCTCTGCTCTCGGCCTGGCCTCAGGGGCCGGTGCACACACCTCCGCCTTCTCTCATCCCATTGTTCTCTCCGGAGAATCAACAACATAAATATTGGCCTATCTACCATTCAACTGTTCTTAAGTACTCAGCTCCAACCAGAGTAGGCCCCCCAACACACACACACACACACACACACACACACACACACACACCTATGTATATTATTCAGATGGGGTTATTCAGTTCAAGTTTCAACAGTGCTAAAGTTCAAAAAGAGAAACACTTCTGAACAATACGAACAACATGAAAACTGCACTCAGTACACACAGAGCACCAGGGAGGCGCTCCCAGGATTTTGGAGACAGCCATGAGAAAAAGCTGCCCACAAACGGAGATGAAAAAACAAAAATGATAAACAAATATGTACGAGTATACTTGTGTGTGCATTTTCCTAAAGAGAAGGTGTGGGGCTCATAGCTTTTATTAGATTCTCAAAGCATGTATAACCACACCACCACCACCACCACTACCACCACCACCCAAGGAGAGATGACAAAACCCGCATCCATCCTAACACAGCAGTTAGAAAGAACACCGGAGATCATGGGTAGCCATAAACTGGTTTGTAAGACACACGGTTCAGAGAAAAAGCAAGTTATAAAATCTATAAAGCATATTATTTATGAAAGACACACAACATTTACTTTTTTCTTTAAATGTTATATACACGTGGATTTGGATGAGTCAGCTACCAAATTGAGAACAGCATTGCCTACAGAGGCGGGAAGAGGATTAACATGGCAGATATGTTATCAAAAAGGCTTTTTAGTCTTATCTGAGATGTTTAAATTCCTGTTCACCTGGAGGATGTGTTATGGATCGCTCCTATAAGTCAAAATTAGTTTTCGAAGATGTTAAAGAGAACATTATAATCTAATTGTAAGAAAACGGCAAAAGCATATAAGCCCAGTCCCTCGCCCAGGCTAAGCAGGCCCCCAGCTCCAGCCCTCGGGGCTGGAATAGGATCTCTGCCCAGCGTCTCGGGTCGAGGCACATGGACCCCTGTGTCTGCTTATGACAATGCAAACATCCCAGGAGTTCTGCTGTTCTACTTAAAAGCGTGGACGAGTATGTGGGAAAAGCCCTCGCCAATGACATGTGAATTACCACAAGTAAGCCAGACTTGAAAAATGAGAACGTTTCTCTATCTTTTCAAACACAAAGGATAAATATGGCAAAACGCATTAATCACCATCTAAGGTAAAGAGTGACTTTATGAGACTGCTATCTTGCAAAAAAAAAAACACAAATGGAAAATTATGTGACTCAAGAGATTATCTTAAGCGGCCTGTCACTGAGCGACTGCAAATTATTTGAGACAAGTATGAAAGCGTAAGAAAAAGAAGGAAGCTTTATCTAACCTCTAAACGCAGGAAGCATTTCTGCAAAGAAAATAATATATACGTTTACTACATCTGTGGAGCTCTGATTTTCAGGAGAAAAAGTATGCCTTTCAACTCAACAGTGTAAATTCTAAAAGAATTAAGTCCCAATCAATCGAACTGAACTGCTAAGACTCTAACGTGTCTGTTATATTTTCAATTGGGTGACATTAGAATAAAATTGTCACTTTTCAGATCGTCCCTTTCTCGTTCAGCAATTCGGGAAGTTGTCCAGAGGCAAACTGTGCCCTCAGAGCTGAGCCCGTCCTAAATCCAGATTTCTCATTCCACTGGCAGCCATGCTAAGCACAGCTGAAGAAACACTTGGATGCAAACAGGAAAACCAGCTTCTGAAGAAAGAGTCTGAAAGTGTGAAGCGCACTGAAGGAACACTCGGAGCGATTTAAGGTTCCTGACGGACGCGCCTGTCCGAGAGCACAGAGGAAGAGTACAGTAGCGATGACTATATTAGGTGTTGAATTCAGTGCACAGCTTGCCCCGGTGCTTGCTTGTGCCCCTGGAGCCCGAACACCCTTCTCAAAAGCACCTGGGATGCCAAGGTGATGGAAACCACACAAACACGCCCCGTGGCAAATAAATGGGGTCAGGCGACGGCTGGTGAGCGAGGCTTTGCTGCTGTCACTGAACTTAACAAAACAAACACCGGTTTCGCAACGGTCGTGTTTTAGTGCTTGCACAGTGCAGGATGGGGGTGGGGGAGAGGATGGAGAGGGGAAAGGCCAAGGGGGTGGAGGTGGGGTGAGTTATGATGACTTCGTTCAAAATCTCTCTTTTCCTTTCTGTGATATTTCAGTGCCTCCAGGATCCCACGAAAGGGGGGACTTGGAAAACCGGAAGCTCGCTTTGCATCCAGATCCCAGCTGCTTGCATGCCTGGCACCAACTATGACAAGTATCTTGTGTTCTACCCCAGACAGATAAAGCAATCGATATTTTTCTTCAAACCCACAAGCTGTCCTCAGAGATCCAGGAACTCTTGGCTTCCTGTGCCCACTGCCGATTTAGGTGAGGCGCTGGGCCATTCACCTGTGGATGGCAGGCCCTTCGTCTCTGAGCACAGAACTCTACAGATCAAGAAAACCTTTTCAAGTTCAAATCTTCAACTCCTGCCCTAACCGGTTTGGCTCAGTGGACAGAGCGTCGGCCTGCGGACTGAAAGGTCCCGGGTTTAATTCCGATAAGGGCATGTACCTTGGTTGGAGGCACATCCACAGTAGGAGGTGTGCAAAAGGCAGCTGGTTGATGCTTCTCTCTCACCCGATGCTTCTAATTCTGTCCCTCTCCCTTCCTCTCTGTAGAAAATCAATAAAATATATATTTTTTAAAAGGTAGCAATTGTTTAAACAAAAACAAAAACCTTTAACTCCTTTTTACGTGTGGCCAACCAAACACCAAGATCATGTAAATTATTTCTCATAGTGTGAATGTTTCCCAAAACCCGAAGAGCAGCACAAAGTTTCACTTCCTTGACAGTAGAAATCCAGTATGTCTACTTAAGAAGAGATCTATAAACTCTGACAATCAGGTGGAGGAAGAGGTAAGCCTGTCCCCCTTATGGAATAAGGAGCCCAGGTCGTATTCTTTTTTTTTTTTTTTAATATATTTTATTGATATTTTACAGAGAGGAAGGGAGAGAGATAGAGAGCTAGAAACGTCGATGAGAGAGAAACATCAACCAGCTGCCTCTTGCACACCCCCTGCCGGGGATGTGCCCACAACCAATGTACATGCCCTTGACCAGAATCGAACCCAGGACCCTTCAGTCCGCAGACTGACACTCTACCACTCAGCCAAACCGGTTTCGGCCGTATTCTTGACTATGAGAGAACAGCCCAAGTCCACTTGAAGAACCTGCCGGCAGACCCACCGCTGCAAAGTGCATTCACCTTAACTCACTTTAATCTGGTTAGAGAAGTCCGTGGCAGCCTAAACTTCCATTATTCCACTGAGGTCCCTCAAGTGCCTCTCTGTTCTCTCTTATTCCTACATGACCACAACACTGCAGGTAAGCCTGTCACCAAAGCTGTAGGCGGAGAACCACCTGTCACCTGTGAGGCCGTCCCATAAAACTAAGGAGACATATCATGAGCGAACACACTAAGACAAATGGCGTTTCAGGCCGAAGGCTTAAAGACCTTATGCAACAGCCATGAACGACTGCACTTCTGAGGAGCCTTGTGCAGACTGCATTCTTCATGCAATCACCTGATTAGAAAAGTTTCATCCCAAGAGGCAGGCAGGTGTTTGCAGCAAAGAGATTTAAAGAAATAAAATAATCAGCCGAAACCGGTTTGGCTCAGTAGATAGAGCGTTGGCCTGCGGACTGAAGGGTCCCGGGTTCGATTCAGGTCAAGGGCATGTACCTGGGTTGCGGGCACATCCCCAGTAGGAGGTGTGCAAGAGGCAGCTGATCAATGATTCTCTCTCATTGACGTTTCTAGCTCTCTATCCCTCTCAATTCCTCTCTGTAAAAAAAAAAAATCAATAAAATATATTTTAAGAATAAAATAAAATAATCAACAGCAAATACTCATACACATACACCCCATCCCAAGTAGAAAGTCAAGGTAGATGCCAATCTGAGACCTAACCCTTTGCCAGAAAACCCAGTGTCCTATTCTTCCTGGAATCAAGGCCTTACCCCAAGAAGAGGCCTTTTGGTTAGGGATATAGGCAAGACTGGATGGCGGCTACCCTACTAATTTTGTATATTGAAAGTTAAGCGTGGAGACCTGGCCAGGTGGCTCAGTGGGTTGGAGCGTCACAGACAACAAAGATTAAAGGTTGCAGGTTCTGTTCCTGGTAAGGGTACATATGGGAGGCAACCAATTAATGTTTTTTTCTCTCATGTCAGTCAACCTCTCTCTCTCTCTCTCTCTCTCTCTCTCTCTCTCTCTCTCTTTCTTTCTCCCTGCCTCTCTAAAATCAATAAAACATGTCCTTGAGTGAGGATAAAAAAGTAAGTTAAAATAAAGTTAAGTTAAGCATGGAAAGATGATGCCAAAATATATAAAAAGCAAACTTTTTCCAAGACCTATCCCAGACACTGCAATCCCTATATAAGGAGGGACCGGAGCATGAGGTCAGACAGAGAAATGGAGCTCTTGATCCTTATAGAAAACAGCCTGACACTGTCCAAGATTCATGAGGCCGCCTCTCTTTAGGGTCCTAATTGCAGCTTCGACAAACCAGCTGCTGGGCTGCTTTCAAAGTAATCGAAGCTTTTTTTAAAATATATATTTTATTGATTTTTTACAGAGAGGAAGGGAGAGGGATAGAGAGTTAGAAACATCAATGAGAGAGAAACATCAATCAGCTGCCTGTTGCACACCCCCACTGGGGATGTGCCCGAAACCAAGGTACATGCCCCCTTGACGGGAATCGAACCTGGGACCTTTCAGCCCGCAGACCGACGCTCTATCTACTGAGCCAAACCAGTTTCGGTTAATCACAGCTTTTTGCTGTTAAAAAATCTACTTTCCTAAAAGCCATAGCTGCTTGCATCTTTTCAGTGGACAGAAAACCACGTGGTAGGGACAGAGAAGAACTTCAGGTCAGTGATTGCCGCTGGGGCAGCAGAAGGAAGGAAAGGGCTGGAGAGGAGGGAGGTTAAGTGAATCTGTCCAAAAAAATAGAGGCCTGAAGTAAATATGTTTCAACAAATGTGAAGATCTGTCCAATCTGGATAATGGGTACCTGGAAATCTATTACACAGACATCTATTTTTAAATATTTCTGCACGTTTGAAGTACTTTACGACACAAAAATTGAAGTAAAACATTTTAATGGGCAAAGGGGACCCAGAAGGAGGCACTAAGAAAACGCAGGCCGGTGCCTAAGCAATGGGTGCTAAAGTCCAGTCACCCTGCTCTGATTAAGCGTAATTGCCAAGCAACGCAATAAATACACTCGGCCTCCTGGGAATGCGCGAAGGCAAGATTGCACACACTAAAGTTAGAACCCACTTTGTAGTTTTATATTTTATCACCCAATAGCCTTCTGCTATCAATCTTGTTAACAAAAAGCACATCCGTGCGCATTTATCTCTTGCCAAATAAAACGCATGCCCGTATTTGAAGTTCCACGGGAGGATAGGCAGTAGTATGTGGATGCGCACTGGCTAATCTAAACGAAAAGTAAACTGCAGGGGGCATCGTACACAGGGCGGCCCGAGTTTCAGGGCTCAAGTTCAGTTGGATCAAAGCATAAAGTGACACAAGTGACACGTTCTGTTTAGGGTCCCAGAGAAACACAGCAGGACTTAGGCCTGTGCTAACAAATACAGACGCTGCCATGGAGAGCGAACTGGAAAAACCCACAGGATTATTCTTGAGGATTCTCTACCAAATGATCCACACCAAGGATGGAATGACAGCGGTTTAACGCCAACCAAGCATCATTGGGCCTTGTCCCCAGTTTTTTCTAAGCATTTGCTTCGGTACATCTATACGAATAAAAGGACACTATGCTAATTAGACCGGACATCTTCCAGACAACCATCCGGACGTCCTTCCTAACAAAGCAGGGCCAGAGAGAAGCCTCCTGCCCCATGGTCCCGGGCGCCAGCGGCTTCAACCCAAAAGAGGGAGAAAAACTGCCCGCCCTGTGGTCCTGGGCCCCTGTGGCTGCAGCCCGGATGAAGCTGCCTACCCCCGGTCCCCTGTGTCTGTGCCGGCCCAGGCGAAGCTGGCCCGGGTTCCAGGTGCCAGTGGCCAGACAGAGGAGGGAATCCTGGGTCCTGAGAGATGGTTAGGGGCAATCAGGCCAGCAGGGGAGCAGTTAGGGGTGATCAGGCAGGCAGAGATGGTTAGGGGAAATCAGGCAGGTAGGCAGGCAGGCAGAGGGTTAGGGGTGATTAGGCAGGCAGGCAGGCAAGCTGTTAGGAGCCAGCAGTCCCAGATTGCGAGAGGCAGTGGGGTATCCCCCAAGGGGTCCCAGATAATTTATTGTGCTTGCACATTGTTTTTAAAACTTGAATTAGAATAATGCTCATAAAAGTCTGGATTTCTGCTTCCCCTTTTCTGAGTATCAGAAGTTTTGGCAACACTGGACAGGTTTGAGCTAAGCTCAATTTGTAGATGGCCTGTTTAAGACAGTCCCCACACTGCCCATCCCCACACACACCGGCATCGCTTGCTCACACTACTTGTCCTGGCCCTGCAGGCGTTTTAAAGATATCTCCACCAACAGCGTATTCACATCTTCACAGTCTTGTTTCTGAGCACCAACCAACGTACAAAGCTCCTTTTCTTACGTTGCTAAGTTCCCTGAAGAGATGAGATCCCTGGACAACACTCATGTCAGCTCAAAGCGCATCTCTGCCCTCATGTCGCCTAAGGGCTCGCAGAGGTGTGCTGGCTTGTTTCGTGATGCAACGCAGCCCTCCAACACCCAAGCCAACCGTGGGAATTCCTTTCCACTGGGTAATTCGTCCGAAGCCCGCAGGCGCTGTGCCCATGGCAGGTAAAGGAAGCATCACACTGTGACATGTGTTAAGCCAGGAGGAATAGAAGTTACGGCTGGAAACAAAAGACGTCTGATGCAAAGAGGAGAGATCACTCATCAAGACGAAAGTCAGCGTGGAGACACTCCCACACCACAGATGCACAGAGAAGGATGGAACAGAAAGCCATTCATTAGCCAACCTCAAAAGAATACAAATGTATCTACAGCCAACGAGATTTCCAGGAAGGCACTCTAATAAGCTCCCGGTTGTGCACAGAGATACATACACACACACACACACACACACACACACACACACACAAATGTGTATATATAGCCATAATTATAATCAAGTTCAAGAGAGATTAACTTACCATTACACATACACTATATATAAAAAAATAAAAAAGGAGAAGAGATACTGAATAGGAAGAGTGTCCAGAGTTCATAGTATATCAGTGACTTATCAAATCACTTTATCAAAACCTCATTTTCCTCGTCAGCAGTGTCAAAGTTCATAGTCTCTCACATGTGCCCGAGAGGTTCGAGGAACACTGCACAGTCGAAGAAGAGTCTCACTCTTAGAGGTACAGGACTACTGGCAGAAAAAATTTAAAACTACATTCCCGCCAAATGTACACAACCCAGCGCCCCCCCTCTGCAGACTGCAGAAGAGAAGGCAAACGCTCACCGCAGAGAGCTGGCTCCACGTGGACCGGAGAGGCTTGTGCTGGACCACGATTTTTTCCTCCGACTTCTGTTCTTTGGGCTCAGACTCTTCATCGGAGTCGATGTCAAGGGCCTTTTCTTTGTAGTTCTGGTAGAGGACCGCGTTTTCTGCAAGAAAAGCCAACCCAACGTGTCATCGTGATGCCACCTGTTCTGAGCAAACACCCACGTTTATACAAGGCGGGGTCTCCAGTTTAATAAACGATGAAGGGACAAATGGATACAAATACTCACGAGTATTCCAATACCTAAAAGGTGATTTTCTCACTCACACAGCCCTGTCCCAAATTCATCCATAAGGGAAAGGGAGGGGCCCCTACATGAACTGCCAACTAACGCAAACTTCCCATGTCGCTGCACTACCCATGAAGAACAGTCACGCCTGCTGAACGGATTTTTAGGTAAAATTGAATCCACACCCCACCTTCCCTTCAAGGTCCATCAACATTCATTTACCTGCTTAACCAACATCTACTGTACATCCACCCTGTGCCAAGGACTGGGAGCAAATAGAAAGTTAAAGACATTTCTCGTGCCCTCGTGAGCTCAAAGTCTAAGGAGAAAAACAGTCCAAGTCGCTCATTCATTTATTGGTTTAACTGATATTTAGAAAATGCCTACTGGATGCCAAGAATTGCTAGACACTGGGGATACAACCGTGAGCAAAAAAATATATACAAGTATCAGTCTTCATGGAGCTGACATCAGAGTGAAGGGAGAGGGACAATACACAAACAAATGACTTAAAAATATGTCAGATGCTGCCCTGCTGGCCAGTGCGGCTCAGTGGGTTGGAGCGTATAATGAAAGACTGCGGGTTCAATTGCCAGCGAGGGCACATCCCTAGGTTGTGGGTTTGATTCTTAGTCGGGCCTGCATAGAAGGCAACCAACTGACGTTCTCTCTCTCATTGATCTCTCTCTCTCTCTCTCTCTCTCAAACCAATGAGCATGTCCTCAGATGAGGATTTTTTTTTTTAAATGTGTCAGATGCTGATAATGGTCATGGCGGAAAATGAAACAAGGAAAGACAGGGAATGTTATGAGGGATATATATAAGATTTAAGAAGGCCTCCCCAAGGTGACATTTAAGCAAAGACTAAAGGTGAGGAAGCAAGCCACCCTTCTACAGGGGGAAGAACATTTCACCAGCGGGAACAGCAAGTACAAAGGCCCCGGGGCAGGACTCCGTATGTACAACTCAGCAAGGAGGCCCGCGTGGCCAGAATAGGATGAGGGAGGGAGAACGTATAGAAGATGGGAGATTGGGGATGAATAAAGCCCAGGCCATCTAGGGCCTTGGCTCCATCCCATTAAGAGAACTTGAGTGGCCGAAACCGGTTTGGCTCAGTGGATAGAGCGTCGGTCTGTGGACTGAAAGGTTCCAGGTTCGATTCCGGTCAAGGGCATGTACTTTGGTTGCGGGCACATCCCCAGTAGGGGGTGTGCAAGAGGTGGCTGATAGATGTCTCTTTCTCATTGATGCTTCTAACTCTCTATCCCTCTCCCTTCCTCTCTGTAAAAAATCAATAAAATATATTTTTTTAAAAAGAGAGAGAACTTGAATGTTTTCCGCAAGTGGAAGGCAAGTCACTGTAGGACTGAGGACACAATGATCTTGTACAAACACAGACCGGCACAGGGAGAGATTTATATACAGGTAACTCTGAGGAAAGATTGTCAGCAGCGTGTGATCTAGTCTGAGGGGGAGAGGGGTCCGCGAGGAAAATCTAAGGCCAGAAGGCTGAGCTGCCACAGAGCTAAAGGAAAAAGTCTATGCAGAAGTCCTGAGGCGAGTGAAATGCAGTGCCTTACAGGAGCTAACGCAGGCTGGTGTGCCTTACCGGATGTCTGGAGAACACGGTGCAAGCTGAATGTAGGGAGAGGAGCATGACAGTCCAAATCAAGCAGAGCTCTGCAAGCAATCTTAAAGAACTGAATTCTGTCCTAAGGACAAAAGGAATGGGTTTCCTTTCACACTGCACAGATTGAATTAAGCTAAGTATAAATGATACCTCTATTAAAATGCTTTCAAAAAACTAGATCTAGAGGGGTGTCACAGCTGATTGGAGCATGGTCCCATACACCAAAAGGCTGCGGATTCAATTCCCAGTAGGGGCACATATCTAGGTTTTAGGTTCAATCCCCGGTTGGGATGCCCCCCCCTCCAAAAAAAAAAAAAAGATTGTATTTTGATCCTCATTGCCATGGGAAGCCACTGAAAGGGAAGATTTTATTAGATCTTTAGGAGCAAACCACTGACTAGGTAGGGGACTAATGAGGATGCTACTGAAGTAGTCAACGAAAGACAATGGAGCTTGGCCTATGCAACTGAGAAATGACCGGGAGTGGACTGGTATACGGGCTCGGAGAGGGGGAGGTGTGTCCTAGGTCTGCAAGTCCCACAACAAGAAGGTAGGAGAGGGAAACACCGGTAGAGGTTTAGCGACAGTAGGGAACGGTTAGGAGTTTAGTTTGGGACACAGAGTTTGAAAATCCTTTCCATCTACTGAAGCAAGGAAACATCTGCCTCTTTAATCATCAACTATTCCATGTCCTACATGACTATGAGAGAGGAATGCTAGGTCTACGCAAGATGGCACTGGTCTCTGGTTGCTCTGCATGGGCAAAACAAATTGTGAAGGTAATGACTAAATTTCCCCCACCTCTAGTGCCCTTTTAATAGCTAGTGATTGGCACAAAACATACGCATGGATCGTTGAAGTGATTTCTCATTCTCCCCCCCCCCCCCCCCAACAACATCGGTAGCGGTAATGCTAACATCATTTGACACCTGGTGAAATCAAGCCCTGGTGAGGGGAAGGTGCCTGAGCAATTACCGCTCAAATGATGAGGAAAGCAGCGGGAGAGGAACCCCAGGCCCCTGGAGTTCTCCCCTCTATCACACTGCTTCCCAGGTAACATTCTTGTTAATCGTTAACTGTAAGAATACTGCATTCCTCAAGTACGTATATGTGAAAAAAGAATTTCTAGGCCATCCTACTTGGAAAGAGATGAGAGGGTGCCCAGAAACAACAGTTCCTTAGAAACAGAAACCACGTAAAACTAGTTAGAATGAAGGGTGTGATCTACTCTGAGGGTGATCTGTCCTTGGACCAAAAAAAAAAAAAAAAAAAAAAAGAGAGCTCAACTTCTTAATCCTTTGAGGCAAAAATCCCAGAATCAATGCCAAATGCCAAATTCCGAAAGATGCAACACATCTCTCTAAGTCGACATTAGGTAAGTGCTCTGATCACTTCGCGTTTAAGACGTGGTACAAGAGGAAGCACAATGGACTGAGAACCAGACCTCTGTCCCAGTGCTGGCTGTGTGACAGTGGCAAGCACGAAACCGCTCAGAGCTTCGGGAGCCCTCAACTGTAAAACCAGGGGGATGAGTTCATCCTCAGCAGCTACAGCACTGCATCTGGGTTTCTTCTTCAGATAGAATGCTTCCTGATATTGGTGCAATGAATAAACTTTCATAAACCGGTCATGTTTAAATACTCCAGTGGGAATGATTTTTATACAGGGAAATAATTGATAGTCACTGAGGTTATATGTTTTATAACTCTGGGTGGTTCTACGTTAGATTTACTTAAACAGGAACATACCCTTCTTCTTTATTCTTTAACTAGAGGCCCGGTGCATGAAATTGGTGCACGGGAAGGAGGTCCCCTCAGCTCGGCCTGCACTCTTTCCAATCTGGGTCCCCTCAGGACCTCTGGTTCCTAACCGCTCACCTGCCTGCCCGCCTGATCCCCCCTAACTGCTCACCTGCCTGCCTGCCTGATCCCCCTAACTGCTCTCCCCTGCCCGCCTGATCCCCCCTAACTGCTCTCCCCTGCCTGCCTGACCCCCCTAACTGCTCTCCCCTGCCTGCCTGATCCCCCTAACTGCTCTCCCCTGCCTGCCTGACCCCCCTAACTGCTCCCCCTGCCGGCCTGATCCCCCCTAACTGCTCTCCCCTGCCTGCCTGATCCCCCTAACTGCTCTCCCCTGCCTGCCTGATCGCCTCTAACCTCCTCTGCCTTGGCCCCGCTAACATGGCTTTGACCGGAAGGACATCCGATGGTCTTCTGGAAGATGTTCAGTCTAATTAACAATATTACCCTTTTATTAGTATAGAAGATTGGAAAATCTAAGCATTTCAAAGCATGAAAGAAGGGAACTAGCCCAGGGATGGGCAAACTTTTTGACTCCAAGGCCACCATGGGTTCTTAAACTGGACCGGAGGGCCGGAACAAAAGCAACCTGACCATGCTGGCACTCTCATCTTGGGCTGCTGGTGAAGGAGCGGAGGGGAGAGCAAGAGAACCCTCCGCTCTTTCGGCTCCTCGGGCCGGACAGAACAGCCGAAAGGGCCGGATCCGGCCCGAGGGCCGTAGTTTTCCCACAGCTGAACTAGCCTCACCTCTGCCACCCTCCACCAGCCCTGCACGGGGAGCAGCTGGGGCGGGCCACTGCTCCTTTCATGCTTTCCCAGTTGGCTGACATTTGACCCATCTCTTTACACAGAGGCCACTAATCTGATTAGGGTTTGAACACCTGGTCGGAGCTGCTTTTGTTTTTGAAACTCTTAATGAAAATACTCTATGGGCTACGAATGCTTAGGAATATGTTTCCGTCGGCCAGGAGTTAGATTTCCCCCAAACAGACACTTGATAAGGAAACGGGAAGTCAGAAATAAGACTAAAATGGGGAAAGAATAGTCAGTCAAAGGAAATCTGACCTAGGGGGGGGAAATGACTTGAGATCTAAATGCCAAACTCAGAATTTTTGACTAAAGAACTAGAGCTTGCTCTTACTTTTCTCCATTTTTTATTTTTAAAGGAAGATGGGGGATAGAGCCAGAGTGGAAAAGAATTCAAAATCCTAGGACATGGGCTGACAAAGTTATCCGCTTACAAAGAAAGCTATTGATTTTACTTACTGCTGGTATTACTACCCGTGTTTCCCTGAAAATAAGACGTACTTCATGGAAACATAATGCATCCCCTGAAAATAAGACCTAGTGCATCTTTGGGAGCAAAAATTAATATAAGACACTGTCTTATTTTCGGGGAAACAAGGTAGATAAAAACTTAGCTCAGTGAAGTGCTTGGTGCTGCACAATTTCGAGAAGCTGCACATTTTCCTCATCTTAAGTGTTTTTGTTTCTGCAGCTGGACTGGAACGTATAATTGATATTCCACATTGAAACAGCAATAAAAGTCTGGAAAAATCAAATGCTTACCTTCCCCATCAAATGGTCCTTGTCCTTTCAGCACTTTTCTCTAAGAAACAAGAAAAGCAAAAATGGAAAAAGGCAAAGCATACTGTATACGAACGAGCCAGACTGAAAACACAACTATTTAAGAAAAAGTACTTGGGTTGTTGTTACATTCATTCGATTTCCCAAAGCATACAGCTGATGACCCCTGGAGGGGTTCACGCACATGACTACCACAATTCACTAAAACAGTGAAATAAAGTGTACACTGTCCCCCACACCCTGCTGAAATAGTTTGAGAATCCTCAAATGACCAGCAGGCTCAGCTATGTATGACTCATGACTCACCATCACTGTTAAATTGAACTTTGCTATACTTGCAGAGATGGGGGGGGGGGGGAAAGGAGGGAAAAACAAACATAAAATGTTATGTAATTTCTCGAAGGCCATAAGACCTAAAATAAAACATGTTTGCTTGTGTGTTACATACGTGACAGTCGACTGGTTCCAGTTCTCTGATTAATCAAGAAGAGATGTCGCTCCCTAAATGAATGTCTGCCCTATTGCCCAGGTCCACCTTGCAATAGGGCCGACATTCACGCTCCAAATCCCCTTTCTCTGGTTTTCCCGATTTCTTTCTGTCATATTTGGCAAAATTTTTTGTTTTGTTTTGTTTTTACCAATTTCAGCTTCCAGGCCTTTCCCAGGGAGCAGTAACACATGGTTCACTGGAACCTGAAGTTTTGTTAAATGCCCTCAGGGATAAATGGGCACAAAACAGGAATGCAATACAACCAAAGGCCCAGCTGACAGAAACCAGTAACAACAAACGTGACATCCTATCTGTGCCTTTTGTGCCTTGTTCTTCTGGCACCTGATTTTAAAATTCACATCTTATCTTAGGTCTGTAGTATGAGATGGCCATTCGAAAAAAAGAATTAAACAGTTAATGTAAAATAATCAATAGGTTCAAAGGAAATCAGCTTTCCCCCTCTAATCAGCTGTGATGAGGAATCAGCAGCCACCGACTGACACCTCTGAACAAGCACCAGACAGCTTGGCTAAAGTCAAGAGCGGGAATCTAAATCCGCCCTGCTCTCACCCCCTTCGCAGCTCACCTGTGCTAAAAGCGCTCAGGACTCATGCAGCCAATCAATGCCTCATTTTCTGTATCTCACCCCCCCTTCATCCCCCAATTTGTCCCCAGATTTTGCCTAAGCTTAGAAAATCAACCCTGTGCAGAAACCGGTTTGGCTCAGTGGTAGAGCATCTATCTGTCTGCGGACTGAAAGGTCCCCGGTTCGATTCCGGTCGATGTTTCTCTCTCATCGATGCTTCTAGCTCTCATTTCTCTCCCTTCCTCTCTGTAAAATATCAATAAAATATATATTTTTTTAAAAAGGGGGAAAAAAGGAAAATCAACCTAGTGATCAGAGTTTCTCTTCCTCCCCCAAAGCTGCATACACTAGTGCTGTTCCCGCCAACAATACAATACGGCCGAGAGATACATGGGCACGGTCTCCATCCACAAACAGCAGAATTAAAGGCCCCGATAACGTTAGTCTGATTTCCCCCGCGCGTCCCTCCTTCCCTATCTGCCCCCCAACCCCTCCCCCTTTGGACTCCGCGACACGCCCGCCCACCCCTTCCTCACCTTGATCCTCCCGAGGCTGGCGAACTTCTCCCGGTCTTCCATCACCGCTTTCAGGATGGGCTGGGACATGCGGTTCTTCTTCTTGGAGGCGGCGGGGCTGTCGAAGTCCACGCCGCTGACCACGGCGCGGCGGTAGGACGTGGAGCGCAGGCCCCTGCGCAGGGACCCGGGGCTGTCCAGGTCGCGCTCCGCCTCGCCCTCGTCCTCCTCCGGGGGGCCCCCCAGCGGCGGCGCCCCCCCGAGCCCCTCCACCAGGCTGCGCACCTTGAGGAGCCTCCGGTGGGGGGGCTCCGCATGCTGCCCGCCGCTGCCGCTGGCGCTGCTTTTACTCGTCCTGATCTCCGAGGCCAGGCTCTTGGGGATGATCTGCTGCTTCCCCACCTTGAGGGCGGCGGGGCTGTGGGTGCTCAGCACCACCGAGGCGGCGGCCTCCTCGGGGAGCTCGCGGTCCGGGGAAGGCGGCCTCTGGAGGGGGGGTTTCTGTTCCAAAGGCCTCGTCTGGGGCGGGGGTCTCCGCTCGGGGTCCTTCGGGGTCGGGCCGGCTTGCAAACAACGGGAGCCCGGGGGGTCGGCGTGGCCGGTGAGCCCGTTTGCAGCCGCGTTGGGTGGATGCGGGGGGCGCAGGCGCTGCGGCGCGGGCGACACCGCGGTCCCGTTCTCCGGGGGGCATTTCGGGGAGCCCCCCAGCGCCCCCTTGGGGGCCTGCGGGGACTTCAGGCGTCGGAGCCGGGGAGGAGAGACGGCCCGGTACTCCGGGGAGAGCGTCCTGCCGTTGACGGCCGCCCCGCGGTGGGCGCACAGCAGCAGCGGGCTCCGCGGCGCCGTCCCGCCGTCCGCCCGGGGGGCAGCCTGCGCGGCGCCGGGCGGCAGCGGCAGCGGCAGCGGCAGCGGCCCGCCGTCCTCCACCGGGAAGTCGGTGATGAGCAGCCCGCTGGGGCTCTGGTACGACTGCGGTCGGGGCTTGCTCCGGCCCGGCATCGGCGGCGGGGGCGCCGACCGCCTCCGCCACGAAGGGGTTAAGCTGCTGCCGGACAAGTTCACGCCGCCCTCGCCGTCCATCGCGAAGCCGGCCTGCGGGGCCGCCCCGCGAGGCGCAGCGCCCGGCTAGCGTCGCCCAAGGAGGAGGAGGAGGAGGAGGGTTTGAAGAAGTTCATGGAACCTTTGACTCCGGACGGACCCGGCGCGCGCGCCCCGCGGCCGGCGGGTCCCCCCGCGGCGGCGCGTCCCTCGCCCGCCCGCCCGCCCGCTCCCGGGGCAGCGCCGCGCGCTCCGGGCGGCGGGAGCCGGGACGGAGTCCGGGCTGCGCCCACGCGGACGAATCCGATCCCCACCTCGTCTGTCTCTCTGTCTCTCTCTCTCTCTCTCTCTCTCTCTCTCTCTCTCTCTCTCTTTTTCTCTCTTCCGCGCCCAGAAGACCACCCGCGCGGACGGAGCTCGCCACCGGCGCGCCGGGCGCCGCTGATGCGCAGGAAACTTGGGGTGAGTTCAGCTTTCCTGGGAAACTCGCCTTCGGACGCTCCGCGCCGCCGCCATCCAGTCGCTGTCGCTGGCGGCCTCTTGTGCTCTCCCACTGGCCCGGCTCCTGGGTGGGTTTCCCCCGCTTCGGGGCTCTTGCAGAGCTGGGGCCAAGCGGGGCCCCCCGCCCCGTGGGTGGCCCCGCGACCGGACCGTGGCGCCGCGGCGGGAGCTCTGGGAAGCTCGGCGGCCGACTGGGACCCCGGCCCCGCCCCCGGCCGCAGCCCGGCCCCGCCCCCGCCCTGGCCACGCCCCCGCCTCGGCCACGCCCCCTCCGCGGCCGGCGGCCCGGCGCGGTCTCGGTTTAAAACCGACGGGCACCCCTGGGCCGGGTGCCGAGCGCCGGGTGCCAGGCCGGCCGCTGGGGCTGGAGGCGGCGGCGGCGGCGGGGCAGCCGGGGCGCGCGGGCGGGGTGGCGGGGCGGGCGCCCGGCGTGGGAAAGAGCGGGGATCCCTGCTGAGATGCCGTGGACGCCGACCTGGGCCCCCAGCGGATCCCGGGTGCAGAAACCGGGGATGCCGGGCGGAGTAGGGTTTGCAAAGTGGGTGAGCTGCAGGGCACAGCTCCGAACGCAGGGAGCCGGTCCACGCTCTCCAGTGTTCGGGGTGGTTGGTCTTAAAGCAAATCCGATGGCCCGGCTCTCCTGCGGAAAATATCTTGTAACAGAGACTCAGAGATTCGCTTGTTTGTGCCTCGTGTGTTTCTGCGGGCACACACGCAGGCAGCTTGGGAGAGAAACTGTGTGGCTACCAAACGAGGGAGGGAGAGTTTTTTCATTCAAACGTCTTTGAATCGGGTGTGTTTTGAATCGTGGATGCTATCTATTAAGAATAAACGCAATTTAAATTACAAGGGGGGGGGGGAGGAAGAACGTATTGGTTTCCAAGCACACATGGAATGAAAGTGAAAATCCTCTCTCTGGCTTAGGAAGACCCTGCATTCTGTGCCTACCTCTTCCCCCAGCACTTTTTCCTTCACGAATCTTAGTCCACACCCACTTAAAGTTTTACAGCCCCGCCGAAACCGGTTTGGCTCAGTGGATAGAGCATGGGTCTGTGAACTGAAGGGTCCCGGGTTCGATTCTGGTTGGGGGCATGTGCATTGGTTGCGGGCACATCCCCAGTAGGGGATGTGCAAGAGGCAGCTGGTCCATGTTTCTCATCGATGTTTCTCTCTGTCCCTCTACCTTCCTCTCTGTGAAAAATCAATAATATATATATATATATATATATATATATATATATATATATATATATATATATATATAAAGTTTTACAGCACCAGCGGACCTTCCCTGTGGTTCCTTCTGTCTTGTCCCTCCCTCAGAGGCCTTCCTTTTTAGACAGTTACCACAGTTTGCTCACACACACACACACACACACACACACACATTTTTGTGTTATTGTTTATCTGTTTTGTCTTTAGATTGTGTGATGCTCCCAGAGGGCAGGGGTCATGCTTATGTGTTGTCCTTCTGTATTCCAGGCACACAGCAGGCACTTAGTACATATTTGTTGGATGCATGAGAAGTGAAGTGAGGACAGTGACCAGGGTATTCCGTGGCCAAATACCCTGTTTCCCCGAAAACAAGACATCCTCCAAAAATAAGACCTACTTACAGGTTTCCTTCTGAGTGAAATATAAGGCATCCCCGCCCCCCCCCCCCCGAAAATAAGGCCTCCAGGCTCTGTCTCAGAATGAAAATTAATTTACTGTAAACTGGTCGCTAGGGCTGCCCTGACAGGCGTCTAGCAACCAGTGACATTATGCCGAGTCCTGATGTCAGTGCTGTGAATGGAGAGAAATCAGCGTGGAAACTTTGGGAAACCTAAACTGCAAGAAGTTGTGACTTGGGTGAAGAATTCATGGGAGAAAATCACTGACAGTTGCATTGCAAATGCACTGCGAGCAGGCTACCTTGACAAGAAGTACTCATTTAAAGACAGTGCTATTGTGAAACATGAGAGATTTGGTCCACTGATTCTGAAAGAAATGGAGTCACAAGAAATTCACCAGGAAATTCAGGAATTGGATTGTTTGATGATGTTCCAGAAGATGATGATATGCTTGCCATTGAATAAATGAGTAAATTCTTGATATGTAGGATTCACAGTTTGTCTGGTTTGTGTTGACAACTACTGTACCATATACAGGTAATAAATCTCCTTTATTTTCATTTAACAATAAATGTGCACTGTATTCTTCTTCATGAAAAAATGAGACATCCCCTGAAAATAAGACCTAGTGCATCTTTGGGAGCAAAAATTAATATAAGACACTGTCTTATTTTCAGGGAAACAGGGTAGTAGAAAGTTGGCTGTGTCCTGGACAACCTCCTGTGATCTGGGAAGAATAGAGCAAACCTGAGAAGACAAATGATTTATACACCACAAGAACTGTATAATTAATTCTATTAGCAAGACAGATGGGCTTTTCTCTGAGTGCTCTTTCAGCGTTCATGCTTTCAGGGGGGATGTAGTGAGCGGCCACTGTGCGCACATTAGGCTGTTTGGTTTTGCCCCAGGATACATCGAATGGAATGGCCAAAAATATTAAGAGGAAATATCTGGGTAATGAGAGCATGATATTTTTCTTGCTTCTTTGTGCTTTTTTTTTTTTTTGGTACTTATCAAATGCTGTACATTGAATATATATTACTTTGATTTGAGATCGTTTTGTAAACTAGAAGAAATGGCATCAGAAATTTTATAAGAAAAAAAAATTTTAGAAAGAAATTTACCAAACGTTGTTTGGAAGAAATATGGTTGAACATACTTACTGCATGCCCGTTTTTTAATATAGAATATTTTCCATGCATTTCATTTTATTTATTTTTTAACAAAAATGTATTTTTATTGATTTCAGAGAGTGAGAGAGACGTAGAAATATCAATGGTGAGAGAATACTGATTGGCTGCCTCCTGCACATCCACCCCACAGTGGAGATCAAGCCCGAAACCCAGGTATGTGCCCCGACTGGGAATGGAACCGTGACCTCCTCAACCACAGCCATGCCAGCTGGGCAAAAGAGTGATTTTAAACTTAGACATAGATTTTCCAGTAATTGCGTATATAGAAAAGAAAAATCTAAGCAACATAAATGAAAGTATTTATAAAAATTCTGTACTCTGAGTCCCTTTTTACCCAGGGCTTCAGTCTGTGTGTTTTTCAGTACACTATCACTAACAGTGGACCATTTTTTAAAAGGGTGTTCTAGTCTTGTCTCTGGGATTTCCTTCCCAGCCACTGACACTCTTTCTGCAAATGTGAGGCTGGCGCTATGTTATTTGACGAAAAGCATAGTTTTCTTGTTCAACTGAATCATGTCACTACAAGCTATGCACATTCTCTATTAATGGCCAGGAGGAAGTTTCAACCCTTTTGTCATAGTCCTGTATGATACATGAATATCAGCCTCTTGTTGCTTTGGAATTTCTTGAATCTAATATGACACATTTGGCAATTTCTGCTGCCTTGATTGCTTTTCTCAGAATATATGGATTTTACACAGATAACACTAAATTGCTTTGAATTCACTGACATGATGGCACTTCAAATAGTGATGACCGTGTTCACAAATACTGAGGCAATGCCAGCTACGTCATGACTGCCACTTGGCCAACGGCTATTTTCTTAATGAGACATACTCCAGTTTCAGAGGATGTCTAATTGTGGGACCAAATTTGGCTCTAATTTGACTAGTAGAGGCCCAGTGCATGAAATTCATGCATGGGTAGAGTCCCTAGGGGCTGCTGGCTGCCAGCTGTGGCCTTGATTTGCCAGCTGCAGGCAAGGACTCCATTCCCTGGCAGCAGGCTGCTGGCCGGGACCTTCCTTCATTCCATGCGCCCCCTGGTGGTCAGCGCATGTCATAGTGAGTAATCGAACTCCCAAGAGGACACTTTGCATATTAGGCTTTTATATGTATTTATTTGTGATTCCATTATTCATTTGGATTCATATTTTTTTGCAAGTAAAACACAAGTATTTCAGCGTCAGACTAGATCTTTCTCTGTCTTTTATAAACTCTTCAATAATGAACAATTTGATCAATTGGTGATAATGCCCCAACTTCACATCAGGAAGAAGACCAGGGACCCACAATAGCCTTAGAAAGTAAAAGTGACTGAAAGGAAGAAGTCAACTCAGCAGTTCTGTTAGTTGGCTAATACTATTTAGCTCTTGGTTGGTGGCAGGCCCTGGGCTAGCTGCAGTGGTACAGAAAGTAGACATGATCCTTGCCATGGCCCTGCTAATAGTCATTAGGAAAGACAAGCCACGGATGGCATCTGATGCTAATAGTGTTGGTCACTTTGGTGCCCTTTCAACTAGCACCTTCAGTCTTGGTTGGCACGGGGTCCAACCTGCAGGATTCTGGAGAAAGCAGTGTGAAAACAGTAGCGACAGTTAGGTACAAGGGTGGGAATTGTGACAGCAAAAGGGGAGAGAAAAATAGGACAGTCACTGGAGGGAAAGGAAGAAATAAGCAATTTTTTTTTCAAGACTGGGACACTTGGCTGGGAATCAGGAAACTGGGTTTCATTCCGTTTGTGTCTGCCTCTTTCTGACTGTGGGAATGAGGACAAGCCACTTAATCGGTAGAACCACAGTTTCTTCAGCTGCAAAATAAAGTTGTTCCGCCTCCTAAGCGCAGTTGGAGAAGCACTTGTATAGGTTAGAATAATCTGATGTGGCCCATCTATTGGTGTGTGTGAAGTGTGTGTGTGTGTGTGTGTGTGTGTGTGTGTGTGTGTGACTGGGATATAGAAGCAGGGAAGGAACTGGACAGATAATTGTGCAAAAATTAAATTCTAATTAACCTTTCCCCTATCTTGAAGAGCAAACAATTAGAATAAAATTCTGTTCTACTAGTAACTCTAGGGCTGTGGTTGTCAAATTGCAGCTCGTGAGCCACGTGTGGCTCGTTGGCCCCTTGAGTGTGGCTCTTCCACAAAATACCATGGCTTGGGCAAGTCTATTTTGAAGAAGAAGTTTAAGTTTTAAAAATTTGGCTCTCAAAAGAAATTTCAATCGTTCTACTGTTGATATTTGTCTCTGTTGACTAATGCGTTTGCCGACAAAAAAAGATAGTAATGAGAAAGAGTAAGAATGGCTCAATGGACTCTCTTTGGCAGGATCTAAGGAGATAGTAGGAAGATTTGCTCAGGAGAGGAAGGGCCTCTTTCTTGCTCCCAGTTCTTGCAGCAGCATCCAATCTGCTGACCCACAACTGAGGCGAGAATAATTCACAGCTGATGCATTGACCCTCCAGGGACACCGTGTTTTGATGGAAAGCTCTTCCGCTCAACTCGAGTGAGTAAAACCATGAGGTCAGTGTGCAGAGTGATTCCCAGAACTGGTCAGGTCCCGGGTCACTATTGTTCCTTCAGTTGTGGGGATGAGATGAGGAGTTGAGCAGCCACGTTCTTCAAGGGGTCCAGTCTTCTAGTCTGGGGTCACTGCATGGCTTGACACAGACCCTTCACCTCTTTAAACAGTAGTTTCCCTGGTGGGTGGGCTTTGTTTGTTTGTTTGTTTGTTTTTTTGTATTTTTTTAATTTAAAGATTGTAATACATTCATGCGGTAAGAATGGGGTTGTGCAAAAGTAAAAAAAGAGAGAGAGCATCTCCCACTTGTGTCTCTAGTTTCCTACTTGGTCCTCTAGAGGCATCAACGGTTAACAGTTTGTTGTACATATTGTATAAGATTGCAAATTTATGGTGAGCATAAGCAAGCATATATACCCCCCTCATACATTAGATACACTCATGTGTACACTAGCATCCTATAATAATGTTCTGTCCCTTATTATTTACCTTGGATATCGTTCCATGCCAATGTTCATAGAACTACCCTGTGGTTTTTAATGGCTTTGTAGCAGTAGGTAGGATCAAGTGGAATTACCATTTTTGTAAGTCAAAAGCAGTCAGAATCTGGCAAATTCATACACTTCCACTTACTATCCCATAATTGCTGAGCAAATGACCCATTGACAAGCATTGAAATTATTTTCCTTTTGCAAAATCTGAGCACTAACAAGGAGGAAAAGTGTCCTTTCAGTCCTTGATTTCCACAAGTATTTGTGTTGTCCCCATTCTTTCATGCCTGGGAAAGGTAAGGTAGGAATAAAAAAAGCAAAAACGACTTTATTAAACAAAGACGCAGGAATGGTTTAATTCTGTTATGTGTCATTTAAAGTCTGTTCTTAATACAATCCTAATGGTGAAATCACGCATGGACATGCTGCAAGCAGAATTCTGTTCTTTTTGGGAGAAATTGGATTAGGGGTGCCACCGTCACTACCGCCAATTTCCTTTGGTGATTTATCTTCCAGTGTCTATTTCACTTATTTTCTGTTCTTTCCTGGAACCTGTTCTTCCTCTGGATTGCCATGATTGTGTAGAATCACAACTCATTTCAAGAAATTTAAGTAATTGGAACAGAGAAGTATCTGGATATGCCACACTGTTTCTTTTGTCTGCAGAGCCTGGCAATCGCAAAGGAACTCGAGATAAAATATTCTTGTTGCGCGCGCTCCATTTTCCAGGTAAAAACTGTATTAGCAGTCATGTGGGAATACTTACAACTAGCCAATTCTTTCAAGTTTCCTCCTGCCCAGATTGGTTTGGAAGCAATCCAGTCTTACCTATCTCAAGAATTCAGCAGGGAAAAATAGCTGAAATAAATTAGGCCCGTGATTACTTAATTCTGTGTTTGCTTAGACTTTCTGGCATTCGGCTGAGAAGACAAAGCTTTTTAGAAGTGTTCTTTAAACTTTGTTTTGCCACAGATTTTCAAATTGGAAGGGAAAAAATGGTAAAGAGTAAGGATAAATCATACACGTTTGGGCTCATTACCAAGCTACTCTCACCAAGCAGCGCTAATAGAATTTGAAAAATGCTTTCCAGATTTGAGATCTGCCACCTAGCAACCACTTTGAAATGCTTTCCTGCGCTGGCTCAAGGCTTCCCAGAATGTCCAGTTTTGACATTGGTGGGGTGGTTGGCCGTGCTTGGGCCACAGTCGTTGAAGGGAAGATTAAAACTTTGTTCTTCGGGCAAACGCGCGCAGATTAGAAGGATTGTTTCATTTCACTGCTCAACTGGTTTTGGAATAAAGTTGGCAGATTGAATACAGATTAAAGATTGCATCAGACACGCTACACTCGTAAATTATTTGTTATCTGAAGTTCCCGTTTAACTGGGCATCCTGTATTTTTATTTTCTAAATCTGGCAACCTTCTTGTAGAGAGGCTTTTGAAGTGCAGAGCCCAGGAATAGTTACAAAATATGCACCACATATATTAACTTAATCCCTCCAAGGCTGCTGATTTTATGCATCTAAAATACCTTCCCCTTGCCAGGTGGGTGTGGCTCAGTAGTTGAGCATCAACCTATGAACCAAGAGGTTATGGTTCCATT